>CM053792.1:772120451-772485451 GCA_028749045.1 Cupressus sempervirens | reverse complement strand
ACTAAAAACTAATTCAAACTCCCACAAAATATCATTTTCTTTCTTTCTATAATTTTAATTTTGTCCCTTTTCCGCTTTGCTTGGATTCTTGGTTGTTACCATTTGTCTGCTATGTATTTTACCTATTCATTGTAAAGCTTATATGCTTGTCATCATGTCAAATTAATATATGCACTAGGGAAGGTATTTGTCATTTTGAGATAAGTGATTTTCAAAGGTATGTAAGTAATTAAATGAAGTTGTATTTTCAATTAAAGTTGGTTTAATATTATTCTCCTTTAATATTGCTAAAAAATAATCAACAATTAAATTCATCAGTAAAAGTTTTAAAATTTTGAGAGTTCTTTTAATAAATATTGTAATATGTATTTTTATTAATATAAAATAATCTACATTATTTTTTTAAATGGAGAATACAAGATCAATTTTGAAGAGTTATATGAATAATTTTGAAATATTTTTTTATATTTACTAGTATTATATTGATAAATAACAATTCTAAATCATCAAATATTGAAAAAGTGTCTTAGAAATTATTTGACAATGTATGAAATGAATTATTATAACTTGTAAATAATTGTAAAATCAAAGAAAACAAATATGTTAACATATCATTCAATACACTTTCACTCAAAAAACTATTTTAAATTAATAATAATATCCATCTATATAATTTCTTGCAAACTTCTTTGTTTATTTTTTTATTTTTTTAATTAATTTGAACTTTTGAAAATATTTTATTTGATAGTTATATTTCTAGAACTTTTATTTTGCATATCAAAATAATAGAAATGATAACTCATTATCAATCGAAATGATCACATGCTAAAAAAAATGATTGCCATCAATACTTATAATAATTGTCATTAGATGCTCATAGCTTTAATAAACTATATGAACTAAAATATTTGTCAATCATAAATAGGGTTTAAGGTGGTGGTTTCAATATATGATTCATTTAAGCGGTACTTGATAAAATATCTAAAATTATGATTTGTCTTGAGGATGGATCTAATAGCATGACTTAAGATATTGTTTTAGAATTACATTTAAAAAAAATAAAATTATTTATTTCAAACATTTAAAATAATCAATAATATTATTTCTTTTATAGTACAATTATTTTGAGGCTCTTTTAATACATTTTGTATGTTATTGCCTTGTAAGGTTGATCTATAGGTGCACATAAAAAATAACTTATTAATAACTAGAAAAGCAATAATTTTAAGTCTTAATATTTGTAATGTGAATTATACTTATTGATAATTTATTTTTAAAGAATTTAAATAATTTAAAAAATAGAAAATTTTCTCCATGAATAGTTTAAGAACTTAAAATTATATTGTATTTAAATTATTTTTATGATACTCCAATTAAATTAGATTAAATTATATAAAAATTTAATAGACATTAAAATAAGGGATGAAGTATTTTATGAGTATTTGCAAATAATAAAATGAATATTCATTTTTAGGGGGAAAGATATTTCTATAATTCTAATATATATTAGGAAGGTAAGAATTAAAAAATATTTTTTTCTAGTTAATTTTTCCTATTTCAAAATATCTTTTTTAATAAGAGTTTTACACTAATGTATTTAATTTTTTAGTGCCTTTAATTTTTTATCATTTTTATTATATATTCTTTAAACTCCACACTTTTATAGAATTTGTGTTTTTTCTGGATAGATTGAATGACCTTAAGATAGTTTAATATTAATATAGTAGTTATAAGATTCAATTATAAAGTTTTATACTTAATTATAAAGACATTTTTCTTTATTTTTCTCATGAAATGATAGACTTATTGAATAATAATATCATCATCATTATTATTATTATTATTATATGTTTCATCTTCATAGAGCTTTATATAAAATTATTTATCATCAGATTTTCATTATATATAATTCCGTTCTAGAAGATCAAATATCCATTGAATATTATTCCATTCTAGAAAATCAAATTATCCATTGTATGTGTCATGTGATTCCATTCTAGAAGATGGCATCATTGTTTGTCTGAGTTGAATTCAACTTCATTTGAGTCTCCATCCCAAGACCTCCACACATCTGTAATTAATGTGAAGACATACCCACAATTTAAGCATTCATTAACAAATTAATAAATTTATTCCAATAAATTTTTTTTAAAAAAATTAATAAATTGTTCTAATTCATTATTTAGATTATTAACAGTTTCAATCCTTATTCTAAGCTGCCGCCTGGTTTTAATTAAGTTGAATCGTTGAACGGCTGTAAACTTTCTTGTAAGATAAAATGGAAAAAATACAATTAAGGTACATGAATCTTTAATAGACCAATAAATTCCACATATATTCTTATATTTGTGATATAAATTGATTGGCTTGACAAAAATTCTACCTCCTTTTGGATAGTCTAGAATGCTCTATGTAGAATTTTATTTGAATGGGATTTAAAATACAATTGATACTGGAGTTTGAATTGAAAGGAGAATGATCTGATTTTATATGTGCATAGTCATGAAAGTAAAGTTGATTGTAACATTTAAAAATTAATGGCATTTTATGGATATTTTTCGAATGATAAAAAGTTCATATATAAATTTTTAACAATAAATAATTTTTAATTTTTTAAAATATGTATTATGTGAAATATAAATATGTTTTATAAAAGATAATATTAATAAATTTTTGTTTTATTTTTTGATAGTAAATAGTCGAAGTTTTGTATATTATATTAGTAAGAATAAATGAGAAGTTAAGAGTTCTTTATTTAAATAGGATTGGTAGGAAAGAACAGAGTAAGAAAGCCTCCAGTCTTGCTCGAGACCAAGGCCTTATATAAAATATAAATGTAAAAGGGGCATACCCTAGTATAGATATTTATAAAATATTTTCTTCCAAAATTATACATTATTTGATTTGTTCTCTTCTACAAAATATCTCATACTTGAATCTTTTGTTTATTGTGTGGTCAAGGAGGACCTTAGAATCCCAAACTCCTTGCATTGAAAGAGCAACAACGTGAGAAAAAGCTTGCTAAAATCTACATGATAAAACACAACTAGCTTCCATTTGGGTGTTAGTAGTTAGTGCCAAAAAAATATAATTAATTGATATGAATAAAGATTAAAACATAACCAAGGGACTAGCCAAAAAATCAAAGCGATACCCAGTGCCATATTGATGAAAAGTTATACTAAACGGTGAGAAGATAGAGAAGAAAACCTATCACCGTAGCATAAAAGGAACCCTACAACCAGAGGGAGGGAAATAGTGAAACACCAAAAGGAAATACAAATCCAAGGCTAAGAAAACAAGAGGAACAAAAGAAATTGATGGGGTTTTCGAGTAGAATAAAAATTTGAGAAAATGAAAGACACTAGCATGAAAACCAAGGATTATATATTGTCATTTTCCTAAGAAAAAAAGAACATGAAATGAACAAAGAAAAAAGAAGGAAAAAAGGGAACGCATAAGGCACGCGAACCCAATCCGGGGCACCTAAAAAATGCAAGGAAGCATCAAAGACAAGTGCCTAAAATAGTGATACATGCCACCATCTCGGGACACCTAAAGGACTCAGAGCCAACAAAAAGAAAAGCTCTCAGAACAATGACACATGTCACCATTTTGGAGCTCCAAGACCACCAATGGAATGAAAGAGAAAAAAAACCCAGAAAGGTGACAAAAGTCACCAAACTAAGAAACCAAGGAGCAAGAAGGAAAAAACAAGGGGAATCTCCTAGAAGGGAGACATGTATCACCGATCTGGAAGCTCCTCGAAGAAAAGGAGAAAAAATGGGGAAAGACTCTCGGAAAGGGGACACATGACTCCAAATGGGGGACCTTGGGAAAGTAGGCTTCTATCAGGGAAAGCCCTAGGTAACAAGCCAAAAGGAAGGAGCAAAAGTAGAGAGGAAGTATAGTGGAACCTAAGAAGACAAGGCACAAAAGAAAGATGAATGATGAAACAAGAAGAAATTAAAGATGGACAAGAGGCGATATTCTAGAGCAAAACTACAAGTTTAGGATGCGGAAAAAAAGAGCCTGAAATGAAGAGGATTGTACCATGTGGATGAACCAGATGCAATTGCAGAAAGCAATGAGGCCACTTGCACAGTGGGACCTGTATGCCAAACAAGCAGGAAAAAAGGTAGGAGAGAAAAAAGCTGACAACACTAGGAGGACAAGTGTCCTATTTTTGGGATCTCCTTCCACTTTTTAGATACTAAGTTTCATAAAGTTTTGAAATACATCAAATAAAGACATGTAGCCCAAAAATCCTCTTACATTAATCTAACCGAAGAAACCAGGAACCAAAGGTTTGAAATGAATCAGGACCATCAATGAAAGAAAAGACAAAGGTTAAGATTTAGTTGTGGACCAAATATTAAAACCAAAGGCTAAAATATGCTTGAATTTAGGACAGGTGTCCTTTGACTAACATCCGACCATAGATACAAAGGAGTGATCAATGGTCAAGACTCAATTTCTAGCCAATATAAGGGATGAGAAATCTAACAACTATAAGCCTCTGTAACTATGACAAATATACTCTTTCTTTTTGATAAAGTTAGATAGCGCTTCTCGCTATTTAATGTGCAGTATCTAATGAATGTATTGCAATCTATGAAAGCCCAAAATGTAAAAAGGGGATTGGTGGAAGCAACCGAGGATAAAAAGATAATAAACAAAAGATCTTTGGGAAGACATAAAGAAAGCCTAAGGGAGAGTAACCATGAACAATAGGAAGTGTGAACCTCTAATGCATGAAACATGCAAATGTTGATGTCCATCCTAATTCCGAAGATATAAAAAAAACTAAAAACTTTGAGTGGAAGTGGTCAAAAAAGACACAGAGCCAATTATTAAAATACTCGAGAATGAAGGATCTAAAAAAGTTCAAAAAATGATTAAAATGCATAGTTGAATATGACTATTCGCCACCAAGAGTGCCACTAAATTTTATGATTTTAGAAATGATTATTAATCAAACTTCTAGGGATATTTGATTACAATGCTCCAAGAATGATTGATAGAAATATACTAGTGATAAAGGATAACATTAGTTCAAGAGTTTATAGGGTTTAATATATTAATATATCCTCATCATCTGCTCCTTTGTTTGCCAAATAATTTGCTTTTTGATTACCTTCTCTAAATATATGTTAAGTTCTAGTTTCTTCTATAATATCATATAGTTTAAGAACTTCTTCTAATTTTGATCTCAACACCCAATTTGGAGTCTTTCTTTTTCTTAAGGCATTGAGAATAATTTGGGAATCCCCTTCTATTATTAGTTTCTTAATTCCTAGACTTATACTTTGTTGTAGTCCCTCTTGAAGGGCTTCTAGTTTTGCTAAATTATTCATAATAATCCTTGTCAGTTTGGCTCTTTTAGTGATCCATTTTCCATAATTTGAATCAATGGTACATCCTATTCTTGATTTTCTAGGGTTCCCCCTTGATGCTCCATCAAAGTTCTTTTTTGACCATCCTTTTGGTGGTGGATCCCATTTGCAATTTTTCCTTGCTTCCTGATTGATCTTATTATACACTAATGGAGGATTGATAAGATTTCTCTAGTTTCTTTTCATTTTGCCATCCCATTCTGTGAAGGATCCTTCCTCTTTTACTATTTTTCATAGGTGAGTATTCATAAATTCTATAATACTTGCTTATGTTTTGTTAAGTAATGTTGCTATATTCATTTCCGACTCATAGAAAATCCTCCTATTCCTTTCTTTCCAGATTTCCCACATCAAAATGGATGAGCTAATGTTCCAAATTTTTTCATATATATTAAATGAGTTACCATTAGGCCAAGCTATCAAATGGCTCTCTAGGTTTCCCGACTGTGGTGATGTCCAGCAAAGCTTTTGTGCATGAAACATGCAAATGTCGGTGTCCATCCTAACTCTGAAGCTATAAAAAAAAAACTAAAAACTTTGAGCAGAAGTGGTCAAAAAAGACACAGAGCTGATTATTAAAATACTTGAGAATAAAGGATCTAGAAAAGTTCAAAAAAATGATCAAAATACATAGTCGAATATGACTATTCACCACCAAGAGTGGCACTAACTTTTATGATTTCAAAAATGATTATTAATTAAAATTAGGGACATTTGATTACAATGCTCTAGGAATGATTCATAGAAATATACTAGCGATAAAGGATAACGTTAGTTCAAGAGTTTATAGGGTTTGATATATTAATATATCCTCACCATTTGCTCCTTTGTTTGCCAAATAATTTTCTTTTTAATTACATTCTTTGAATATATGTTGAGTTCTAGTTTCTTCTATAATGTCATATAGTTAAAGAACTTCTTCTAATTTTGAATTCAACACCCAATTTGGAGTCTTCATTTTTCTTAAGGCATTGAAAATAATTTGGGAATCCCCTTCTATTATTAGTTTCTTAATTCCTAGACTTATACTTAGTTGTAGTCCCTCTTGAAGGGCTTCTAGTTTTGCTAAATTATTTATAATAATCCCTGTTGGTTTGGCTCTTTTAGTGATCCATTTTCCATAATCCGAATTAATGATACATCCTATTCTTGATTTTCAAGGGTTCTTCCTTGATGCTCCATTGAAGTTCAATTTTGACCATCCTTTCTGTGGCAGATCCCATTTGCAATTTTTCCTTGCTTCCTGATTGATCTCGTTATATACTAATGGAGGATTGATAATATTTCTCTAGTTTCTTTACATTTTACCATCCCATTCTGTAAAGGACCCTTCCTCTTTTACTGTTTTCCTTAGGTGAGTATTCATGACTTATATAATACTTGCTTCTGTTTTGTTAAGTAATGTTGCTATATTCATTTCTGATTCACAGAAATCCTCCTATTCCTTTCTTTCTAGATTTCCCACATCAAAATGAATGGGCTAATGTTCCAAAGTTTTTCATATATATTAAATGAGCTACCATTACACCAACCTATCAAATGGATTTCTAGGTTTCCCAACTATGGTGATGTCCTGCAAAGCTTTTTTGGAGCCATTCCCAACATTCCTTTGCGTACGAACATTGAGATAGTAGATGTTCTATTGACTTACTTTCTTCTTTACATAAATAACATCTCTATGGTCCCTCAATACCTATTTTCCTAAGTCTATCTACTATTAATATCCTATTTTGAAGTGCTTCTCAGAAGAAAATTCCTACTTTTGGTAGGCAAGCTGAGTCCCAATAGAATTTAAGGGGCATATTAATCGCTTCCCATCTTTGTGATTGTATTATTAGATTATATTCTTTTCTGACACTGTATCTTCCATCTTTAGATGCTTCCCCTATGAGTCTATCTCTTCTATCTTTATGATTAACCTTTCTCTTTTGAAGAATATCCTCTAAAGTCTTCCTTTCTCTAGGGTCTAATTCTATGTTTTCTAATGATTTCCAAACCCACTTGTCTTCTCCATTTTCTTTCAGAAGGTGTTTATAGTTGCTTACTTTTGTCCCCCATGCATTAACCAATATGTTTTTTAACATTAGGTAGTATGCCTAAGCTATCTAGGGAGGGAAGACCATCCCATGAATCCTCCCAAAAAGTGCTTCATCTCCCTTACCTATGTCCCATGTGATATATTTACTAATCAGATGTTGACATTTTGCTATAAAATCCCATTTCTAGAGGTTTCTATAGCTTTCCATAAGTCTAACCCAATAATATCCCAATATTTTTTTATAGAAGAAAGCATGAAAGCCATCTGGCCTTGGTGATTTATCAGGATTTAGGCTGAAAAAAGAAGCCTTGACTTCTTCTAAGGTTAGATGTTGAGAAATGCGTTATCTTCTATAGTAACCAATTTTGGTATAGATTCAATCATCTTATTTTGAGAAAATCCATTAGAGAATTCATAATTGTTTAAGATGTTTTTGAAATAATCTACGAATACTTCTATTATATTTGTAGGATTTTCGATAATGTTACCTTCCGTATTTCTAATCTTTGTGATTTTATTTCTAGATCTACTAATAACAATGTTGTTATGAATTTTTTTTGTATTATTTCTCTTGATTTTTTGTCTCCAAAAGGTCTCTTCTTTTGCCAATATTTCCTCCTATTTTGAAAATAATTCTTTTTCTTGTAGGTATTTCTCAGTATCCATTCCCTTTTTTTATCACTTCATTATTTAGTGTTTTTAGGTTTTCTTCATTATCTAATTTTTCTTTAAATATATTATTAAAGTGTGTTTTGTTCCATTTGAGTACATGCTCTTTGATCATTTTCATTTTTGACACAAAGAAATACATTTTTGACCCTTACAAGTTTCCTTGGGACCACCATAGTTTAATGTGTTCCATGAAATTGTTGTCAAGAAACAACATTTTTTCACATTTCAAAGGATTTCTTAAGGGTTTTTTTGGTTCAACTAATTCCAACCTTACTAGATAATGATTTGATCCTGCTATTGGTAAGATTGTTAACTATAGTTCCATATATATGTCTCTTAATTCAGGATATCTAATAAGTCCCCACCTATTAGTATGTATTCATTATGATGATTTCTAATGAACATGCTTATTTCTTCCCATAAGTGCTTCTTTTCTACAGTTTGTGTTGGTCCATATATATTTATTAGGGTAATTTGGAGATCATTCTTAATACTCTTAATTCTACAACCCATCCAGTTATGGTTTGAAGTTATCATATTAAAGGTTAGCTTCCTAGGATTCTATATCATGCCTAACCCTCCTGAGGCTCCTCTTGATTCCTGCAATATTATATTCCAGCTACCAATTTTCCTTTCCAATTTGATTTCTTCTTCTTTATTTAGTTTAGTTTATTGTATTAATATGGTATCAAATTCAAATAGAGATATATTTTTCTTTAGTAAGCATTTTTTGCTAGGTGCATTGAGACCCCTAGCATTCCAAGTTGTTATCCTCATATTATCTTGGGAAGGCTCTTCCCCTTCCCTTCTTTTAGAATTTGAACTATCTTTTGCTACTCTTTAGCATGGCCATTTGCCTCTCTTAATTCTTTAAGTATTTTCCTCACTTGTTTTGACTATTGTTTTCCTCATTTTGGTGTCTTTATTCCTTCCTGATTTATTGAAATGCCCAGGTGTTCTAGATTCTCCTGAGCATTTTTTATTCTTGGCTTTCTCCTTCCTCGTTTTCTTTTTCTCCTAATTCTTTGATAATTTGTTCTGCTAGATCAATCTGTGTTCCATATTATTCAGTATTTTCCTCTATCTATGTGCTCTCTTCATCTGATTTTTCACATACATTCCTCTATTCTATATCCATTAGAATTCCATATTCTTCCCAAATCTTCCATATACCTTTCTCATTGTCTTTAGTTAAATTTTGACAAATGCTCTATTATGGAGTTCTTAATATTAAATCTTTTCTTGCTGAGATAGTATCTAATGCATTGTCTGTGTGTTCTCCCGACTCCTTTATTTCTATGTTGGTTTGAAATTCAAAAGGTTTAGATCCATTTGCTGGAGTTTCCTAGAATTTATAAATCCATTTTAAAACTTTTTTCCTTATGGTAATATTGCTCCATTGAGTTTAAGATGGTAGAGGAACTAATCCTTATGTATTTTGTTCTTCACGAACTACTATATTTGATTCCCCTTTGTTTTTTCTATTTTATTCAGAAGTTATTTTTGTTCTAGATATCCCTTTATGCAGTGTCGAGGTGTTCATATCCATCTCTTTCAGGTCCTCTATGTTGAAAAGCCAAGAATTTTCTCTATCCCCAATATATTGTATCATTGTTCAAGATCCTCTATATTGTTATTTTGAACTATCTTGATTTCTTCTTACTGATTCTAATCATTTTCCAACTGTTACTTTTCCTTTTCTATGCTTTTTGTGAATGCTATTTTATGATCCTTTGTAGTCTCTAAGATATATTTTTCTTTGCTTGTATTTCTTTGATCCTTTTTTAGTTTTAGGATCTCTATCTGATCTATGGCATCATTTATTTTAAGTGTGATTTCTTCATTCAGCCACTTGATACTTCTAATATTCTCCTCTATTTCTATCATTTCTACTTCTAGTTGTTTTGAGTCTTCTTTTAACCTTGCTACTTTTCCACTTAATGAATTGAGGAGTTTGATTCCTTCCCTATATCTCCTTTTTGTAATATGATTGATGTCTTCTTCTTCTAATTTTTTTAATTTCTTCTCATTGCTTTTGAGTACGCTTTGAATGATCTCTGGCTCTATTATCTCACCTTCTTCAAACTCCTTGTTATTAGTTACTATTAAATTGTCTATTTTGTTCTGCATGTTGATTTCTCCTTTGTTGTTGTTCTTTTCCTTTGTGATCAACTCTAGTTACTATTTTTCTATGTTATTATCCAATTTGATTTCTTCAAAGTTTGAACTATTTGAAGCCCCCTTTATCCCTTCCTTGAGATGTTTTACAAATATGATTTTTCCTAGGTATTTGGAGAAGTTGATTTTATGTAATGACCTATTTGTGATCATTTTAATTTGATCTTGGTCATGGAGTTCTAGTTTTAAGTTTACTAAGAGTTTTAATGTTGTGGAATTTGGAATGATGCTACTCATATCGTTTGATTTCACCTAGTTTCTTTCCAATTTGGATGAAGATACTGATATCACATAATTCAGTTAGAATGTTATTCAAAGATACCCATATTGGTGGATTAAGTGAATTCACCACAATTTCATTAAAGTTGGGTTTTCATTTCAAAAAATTTAGACTATATCCATTTATGAGTTTGAGTGAATTTTCAAGAAAAAGAGCCCTAAAACTTAAAGCTATGTAACATAGATACCCTAAAGAATCTGAAAGGAAAGAAATACTTACTTATTTAGAGTCCATGGATTTGAACCATTTCACCATTTTGGATTGTTATGTTTTCAGTCCCCTTCATACAACGTACAAACCATTTTTTTTGCACTCAAACCATTTTTCTTCGCCAATCTTATTGTTGATGATAATTGTGGTATCCACTTTTGCTTTTTATTTTTGGTTCATGTGCGACTCTATTATGCCTGGTTTGGCATAATGAAATCTTCCAAATTGAAATTGGGGTTGATAAGATAGTGTCGATTTATCTACAGGGATAAATTTTGGTGCAAATTTTGAATGAATACCAAGGAGAGGATTAATGGGGATGCTATTAGCTTATGATACTTTGATTGGTTTAGGGTGTGTCTGAGTAATAGAGCCATTTAGGGTTTTCCTTATCCTTATATCCATTGTTGGATTTGATGTTGATTGCTTGCTTCATGGATAATTTGATATCTGTGGTGCACTTCGATTGTGTGATCCTTGCATACCTAGTTTTCTCAAAGAAAATACCTTGATTTTTTTGTCTATCTTTCTCTCCTTCACCATGATTCTATAAAATTCTACCTTGGAGGCCTCTATTTATTTTTAGCTTAAGATCTGTCTTCTTTAGGGCCTCCTTCCTTAGGTGAACTTGCTTCCACCCTTCTTCTTCAATGTTCCTTTCATTTCTTGTGATTTCATGCATTTGTGGATTAGGGTTTTCTATAGTCTTCCTTTGTGTTTTTTAACTATGCTCGGCTAATTCTCTGATTCTCTCTTCATGTCGCTCAACTAAAATCTCAAACTAGTTTCTTAGGGAGAGTTGTTCGGCCTTAATTTTTTCCATGCTATGTTATTCTTTGATTTCGCAATATGTCTTTGTTTGCTTGGGGAGCACTGCCATCAAGATTTAGGGTTTCTTTTATGATTTTCTTGAAACTTCCTACTATTCGCAATATTCACATTTTTCATAATGTCTCCCATAATTAGATCTATTTGAATGTGACAGTTCTATATCAATAAAATATTATTAAAAATAAGGTTAATATAATATTAATTAGACATTTTCAAGATAATAGTCATAGACAAATTTAACATAATAGATATTTTAATATTTTAATAAAAAATAATAAATTTAACTAATTTTAAGTATAAACATTCTTTTCTCATACCATATAACCATTATTTTTAAAGCTCTTTAATTTTCTATCATATTCTAAAAATATTTAAATGTCAATTTTTAAAATTAAGAATTTGAGAGATTGATCGATAAATTACAAATATTTATATCAAGTCATTGTTAGATGGTCATAAAGAACCAAAATTATGTACAAAAGTCTAATATTATGAAGGATGACATCAAGCCAATGTCATAAAAGATGAGGTTGCATTCAAATTAAAAACAAATTCTATATAATGATTGAATATTGTAGCAATGAAAAAGATCTTTATCTCTTATTTTGTTATATGTTGAAATGAGATAATACCTTTTTGTTGTGTTTATAGCTGGAGAAAATAGTTATTTGAGAAAATAGTTTTACTGATTTCTTCAAAGTTTGAACTATTTGAAGCCCCCCTTATCCCTTCCTTGAGATGTTTTACAGATCTGATTTTTCCTAGGTATTTGGAGAAGTTAATTTTATGTAATGACCTATTTGTGATCATTTTAATTTGATCTTGATCATGGAGTTCTAATTTTAAGTTTACTAAGAGTTTTAATGTTGTGGATTTGGAATGATGTTGCTCATATCCTTTGATTTCACCTAGTTTCTTTCCAATTTGGATGAAAATACTGATATCACATAATTCAGTTAGAATGTTATTTAAAGATACCCATATTGGTGGATTAAGTGAATTCACCACAATTTCATTAAAGTTGGGTTTTCATTTCAAAAAAATTAGACTATATCCATTTATGAGTTTGAGTGAATTTTCAAGAAAAAGAGCCCTAAAACTTAAAGCTATTTAACGTAGATACCCTAAAGAATCTGAAAGGAAAGAAATACTTACTTATTTAGAGTCCATGGATTTGAACCATTTCACCATTTTGGATTGTTATGTTTTTAGTCCCCTTTATACAATGTACAAACCATTTTTTTTTGCACTCAAACCATTTTTCTTCGCCAATCTTATTGTTGATGATAATTGTGGTATCCACTTTTGCTTTTTCTTTTTGGTTCATGTGCGACTCTATTATGCCTGGTTTGGCATAATGAAATCGTCCAAATTGAAATTGGGGTTGATAAGATAGTGTCGATTTATCTGCAGGGATAAATTTTGGTGCAAATTTTGAATGAATACCAAGGAGAGGATTAATGGGGATGCTATTAGCTTATGATACTTTGATTGGTTTAGGGTGTGTCTGAGTGATAGAGCCATTTAGGGTTTTCCTTATCCTTATATCCATTGTTGGATTTGATGTTGATTGCTTGCTTCATGGATAATTTGATATCTGTGGTGCACTTCGATTGTGTGATCCTTGCATACCTAGTTTTCTCAAAGAAAATACCTTGATTTTTTTGTCTATCTTTCTCTCCTTCACCATGATTCTATAAAATTCTACCTTGGAGGCCTCTATTTATTTTTAGCTTAAGATCTGTCTTCTTTAGGGCCTCCTTCCTTAGGTGAACTTGCTCCCACCCTTCTTCTTCAATGTTCCTTTCATTTCTTGTGATTTCATGCATTTGTGGATTAGGGTTTTCTGCAGTCTTCCTTTGTGTTTTTTAACTATGCTCGGCTAATTCTCTGATTCACTCTTCATGTCGCTCAACGGAAATCTCAAACTAGTTTCTTAGGGAGAGTTGTTCGGCCTTAATTTTTTCCATGCTATGTTATTCTCTGATTTCACAATATGTCTTTGTTTGCTTGGGGAGCACTGCCATCAAGATTTAGGGTTTCTTTTATGATTTTCTTGAAACTTCCTACTATTCGCAATATTCACATTTTTCACAATGTCTCCCATAATTAGATCTATTTGAATGTGACAGTTCTATATCAATAAAATATTATTAAAAATAAGGTTAATATAATATTAATTAGACATTTTCAAGATAATAGTCATAGACAAATTTAACATAATAGATATTTTAATATTTTAATAAAAAATATATAAATTTAACTAATTTTAAGTATAAACATTCTTTTCTCATACCATATAACCATTATTTTTAAAGCTCTTTAATTTTCTATCATATTCTAAAAATATTTAAATGTCAATTTTTAAAATTAAAGAATTTGAGAGATTGATCGATAAATTACAAATATTTATATCAGGTCATTGTTAGATGGTCATAAAGAACCAAAATTATGTACAAAAGTCTAATATTATGAAGGATGACATCAAGTCAATGTCATAAAAGATGAGGTTGAATTAAAATTAAAAACAAATTCTATATAATGATTGAATATTGTAGCAGTGAAAAAGATCTTTATCTCTTATTTTGTTATATGTTGAAATGAGATAATACCTATTTGTTGTGTTTATAGCTGGAGAAAATAGTTATTTGAGAAAATAGTTTTACTGATTTCTTCAAAGTTTGAACTATTTGAAGCCCCCCTTATCCCTTCCTTGAGATGTTTTACAGATCTGATTTTTCCTAGGTATTTGGAGAAGTTGATTTTATGTAATGACCTATTTGTGATCATTTTAATTTGATCTTGGTCATGGAGTTCTAGTTTTAAGTTTACTAAGAGTTTTAATGTTGTGGATTTGGAATGATGCTGCTCATATCCTTTGATTTCACCTAGTTTCTTTCCAATTTGGATGAAGATACTGATATCACATAATTTAGTTAGAATGTTATTTAAAGATACCCATATTGGTGGATTAAGTGAATTCACCACAATTTCATTAAAGTTGGGTTTTCATTTCAAAAAATTTAGACTATATCCATTTATGAGTTTGAGTGAATTTTCAAGAAAAAGAGCCCTAAAACTTAAAGCTATGTAACGTAGATACCCTAAAGAATCTGAAAGGAAAGAAATACTTACTTATTTAGAGTCCATGGATTTGAACCATTTCACCATTTTGGATTGTTATGTGTTCAGTCCCCTTCATACAACGTACAAACCATTTTTTTTGCACTCAAACCATTTTTTTTCGCCAATCTTATTGTTGATGATAATTGTGGTATCCACTTTTGCTTTTTCTTTTTGGTTCATGTGTGACTCTATTATGCCTGGTTTGGCATAATGAAATCATCCAAATTGAAATTGGGGTTGATAAGATAGTGTCAATTTATCTGCAGGGATAAATTTTGGTGCAAATTTTGAATGAATACCGAGGAGAGGATTAACGGGGATGCTATTAGCTTATGATACTTTGATTGGTTTAGGGTGTGTCTGAGTGATAGAGCCATTTAGGGTTTTCCTTATCCTTATATCCATTGTTGGATTTGATGTTGATTGCTTGCTTCATGGATAATTTGATATCTGTGGTGCACTTCGATTGTGTGATCCTTGCATACCTAGTTTTCTCAAAGAAAATACCTTGATTTTTTTGTCTATCTTTCTCTCCTTCACCATGATTCTATAAAATTCTACCTTGGAGGCCTCTATTGATTTTTAGCTTAAGATCTGTCTTCTTTAGGGCCTCCTTCCTTAGGTGAACTCGCTTCCACCCTTCTTCTTCAATGTTCCTTTCATTTCTTGTGATTTCATGCATTTGTGGATTAGGGTTTTCTGTAGTCTTCCTTTGTGTTTTTTAACTATGCTCAGCTAATTCTCTGATTCGCTCTTCATGTCGCTCAACTAAAATCTCAAACTAGTTTCTTAGGGAGAGTTGTTCGGCCTTAATTTTTTCCATGCTATGTTATTCTCTGATTTCGCAATATGTCTTTGTTTGCTTGGGGAGCACTGCCATCAAGATTTAAGGTTTCTTTTATGATTTTCTTGAAACTTCCTACTATTCGCAATATTCACATTTTTCACAATGTCTCCCATAATTAGATCTATTTGAATGTGACAGTTCTATATCAATAAAATATTATTAAAAATAAGGTTAATATAATATTAATTAGACATTTTCAAGATAATAGTCATAGACAAATTTAATATAATAGATATTTTAATATTTTAATAAAAAATATATAAATTTAACTAATTTTAAGTATAAACATTCTTTTCTCATACCATATAACCATTATTTTTAAAGCTCTTTAATTTTCTATCATATTCTAAAAATATTTAAATGTCAATTTTTAAAATTAAAGAATTTGAGAGATTGATCGATAAATTACAAATATTTATATCAAGTCAATTTTAGATGGTCATAAAGAACCAAAATTATGTACAAAAGTCTAATATTATGAAGGATGACATCAAGTCAATGTCATAAAAGATGAGGTTGAATTCAAATTAAAAACAAATTCTATATAATGATTGAATATTGTAGCAGTGAAAAAGATCTTTATCTCTTATTTTGTTATATGTTGAAATGAGATAATACCTATTTGTTGTGTTTATAGCTGGAGAAAATAGTTATTTGAGATAATATTATATGAAGAGACATGAATCATGCGAAGAGGTTTGGAGATATGTAAATACTTATTTTTAGAAATTGAAGAGACCTTAAATTGTGAGATGAAGATCCTCTCAATTCTTTCTATATATGTGTGTGATTATCTTTGTGTGCATACATATCACATCAAGCAAAAAAATATTGTAAACAATCATTTTATTATCAATAAAATAGACTTTTTTGTCTAGTGTAGCTGGGTTTTCCCCTTCAAGTAGAAGGGATTTCTTAGGTTAAATGTCTTGTGTCATTTGTACCTATTTTGCTCTTCCTTATTGTTTTTTATCATTATTTTTTGGGCTAAACATTAACATGGTATTAGAGCCAAGTTTTGATAACTTCAATAAATAATTCTCTAAAAGTTCTTCTCTAATCTTGGCTTCAATGGACTATCGATTTATGTAACTAGAGAACCCTTAGCTTTCTCTAAGAAATTGAGTATGAGGGGCATCATATCCCTAGCCTCACAAGTTTAAACTATTCATACTAATGGAAGGGATGAAGTCTATGGTCTTATGAAGTCATTTTTTTTTATAGAAGCTCTATATAATATTATGTTGATATTGACTCACACAAGTCTTAGAATTTATTTGTAACCAAAACATCTATAACATCTATATAAAAAATATTTATTATTGTATTATGCAACCTTGAGAGAGATTGGTATAAAAAGAAATCCGGTGTTAAGATTAACTTGAATAACCTCTATAAATAAACAAATATATATTTTTAAAGAGTAGATTAGTAAATTAGTGTTAAGTGATTCTCTCAAAAAAATTACCTTCCACAGTTATAAATTATAATAAATTATATCTTTGGTATTAAGATTATTTATAATAAAATCTAACATGGGTAGTGGAGTTGGCTTGTGTTATGGATTTTCTCTCTATTAGCCTTAGGTTTGATGCCGAGGCTTGAGCTTATTAGACACATGTGATTTTTGAACTATTGTGTGCATCCTTAAAAGACTAGTTTCACCTCATCTTGCTCCTTATCGAGCTCCAACTTGACAATATGTAAAACCAAGGTAAGGTAAGTTGGGCAATGGGCCAAGTCATGAGGATGCCTTTGAGCTAACAAAAAAGAAGATTGCATATAATAAACCTCATATTATTAGGCTTGCAAGTTAAGAATGAATTATATCAATGGGAGGGATGAATTCTATGGACTTGCAGAGTAATAAATTATCCTACACAAGCTCTGACACCATGTTGAAGTTGATAATGAACTCTACAACTCCTAGAAATCTATTGCAACCAAAAATTCTAACAAAAGAAAACTGTGATTGTATTGTGCAATCTTGAGAGAGATTGATTCACAAAAGCTCTAATATTAAGATTAACTTGATCAACCTCTATTTTTTTAATCTACTTTTTAAGATTAGATTAGTAGATTTATGTTTAGTGTTTCCATCAAAATATATTATATTGAATAGAATCAATACAATCAATGATAAGATAAAGTGATAAAATCTATCTCATATATTAAGATTTTATAAATAATAAACATCATTAATGAGGCTCACAAGTTCAAAACTGTTCATATTAAGACAAGGGATGAATATATCATCTTATGGGAACATAATTTTGATAGCTATCACTTTCAAGTTGATAATTGATGGTGCAACACCTAGAAATTACTAGAAACTAAGACATCTATCAAAACTATATTAAAATAAATAAATAAATTTATAACAAAAAATCTACAATTGTAGTATGCAAACTTTGGAGAGATTGATCCACATAATAAATCCAACTAATAGAAAATATTGGACGTAGACCATCCATATTGATGAGGGGATAAAGTCTATTGTCTTAAATGGAATCATTCATTTTCATACACAAGCTTCCATACCATGTTGAAGTTGATTGTATTATGCAACCTTAAGAGAGATATATTGTGTATATACCCTACCCTACCTATATTTTTGTTTCAAGAGTATATATTCTCCACCATCAAACAAACTCAAGTGTATGGTTAAAATTAACTTGAATAAACTATAAGAAACTAAAATTTCCAATTTTAGAAATAGATTAATTTAAATTATAAAATATGTATCAAAATTATCAAAAAAGAGTTGATAATTTGAATTTTTAATACCAACATTTTTCTATCAAACTCTATGTAATGCTTCATATACACACTCTCTTTTCATGCTTTGATTTCTTGATGATGTATCATAAAGTTTTATCTAAAATGTTGACAACTAAAAATAACAATGTGTCATATCAAACTAGTAGATTTTCACGAGTTTTCACCCACCACTTTGTGATTTCGAACCACTTTATGCATGCCAATGTGCCATCAGGATTTCCATTTTATTTTATCTCTACACTTCTATGAATTATAATATTCGTGGTCTTAGGGAAAAATTTGTTACTAACTCCCCTCTACATGATGACTCATTACTATTAATTTATGAGAATTGTTTGGCCTACTCTATGGGTATGTCCATTGATGATGAAGGAGACCTAGAGGTAGAGTCAGAGGAATATGGTTCTCAACAAGATTGGTCAAATACTAAAGGTAATGATGATATTCAATCAGAGGAGATTGAGATCTCGACCTACAAAAAGAAAGGAAAGGAGTCAAAGAGCACCACAAAGAAGGTGAAGAAATAATTTAAAGGCTCTAGTTCAAAGAAAAGGTGAATAGAATGGTTATCTCCCTGGGTGAGGAGTATAATAAGGATGATGATGACATGGAGACAAACATTGATGAGTTAGAGAGAAACAAGAAGAAAAAGGATTTTTTTTCTACAAGTGGAAAGAAATAGGGCAAAATAGCTACTAAGCCCACAAACACAAAAGGGGAGAAACATGGCTTAGATTCCCTAATTAACAATCTACAGGAGCTTGCTAGGGAGTTTTCTGAGGTTAATAGAGAAGGTAAAAGGACAATTGTTGACTCCCCTAGTATTTCGGTTCATGATCCTCTACCTGATTTTCCTATTAAACCCTCTACAAGGGATACTCCTTCTAAAGAGAGGAGGCCTATGTGGAAAAGCTTCAACAAGGATTTGGTGCACCTAGGTATTGCTATGGAGAAGATTAAGATGGAGGTTAAAAGAGATAAGGGGTTGAGGTGGATCTTAGGGAGCTCATTGACCCTTCTATGTTGATTTTGAGTGATTCTAGGAAAGAGTCATCCCTGAACATCCTCAACAATGCTAGAAATAATCCCCTAGACAATTTTAAGTCTATCAAGTGGCTTTAGTACGAAGTCATTTACACGAAGGATATGATGAACAACTTGAAAGACAAGGGCAATACTCATAAAAGTACAAATACTAAGGTTGGGGATGGGTTAACACAGGGTCTCTTATGGACATGTCTTCCTTTTACAAATTGGAAGTGAAGGTGCTTGAGCTAGATAACAAGATTTATCCCTTGGAGAACATGTTGAAGAACATTTTTACGAAGGCTAAAAAATCTCAAAGGCCTCCAATGAACACATTAAGATCCCAATCAACAATATGGAGGGTTCTATGGTGAGAAGGTCATTCTTAAGATTGTTGAAGATCAAGGGGACCTTGGAGATAGTCAAGATGACCCAGAGAAAAGGATAGTCAAGATGACCTAGAGAAAAGGACTAGGTCTAAAACCAAAAAGCAAGTTGTTGCAACCAAAGAGGAGGTGAAGAAAATAAAAAAGGCCACTGAAGGTATGGATCAACTGGAATTGCATGTGGCAAATCTTCTTAAGAGCATGGTTGAAGTGGCCTTTTGATGTGTTATCTTTGGTCTTCATTTTTTGTTTATGTTCAGTGTTGTCTTTTGGATTTTATCTTTTGTTGGTTGACTTTGTGCCTCTTAGCTAGTATGTTATGATTTGTAATGCTTTGTCAATGTAGCCTTAGTGGTGTAAATCTTTCTCTATATGTATAGGATTTTAGGGCCTCTTTAAAACCTATTTTACTTAATAAAAATTATTTCATAACAAACTCTACGATTCATACCCTCTTCTTATACTTTCATTCAAGATGATGTATCATTAAGATGTTGACCCTAAAGGCAATCTAGTATTGTTAGTTAGCACAAAATGCTTAGTCATTTACAAGGAAAATTTATTTAGTCAATCCTATGACCGAGTGACTTGTACATGCCAGGTAATGTCATGTAAAGGAGAAGTATGAATATTCAGTTGTTGTTGAGCAGTAGTTTCTACCAAGAAATCCAAGTCTCGCTGAGTACTCCAGTGGTTTTCAAGCTTCTTAGAAGGCAATGTAGGTCGAGTGATATAGAGGTCGAGCAATACAATAGAAGCTAAGTACAATTAAGGTTGAGGGACAATAGGAAGAACCAATATCCATTGAGCGTCAGGAAGCTATTAGTGTCGAGTAACACAATTTTGTATAAATGTTTGGAATGACACAAACATTGATGTTAATTATTTTATTGAGATGGAAGCATATTTTTATGATTGATGAGTTAATCAAGGAGTTAATTATGCATGTAATTGAGGATCATCAATCCTATGAAAGGTGATCAACTAATCAAAAAATTGGAAGGACTAAGCAACAAAAAAGGATGAATCTAGATCACTGATCATAATCTAGAAGCTTCACTAGATAACTAGTTAAGGAGGGTTTTAGACCTATTTTTTGTTGGTTGCAATTTATAAGTTTTCATATGAAGTTGAAGGTGAATTTAGTAGAGATAAATGTTAAGAAATTTTAAGGTGACTGAGCAGTGTAGAGAACATTTGTTGAAGATTTATCACTGAGAGGTGATATTAGACTGGAAAGAGAAGATTTTTTATCAGCATCAGAGTGCAGACCGAAAGATCAAGGTATTGCTAAATTTTAATAGGTGTTTCAGGGTAAATCTCTTAACAAAGGGGTCCTAATAGGCCTATGCAAATCTCCTAATAGAGTGCTCACTTAATTGTGTAGTTAAAATCCTTTAATCAAGGTAGACTGAATAAGTCTTGTAAGCTCTTAAACATGGCAGATCCCTCACATAGTAGATCATCATAAGTGTTCAAACTTTGTAGCCCTAACATACACACTTTATTGCTGTAGTAGTGAAGATTTTGTGGGTGTCATCCCCACCACAGTTTTACGTTCACCTTGGAGGGTTTTCTATGTTACAAAATCTTTGTGTTATGTGTTGATTTATTGCTTACATGTTTATTCATGTTATTAGATACTAGATATGATAAATATACATGTTGATATATGATAGTACATGCAAAAGTTCAAGGTTAAGGTAGAAATGTGTGTGGTGAATTATATGAATGTGTTTTATATTTGAAGTAGGAAAAGTTTTATAGATTCTGATTCACCCCCCCTCTCAGCATCTTACTTGCCCTATTAGATTTCCAACAAAAGCTTGATTTGAAATGTTGACAATTACAAATCTACAAATTCGGCTAGAATAATATACTTTTGCGATAAAAAAGGATAAAGACCATCAATTTCTAGGCATACAAGTCCATCAAAAACCTCTTAGAAAGCTTTTATAAATGACTTGTAAACAAAACATTTATCACATTTACAAGAAAAAACTATGGCTATAGTACACAACTATTAGAGAGATGATCCACCCAAAAACCTAATATTAAGATTGTCTTGAATTTCCTCTTTAAAATAATTGTATGTTTAAGATTAGATTAATAGATCAAATTTAAGTGTTTCCATCAAAATACATGACATTAAATAAAATTTATAGTAAATTTTATCATATACATTAACTATGCAATAAACATCACACTATTATGTTCACGAGCTAAGGCTGTTTAAATTAATGGAAGGGGCGAAGTCTGTACCTCTTATAGAGGCATGTATTTTATCACTCGAGCTATATACAATATTAAAGTCGAAAGTGAACCCGACATTTTTGAGAAACTACTAGGAATCAAGACATTTATCACATCCATAACCAAAAGCTTACAATTGTAGCATGCAAACTTTGGAGAGATTTATGCAAAAAGATTTCGATATTAATAGATAAGTGTTACATATTCTGATCAAATTGTATTAAACACCTTGCATATGTAAAACTTTGTTTATTGAAAATGTAAAAAATATGGAAAGATTTCACAAATTGATGGAAGGGATAAAGTCCATTGTCTTAGGGACCTATTAATTCCTCTACACAAACTTTGATTCCATGTTGATGTTGATAGCAAACTATACACACCTCCTAAGAGTCACTTACAACCAAAACATCTATAACAAAAATGAAATGATTGTAGTATGCAACTTTAAGAGAGAGATGAAATTATTAATGTGAGGTATAAATATTCCACCCCCTACATGAGTTGAACTTGTAACCTCAAGTTCAAGAGTAGTCCTCCACCATCAAGCCAACTCTTAAATGTATTCTTGAAGTTGAATAACCTCTATTAAGAAATTGGAATTTCAACTTTTAGAAATAGATTAATAGATCAGTGTCAAGTGTTTCCATCAAAATATATTACCTTAACTTCTCTTCGTTTTAAATTATTATATACAACAGGAGTTAAAGACGAAGACTTGACAGTGTAGATTTTAATACTAATGTTTAGAATCAAGCTCTATGACACGTTTCAAAGCTACGTTCTCTTCTCACGCTTTCATTCTCTCATATCCTATCATAAAATTTGCAATGAAACATTGACAATTACAACTATCAACAATTAAAATCAAATTCTGCAACCATGCCCTTTTCTCATACTTACATTCAAAATAACATCTCATAGAACCTAATCCAAAATATTGACAATCACAAATTTACAAATCCCTCTAGAATATTATGATTTCATGATTCATAAAGGGCAGATAACTATCAATTCCTCACATCCAAGCCTAACCAAAAACCATAAAAATCATAAAAGCTTGTCATCCTCCAACCCCCCAAAAGGGGTCCGTATTCATGACAAAACCTTCCAAATATCTTAATGAGGCGGTAATGTTTGTCCAAAGAAGAGGCAACAAAAAGCCTTAGCTGGTGACACCAAATCAATCTCTTTCCAAAATTCCATTGAACGGTCACAAAAATCTCTTTTCCAAGTAGTTTTCAGCAACTCTCTCAAAAGCTGTCATTTGGACACATCCCCCATTTTCACCGAATATTCGCCCATTATTTACAATTCTGGCAAAAAACATGTACCGTCCAGCTGGCACATAAAAAGCCCTCATAATGCTCTCCAGTCCGTAAAGTACATCCGCTGACGTGGCCACCACAAGTACAAATCACATGACGTGGCGAATCCGCGTGAGAAAGAAGAAACCCTAAAACTCCATGCGTGAGCGTGACGCCACTATTACGTCATCCGTGGGTCCTAACCCTGGGTCAGGCTTAACTCCACCCGTGGGTTCCACAGGTCCCTGTTGGGAGGAATTAATAGTCAAAAGTAGTGCAGCGTGATGGTGGGGCCCAGCGCAACAACTTTATTCCCGTTACACCAATCCACGTCGGCTTCCGAGGTGAAAGGGACGTTAAATAGCGTACAAAGGGAAGATTGAATTAAAAAAAAACTATCCGAGCGAAAAGACCTGCCGGAATAATGGCGGCGGGGAATACGAAAAATACGGCGGTCATTTCTATGTGAAATGTGACGTCGGGATTTTCAATTCTATTAACAGAAAACAAGATCTTTTTATGTCAGAAGCCGCGTTTTCTCCATTCTACGCGGGCTGCACATGCTTTCATATTGCCATTCTTTTTTTTGGGCGTACGGTAACGTACAGTGTTTTGACTGGAAATGAGATCGAGTCACTTATGAAGAATTTAACTATTTTTGGATTCCATCATTAGCCAATAAAATTGTCAACGAAAGCTCACAAGCTTTGGGATTTTAGGGCTCGGATTATATAACATGGTCATATGATTGCAGGGGAAAGTATCAAAGTAACCGTAAGGTTAATTTTGTGCATCTATAATTTCTAATTTGTAAGTCCCGTTTTCGTGTAGTTATGTAGGTGAGTTAAAAGCTTAAAATTAAGTTTTTAACTTTTAGAGATCATTGAACACAAGTGGTCGACAATTCCATTTTCAAAGTGTCGCTCAAACCCTTAGACTTCCAATAGCCAACAATGATATACCTGTAAGAAAATATGAAGGCCCCAATCACTAAACATGTAGTTATATAATTATAAGATGTTTTAAATGTGGGGCTGCTCACTATAAAACAATTACTTTTTAATGTATCTTTTTAATGTGACCATTTGGGCTAAATCACCAGCGATCCAATTACTAACCACCATAACATGTTACTTGGTCGTCATTTGCCACATGGCCAAATTCAAGTCACTACCTACTCGCAAGGGTTTATCATGGGGATTTCTCTACCTATGATGACCACTTCACAAGTGAGGGAATAACCATGCTTTTGCAGGTTTTATCAATCTAAAGATATTTACTTACTATTTAATCTACTACTTTAATCATGAAATGTTGTTACTATCATTTTATTTTACAGTTCCATCGATTTTTTGAAATCATTGCATGAAATGTCAAAGAAATAGGGTATATTGTTGACATTATGATTTGGGGTACTAGTTTAATCGTGAAAATATATTGTATTCATTTTCTCTTACAGTTCCCTGTTTATTTTCTACCATTTCCTATTTGTTTTTATGGTATTCATCTCCTCTTACAGTTTCTTGTTTGTTTTCTGTCATTTCTCAAAACATCATCTCCCATCAAGGGTTTTCTGTGTGCAACGAGAGTTTCTCACGAGAGATTCTCTATGATTTGAGAATTAGGGTCAATTGCATGCAATGTTGAAGTATTAGGGTCAATAAGAATGCCAAAGAATTAGGGTACATTGTCAAATAAGTAGTGTTTAATTTTGTTTTTATGAGTTCCTTTTCATTTCAACCCTTTCTCTGTATTCAATTGAAGGTTTCTATCACTAAGATTATTGCATGAAATATCTAATAAATATGGGATATAATTGTTAATATCATTACATTTGCTAGTTTAATCATGAAAATTTATCGTATTTATTTATTTTAGTCATCTCCCACATTACTGCCCAAGTTCAAGTCATTGCCTAGCCACAACTAGCCCTAAAATTGTGTTTATTTTATCTTCTATCCATTATTTTCTCAAAAATTCATCTCATTTTCTAAGCTTGCATTGATTGTGAACAAATTCACAAATTGCCATTGAAATGTATGTTAGAGTGATTGTACTCATGTTCTAAGCTTGCATTGACTGTATGCATTCTTAAGTTGACATTGAATTGTTTGTCACATTATTTGCACTTTTTTGCTAAGCCTACATCAAACACATAGTAGCGGAAGCAATAACATGTAATCATTGACAAACATACATTGCAAGTTACATTTCTTAAAGATCCCAAGACGTTGAGTCACGTTTAAATTTAATTAAATTCTAAGTCTAACAACTAATACATACATAATAAAGAATAATCAGAAACTCCAATGTCCATAATATACATTTGTTCCGAATGCTCCTTGGCAAATTAATTCGGAATGCTCCATCATCCACTGTACATGTCACAGGGTATGAAAGGTTTAAAAGAATATACATATGTAAAGATCAAGATACAACATCCTCAAATCCGTGATACAAGGTACAGTAAAAATATATGAAACTATTCACCATACATGATACATCCATACATCCATAATGATAAAACATTTATCATAAAATCTAACCATCCGTCATAATAATCCAAGAACATAGTGAAGGTAAAAGCCAATCACGAAATCTCCAGCCACGGTGACCACGGAATGGATCTCAATGGTAAGAGTAAAAGCACTACCGCCCGACCGCGTGGAACCTAAATGGTCCACTCCCACCGCGCTGAGGAGATAGTCTCAAGTCCCAAACAAGGTATCAAAACACAAAACACAAGTACTCTCTAAGTCTGGGAAATCCTAAAAGTATACTAACTCAAGGGTTCCAACATAGATAGACATCTAGACCCAGAGGCACCCCAAAGACACGTAGGAAACCTAATATGCAAGCGGGAAAGTGTCATCGCAAAAATCACGTAGAAGTTACCCGAGCAATCCCTTAGGAATCTCGGGTCCCTACTGATCCCTGCGGCCACTAGTATCCTCTCGTACTGACGAGGCATACTATGGAGTGCAAGGTCGTAACCAAGCATTCTCTCTACCCCATCCTAGTCTGTACTAGCACTCAAGGCATGGGAGAGAACATACAATTATCTTATTAGGTTCATTTTCCCTTATTTAGTGTAAATGTTTTCACTTATTAAAACAACTTACAATGGGTTACTCCAGGTAGCCTCTTAGGGCCCCGATCCCCATTGCAAGCCACTTCCCGACTCTACACATAGATAACCTACCCTAGGCTCATGAAAATACAAATCAAGAATCATAATAAAACCACCTCAGTCCTATATGAGCAACTGAAAAGACATCATAAAAGATAAGCCACAAAACTACATCAGTTCTTCATGAGCAACAGATAAGCACCAAATAATACTCATATGACCACGACAGTTCTCTATCAGCAACTGAAGGCATCAATGATAAAACACAAAATCCAATGGTTCTCCAATGAGCAACCAGAAAGTATCCCAATAGTAAATTACAATACTGATCGAAGACTCCAAAATGGTCAAGTCAAAACATGACATCATCAAGAACATAACAAACACTTCAGTCCTCTCAAGCGACCGAAAAGCAATCCAAGTATAACTGATCGAGACTCAAAAATGGTTATCAAATATAAATGATCGATGACTCAAAAATGGTTAAGTCAAGTATCTCAAATACGTACATCTCAGCTTCACACAAGGAAACTGGAAAGCAATAACAAACAGTAAATACAATCATATCATAGAGCACTTCATCACATTACCATGGTTAGGTTAAGAAAGATCGAGACCAAATCATCATGACATCACATTCACAACCCTGAGCCTCTGGTAACAACCTAAAGTGGTCAATGCTCTAGAACCACCCAAAACTCCCAAAGTATAAATAGTACAAACTAAATAGTACAGTTCAAAGTCTCAATTTGATATGAAAGCATACAGTTGAATTAAAGGTAAGGTTCCAGCTTCTAGTTAAATGTATATTACAGTAAATGAGTCTCGTAATTCACCCTTTCAATTAACCCATTCTTCTTTTTAAATAACATATAAATTTACCCCATTTATATTTAAAGTCAACTAAATCTAATTTGGTGAGGCTAATGATTAGTTATTTATAAAATAACTAGATGATTAACATTTAATTAATCATTATAATTTAAATCTTTTAATAAGTTTAATCATAACCTACAACCATATTAATATTTTATGAATTATTAATTACTTAATAATTAACTTATTATTTAATAAGAATTATTAATAACTAAATTAAAATAAACTATATTAAAATTTGTTAACATTAATTAATTTAACACTTATTTAAATAAGTATTATTAAAAACAATATTAATAAATTTATTTTAATATAACATAATGTAATTTTTATTAAATGTAATAATAAAACAAAATTTAAAAAAAAAAAAAAAAACAAATACCCACCATACGTTTAGGGCCCGCCGGCCAAAGCCTTGCGGCCCCTTTAAAACAAAGGACGCCGCAGGCTTACAAGCCGTGCGGCCCTGCTTTTAAAAGCAGGTACATTGCGTAATCGCAGTACAGACTGACGGCGACCCCAAAAAAGGTATGTGGGGATGGGGTCAACCCCCTCCCCACCATATATTTTATTATATAAATTTTATTTTTAATTTTATTTGTTTAATAAGATTAAATTTAGTTTCAAAATTTTATTAATTAATGTTAGGAGTTTTTAAAACAATCCTCTCAAATAAAAATATATAATTTAAAAATTTATTTTTAATAAAATTTTAACCAAAAACAATCCCTCATTCATATACTTTATTATATTTTAAATTAAATTCAAACAACCTCTCTTGTAAAAAGTGTTATTATTATTACTTATAATATCATTTACAAATATAGTCTAATAGGAGAACTTCTATCAACGATTCGAATTTTCCTATCTTAGCATTTTCTTTCTTTCAAACCCCACCTAGATTTAATTACAATTCTAATTCAACTGAGGGAGAATTGCAACGATATATATATAATCTCGTAACCAGATGAAAACAACATACATGCCCGGATTCAAGTTTACAAGATTGAAAGATTCGTTGTAATGAAGTACAAACAATCAGATGCACAGTCACAAAGAAGACAAGAATATCAAATTGCATAATTCAATCAGTGATCACAACACAAGATCCTACCTCAATCTGATGCTAACACGTAACCAATCGAGAATTGTGAGAAGATTCGCTTCCACAAATTTGCATCCAGATTCGCCCCTAAAATTTCTCTCCCCAAAATTCGTGTCCAATCTTCATGTCCCCAGAAATGAACCTTCAATGTTGTGATAAGCAAATTTTCTCCTCAAATCGAGGCACTAATTGTGTGTTCACCCGAGAAGACTCTTTGCACAACTGAGTTAACTCCAAATTAACTTTTCTTATCTTTTCTTTTAATTTGCATTCATCTTTTATGCACATTAAGTTGAATTATTAAATAACTTTATTTAATATTCCACTTGACTTCTATTTTTAATCTTTATTACTTTTAATCTCATGCGCACTTTATGAAATTAAAGTAACATTATTATTTTCACTTATTTTTTTATCTTTTAATAAATTTCTTTTATTTAATCTTATGCATAAGTCATGCGAACTAGAATCTTTTATTAAATAATTATATTTTCACTTTTTAAAATTATTTTAGAAACTAAATTGATAAAAATATTTATTAACTCAAATAATAATAATATTTAGCATTTATTTAAAAATGAACTCTAAATATATTATTATTAAATTAACTAAATATTATCACGTTCTAAATTTAGACTTAAAGCTTTTATCTCCAAATTTAATTCCTTTCATTTAATTAATTTCTCAATTTAAATAAAAATAATAATTAAATATTAAAATGTCATAATAATCTTCTATTAAATTAAATCATTAATTAATCGTTTTAATTAATTTCTTTTATATTTAAACTCATGCCTAGATCATGCGATCTAGAAACCTTTAATAATTTAATATCTTTTCCACTTTTAATTTATTTAAGAAACTTTAATTGATAAAATATTTATTAATTCAATTAATAATAATATTTAGCATTTATTTAAAAATGAACTCTAAATATATAATATTATTAAATTAAATAAATATTATCACATTCTAAAATTATACTTAAAACTTTTATTTCCAAATTTAATACTTTTTATTTAATTAATTTCTCAATTAATTAAATATAATTAAATATTAAAATATCATAATAATTTTCTATTAAATTAAATCATTAGTTAATCCTTTTAATTAAACTTAATTAATAGAAAATACATCAAGGACTCATAAAGCAACATATGAAAACCCATCATAGAAGAACACATACTAAATCAAACAAAAAAGGGTTATAATCACGAAATAACATCATTTGATGCATTCGGAGGGTACTTAACTCAGATACTTGTCCTAATTATCAATTAGGACAATTGGCTAAAGGGTTTAGGAATTGGACTTAAGAGTTTATCTCCCCTCTCTTACCATTGAGATAATGCGATAGGGTACGCTCATCCTGGCAATTCAGGGAAGTCGATACCCGGTACCTGCAACCTGCATAAAATCCACGCATGTACAGACACAATATTCTAAGCTAAACAGACAATGGCAGGAAGTGGTGCATCGTGTAGATCCTGACTAGCAGGTGACTACGACTCCCTTCCTTAACCACATCAGAAACACCATACATAAAGAAAACAAACACGCACACCATACACATGCAGTATGGGGTAAGTATCCATAAGAAAGCACATGTGATAATAAACCATATAACTAATCATCATTGATAATTGAAAACATTGAATAATCATCATACATGCATGAAATATAGAGTACCAAGTAATCTCATCATATAATAAACTGAGTGTAAAACAACATCTGATAATCTCTCAAATAATAATACTGATCATCAAACATAAATTGGCCTAAAAGAGTTTGGCAATGATGACAGAAATGCGACTTAGGGGCAGGCACTACAACACGAAATTGGTATGCATCTATAATTTGAATTTGAATGTGTCTAACTAATGCATCTATTACAAAATGAAAGTAGTATTATGCTACTTTAATCATGAAATGTCATTGTATTTAGTTTCTTTCACAGTTTCGTGCTTGTTTCATCTATCAAATTATTACATGGAATGTCTCTAGATTGATAAGTTTACAATTCACTTTATGCATTTCTTTGTAATCATTGAATATACGTGTACTATCTTAAAAAGTGTGCACTTTCATTGTAAGATCTTTTAGCTCTCCATTTTGGCAATTTCATAGAGCATGCATGCATTTATGCTAGATTTTTTATTTATTCTGAGTTTTTGTCCATTTTTGGTTTTTTTTTTCTCCATCCTTGAGATCTTGAAATATATATCTATGCAAGTGGTCTCTTGGGTTAAAGTCAAGGTCGTCCTCAACTAAAGGCATTTTATCTCAAGGTCTTGGGCCCATTTTAGTGTTTTAAATTTGTTTTCCCACCTAATGCATTTGACCCTTTCAATGTTGATTCTAAAATCGCTATAAAAGGAGGGCTACTCACTTTGTACAGGGTTTAATTTTTTATATGCAATTTATTCACATAATCCATAAGCATTTCATCAAGTCATCATTTATAATCAAGTTTAAACAAGTTTTCAAGGTGCATTCAAGGAGTTCAAGTCTAGTAGACAAGGATTCATTGAAGGCCCTCATTTTCATCATTCATGTATTTCCTTCTCAAGATCTAATTGAAGCCATCCATTGCAAGACTTCTTTCCACTTTTTTTTTTGAGCTTATAACTATATCTTCAAAAGTGAGCTCAAACCTCTTTCGACAAGTGTAAAAATGGTGCCACAAGTTGTGCTACTCAAAATGCAACAAGGGTTACAATGTTCTTAGAGCGTAATTGATGGTATTTTCACATAGATTTTTTGTGAGGCTACTTTGTTGTTATAATAATAACGCTATCCACTTTGACAGCTGAGGACAACATGATCTCAAATCAATAACCCTACCCCCTGCCTTGCCAATGAACAACAGTATTGCTTACAAACCCCTAGAGATAATCAACAATTAGCAATAAAAAAAGTGATAATAATAACATCAAATAGTGTACTTTCTAAGAAGAAGATCCTCATATTGCTTTGTTGTTTCTTCTTCTCCCCACCTCATTTATTATCACAAGGACAACCCTTCAGTCCATGGCAAAAATATTCCTTCCTCTTAGGCAATCACCTCTTGCTTATCCAGGCTTGAAAGAAAATCTATGCAAAAATAATATGCCCACCCCTTGAAACCACAATAAATCTATGAAAAAATACCACCAATTATGCCCTTAAGAACATTGTAACCCTTGTCACATTTGAGCAACACAATTTGTGGCAATAGTTTTACACCTTTCAAAAGACGTTTGAGCTCACTTTTGAAGATATAGTTATAAGCTCAAAAAAAAATAAAAAAAATTCTTGCAGTGGATGGCATTAGTCAATTCAAGCAATGTCCAATTTTCTTTTCTTTTCATCCTCTTTCAGCTTTTTCTCCGTCTCTTCTTCTAACAACTTTTCTTTTTCTTTCTTCCTCCCCTCTCTTCTTCTTTTCCTCATTGTCATCTCCATCCTCTCCATTATCTGAGCTAGTGTAATCAACCAAATTGTCAACAATGGATGATCAATAATCCTTAAAAGGATCTTCTTTTACATTAAAGGTAATTGTTGTGCTATCCACTACAACATGGTATCAATACCAATAGTTACTTGTGATGTTGTCTCAGTCATTACTGTATCTTTTCCAACCTTTGTAACGGATGCAACTACTGGTGTAGACACTACAGATGTCATTGTTGCTATTGCAGGCTCAACTAATGGTATCTTTTCTGTCATTGTAGTGATTACTCCCCCTAAATCCGTGCTTGCCTATATAGTATTGGGTGTAAAGGTCATAAACTTAACAATTGCTTGTTCAGTTACCTTGTTCACCTCTTCATAGTTTCCAATCATTAGAAGTATTTCCTTTCTCTTATTTCTCAGCAAGGGCCCAATACCCTTCATTATTCTTTCTAGGTCTTCATCATTGTTTACTTTACATACCTTTCTAATTTTATTTTCTCTAAGTCCCTTGTCCTCATATGCTACTCTTCTCTTTTTGTTAATCAATATGTTATATAAATCTTCTAGTATTTTCTTCTACATACCATCAAATCTCTTATTTGCCAAAATTGTGTGTCTAACAACTGCATTTTCTAATTGTAACCTATCCACATTACTATAAATATCATAAAATTTGTTCAACTATACAAATTGCTATTTTCAATAATTTGAATGTTCAAGGCTTCAACCTTTGGTTTCCAAGGTTTCCTATCTGATATTTTTTTAATCTCTATTTCTTCCTTCTCTACTTGTTTTGCCTCTTCTTCCTCTTCTTCAGATTCATCAAATTCAACTATCAGTAGGGTTTTCCTTCTTTTGCCTAGTCCACTTGACATTTATTTTGTCCTATTCTTTGTAGGGGATTACTTTTTCTTTCTTAACCTCATTTAACCTTACAGGCCTCTTGGTGCTAGGCAGGGTAACTGCTTGGACTTTAGTAATATTAATTTATTCTTCATCATTTCCCTTCTATGTAGGTGGTACAACTTTAGGTTGCACTTGAGAAACTACTTTATAAGGTGCACTGGCTAATGGTTCTGCTATAGCAACACCTTGTAATGGTCCAACAACTACTGTTACTAGTTTTCTATTAACACTTCTATCTATCTACTAGCTCTCATCTCCATAGCAATTCCCATTTCTTCCTTATATTCTTGTATTGACAATCCAGATTCCTTCAAAATTACATATATCTTCTTCTCCACTTTCTTCTTGATTTCTTTACTATGAAGTTCACTATGAACTTCCTCAACCTTTTCCTCATAGGTGCCCCTCTAGGACACTCCTCATCTGTCTCAAATTCTAGGATTACCTTTGCATAACCCTTTATAAGCTCCTCAATAATTTCATATGCCATAGGATAAATGAACTTGACTGTTGGTTCAATTGCCTCCATACAGGTAATATCTATTTCTACCATAAAGAAAATGTCATCCTTATATTTCTCAACCAAAGATGGTGGGAACCTGAATCTTTTTTTCATAGCTAATTGAAAGCTTTTCATCATTCTTGTGATGTCATCAACCATTCTATGTCTTATTTTTTCTTGTAATAATATGTTATCATGCTCACTGTACACTTGTCACTGTCCCATTCATAGTTAGGCATACTTGGGAAACTTATGATTACTTAAAAAAAAATGAGTTAGTAATGATTCAAATCTAAACACCACACTCTTTGTTTTCTTTAGTCTGTCAATATTGTTTAACAATTGTTGTCTTACAATCTCATGCATATTAACATTCTCTCTCTTCTTAGTCATTAGGTAAGTTGCATGGATGAATCCAATAGGCACTGATTTCAATCGAGAATTGTAATTCATTTTGTAACCAATGATTTTTTTGATAAGCCTTACATCAATTTTGATTATCAGGTCAAGTCTCATGTTTCTACCATCAAATTTTGTCTTAAGATTGGTCTCAACCAATTTATTTACATTCTTCTCATGGACTAGATTGCAACCTTCATTACTAAGACCGATAATCTTATGAATCATATCATTATCAATCATACCTGGAGTATCTCCTACCCAAAACATGTCCTCATGAATTATGCTCAAGATAATTCTTCTCCACTCATGGTTATCAAAGTTTGTATAAAACATATGCTTAACTATGTTTAGACCACTCAAATCCTTGTTTCAAAGACAAATCATTATTTCACACTAGGTCTAGGTCCTTGTGAACATCACTATCACCAATACTCTCAAATTTGCAATGTATATATGCTCTAATGTCCTTGGCATGTAAAATGTTTCATGGAACTTGTGAAAAGGCTCCTAGGGGATCATCCTCCAAAGAAACATATGGGCTCTTCTTAAATTTATGCCTAGTCTTTCACTCACATCAGAAACTGTAGGATTTGTCATTTTTGAGATTAACGCTTCAAATAACAACTGTGCACATGATAAATACCTTGTTTACACATAACTAGGGCTTCCTTCTATTTGCACTTGAAAACTCTTTCAAATTTTCCTCAACATGCTTCAAAGTTCTTCTTTAATTCTTGCATGATCAAATGGTACTCAATAACTTGATTTTTGCCCTTAAATTTCTTTCAATTCATCACTGCATTAATTGTGCAAGTACACAAACAACAAAAAGTTATTTCTGATTACCAGGCAACTTGATTTCCTTCACACACTTACATATAAATTCCAATACATTTGTGCACTTAACCATGGCTTCAACACATCATGTTCAACCTCATACTAACTTTGCATACCTTAACTTGCTCTCTGTTATCACTTATACCTTTATGATGCTCGATCTCTTATAGAAAGTACTTAATTCAAGTAAGATGAATCTATAGACACCTAAAATCCTTTAGAAAATAAAGTTTTCTGAAAAAGTTCCTGATGACATCATCATTAATTAGTTAATTGATTATTTATTTAATTAATTTATTTTTATGCCATTAAATCCCTTTGTCTTAATTAAAAATATTTAATTAAGGAATCTCTCCCAAAAATGTTTAAATCTTATTTAAACATTATTTTTCTTATTTATTAATTATTTAATTAATAAATTGACCAAAAATCCTAAAATAAATATTTAATTTATTTTTTGCCCAAAACTTGGCCAATTTCCTTAAGATCACTAACCTCTTCCAAAATCTCTTGATCCTTCTTTAATTTCGATTAAAAGCTAATCCCATCATTTCCTTACCCTAATCCCAACTCAAAATATTTAACTAAGGTTAAATATCAATCGTCATGTTTATTAAAAATGTTTTAATAAATATTTCCTCAACCCAAACCCTTGATATAAATAAACTTTATTTATCCTCAAAACCTTATGAAGTTCTAGACTCTTCTAGAAGGACTTTATCATCTTCCTAAGCCTATCTCTAAACCCCCTTTTTAGCCTAATCCACCCCATCCACCCATACTAACCAAGCTTAGCTACTAACTCACCCACCCTCATTGAATGCTATCCACTTGCACATCTCTAACAAGCTTAGTCTAATCCTAAATAACCTCTAATCCCCCCCTAACCTTGTCACATTCCCTAAGCAAGCTTAAGACTTTCCTAAGCCAAGCAAAGTCAACAATCTCAACTCCCTCCAAAATATCCCAACCACCCAACCATGAATGCTCTTATAAAGGCCATAAAGACTCTTACAAGCCCATTCATTGCTCTTACAAGCCATTATGAAGGGTCTTTATGAAGATATTATCCCTTAAGCTTCCTTTGTTGACTCATCCTTGTCCTTTCCTCCATCCTCTCACCTTGTGACATGTGTCACTCTCTGATTGGCTGTAAGGAAGCATAATCCATGTGCTCTCCTCTCATGCAATATGATCCCTCCATGAGATTTTCCCCATCCTTGCATCTTAGCCCTCAAACCCTCAAACCCTTAGCCTATAAATTGAATCCCCTCCCAAGCCATTTCATCACAACCTTGAAGCTAAAGTTATAATGTTAGTTTGAGAAACAAAGCCCTTAACCATACCCTTATGATGCCAAATTGAGAGCTCACAAAGCTACCAATTTACCATTTTCCATCTCCATTGAAGCATAGTTTGAGTATCTTGAGCATACATCCTAAATCCATATCCAAATTAGACTCATCCCCAAATCAAGAGAACAATCTCATTGAGAGAGCCTATCAATGGCTCACATTCTCATTTGAGTTTGTTTCCTCTTTGCCTCTCTTAAAGGTTATATTAGTCTTGTTAGTTAATGCTTTGTTCTCTTAATAGATTAGTGTTTCTTGCTAACATATTAGTATATATAGAATCAAATATAATTGTTGACTTCAATCTACTTCTAGATGCTTCATTTGACTATTCCTCTAACACTCTATGTGAATTGGATGGATCTTTAGCTTTGACAAATACCTCTTTGAATTCTTCTACATGTTCTTTTATGTTGTCTTTCTAACTGTCGCTGAGCTACTATCAATCCTTATGGCATTCCTGCTTATACTTCTTCTAAAGTTTGGATTCCTAGTATTGTGTCTCATATCCATTCTATAGAATCTCGCTATATGACCAAAGTTGTTACACAATTGGTATACTAGTGCACTGTTTCCAAATCTGGGTCTAGGTTAGTTTATAGGTGCTCTACAATTTATGGAAATATGTCCAAAGTTGTTGCACTTGTAACATAAAATTTTGCTTCTCATTCCATTCTTTCCTTCTTCATATCTTCTTCCTATAGGTTTAGTGCCTCTAAACATTCTACTATTGCTATTACTATTATCAAATTTGGGTTTCTTACAATTGATCGCTCTATGACCAAAACCATGACAATTATAACATAAAAAATGAGCGACTAGTTTAAATGACCTACTTATGAAATCCCTTTTCATATGACCAACTTGTTTACATGCATAATATCTACCTTCGAATTTATATCTCACTTCTTTAGGTGATTCAATATGCTCATGTTGCATAGGTTCATTGTCTTGTTCATGTTGCTTGACTTGCTCAACCTCTTTAGGTGCATTATCATATTGATTTGACTCAATCTTATTGAAATCTTCTTTTTCTTGCATAGGCGGATGAATTTCAAGATTAGGTTCCTTTCTAGCTTTATATTTCTTAGTTGATGTTTCCCCAATGAAATATCCAAGACCAATCTTATCATAAGAAGGTCTCTGAAAAGACATTTGTTCTTATGTCTCTAAAAAGACATTTGTTGATCAATCTTCTCACTATTATAATATAGCTTCTAAAGTCGTTGCTTATACTAGGTTAAATCTCCTTTCACAATGATATTGTACTTCTCAAGTTCTGCATACTGCATCTTAGTAGATTCAAGCTTAGATGTAACTTTTGTAATGTTAGATCTCAAACTTTCATTTTCAAATCCGATATTAGGTTTAACTTTGCTATCATCTTTCTCCAAGCTCAATTGTAGATCAGTAATGTTCAACTCATGCTTCAAGATCTCATTTTGTTTCTTTAATCTAGAGACTTCATCACTTCCCTTAACTTGATATTTAGGCTCTTTCTTGGATTTGAGATAATCAATCTTATCTTTCAACTTTCTAATGCAGTCTTTAGCATCTTCATATATTTCTTTCAAAGCATCTCTTATGTAATTGTTATGTATCCATAGGGGTCTTACTCAAGCATTTAAGCCTCTTTTGAGTAATTGATCTCTAAGAGGAGTGGGTGGTGGGGATGAATCAGTGTTTCAAAAACTTTAGCCCAAAATTAGATATTATTAACAATCTTATAACTTGCATATGAAAGAAAGCTAACTATGTTGAATAGTAAATGTAACCATGCAATAAGAGAACTCATAAAATTATATTTTGTTAACTAGGAAAACCTTGGTCGGGATGGTACCCACAAAATGATCCACTAATCAAAAGTACCTTGTGAAATATATTCACCTGATTAACAGTCTATTACATCCATATAGTGTCTCAATCCTTGTTAAAGAACTATACTTTGTTAGAAGCCTCAACCCTATAGGAGTTGGTATATATAAATGCAAGATGTATGCAAGATAAGCCCACTACACAAACATGCAATATGCAATGTAGTTCTTCAATACAAAGATATAGATACAAAAATAGCATTACACTGTTGTTGATATCTTCAATATCTGATATTTCCTTTGCTACTCATCACAAAACTTTATCTCATTTCACAATCCTCTAATCATACATCAAAATTTGCATATCACATAATACATACATGTTCGATACAATTGTTCAATTGTGTGTTGTCTTTGATGTTACATAAATGTCATATTAGTTATCCAACAGAGTCTACCAAGTTCAATTGGTCAGCAATGTAATTCTTAGAGTCTACCGAGCATTCTTGGTAGTTACACAGTGGAGATAGTTTCTACCGAGCTCACTCAGACGTTGAAGGTTTCTGTGATAGAAGTTAGTTTCTACCGAGCTCAAAAGGTCAGTGAAAGAAAGTTAGTGTTTACCGAGTTCACTCGGTCTCCAAAAGATTTTGCAGAGTTCGCAGTGTTTATCGAGCTTTAGTTGGTTAACACTGGAAATCATTTCTGAAGTAGTGTTTACCGAGCAAGGTCGACCAATGAAGGATTTCATTGTTTTGGGAAATAAAGTTTAATTGTTTCACGTAATGAATGTAGTCGACTGATGTAATGATTATTGGTAAATGTAACTTGTAAATGAGCCAATTGGATAATTTGTATGGTATAAATAAAAGGTCAAGTTGTGAATTCTAAAGTATGGATGGATGAATGAATGAGCAAGCATGCAAGTGAGTTAATTGTGTGAGTGAGTTTTGAAGAAGGATCAGATATCCTTGAGGAGCATCAAAGGTGTATTTGATTAGTGAGGATCTAGTGAAGCAGAACAGAGATCTGTAACAACAAAGATCAGTTGCATCTCATTCAGGTCACTTCATTGCTACTTTTCTTCATTGTAGCAGTAAATACTAAATCTCTTAATAGAGTTGGTTTTTAACAACCATTTTTGTAAATCCTCTAACAAAGTGTATAGTTCTATTGAATTGTTCTAAACTCCTCTAGCAAGGCCACTCCTAGCAAGGTGATTAAATCCTCTAATAGGGTCACACCTAATATTGTGTTTTTGTAACCTTTAATAGGGTTGGCTCCTAACAGGGCTCACTTCAGAAGAGTGAAAATTGCTAGCTAGTTACTTGGTAGTTTTTTCCATATTGGGTTTCCACGTTAAATCTGGTGTCTCTTGTGTTGATGTTATTTCTTTTATGCATGCATGTTAAATATTTGTGAATGCTTAAAGATCAGTAATAAGTTAACATACATCTACCGAGTTACAACATTTTTTTGTGTGGTTACCGAGTGACAGTAGTAACTAAGTTTATAATACATTTAAGGGATTTGTGGATTTATTTTTGTGGTAATTGATTCACCCCCCCTCTCAGTTGCTCTATCTATATTTCCAACAATTGGTATCAAAGCTTTTGGTGCTTGTAGGAAGGATTTCAAGGATCTAATCTAGAGATCAAGATGTCTTACAAGAGGAAAATTTCAAGGCTTAACAGGGATAACTTTTCAACATGGCAAGGTCTCATGAGACTCCATCTGGCTTCCATTAAAGATACAGGAATGAAATATCTTGATGAAGCATATGTGACTCCTTTTGGTACACTATCTACCAATAACATTTCTGAGAAGAAGACTCATTACACCATGATGATAGACATTGCATATGCCCTAAGCTATGAAGAATTTGATGATGTCAAGGACTGCAAAACTACCTTTGAAATGTGGAACAAGCTAAAAGATATCTATGGAGTTGATGATAATGTGAGGAGAGCCAAAGTAGAAAGTCTAAGAGGGCAATTTGATCAGATAAGGATGAGAGAGGATGAAAACATTGCCAAATATGTTGAAAGAGTCAAAGTAGTCATCAGTGCAATCAAGGCTTCTGGAGGAGACATTGAGGAGGAAACTATTGTAAGTAAAGTTCTTAGAACATTACTTCCCATTTATGCAATTAGAGTTTCTGCAATTCAAGAAAGAAGATGTGAAGAAAATCATAAGATAAATTTAGAAGAAATAGTAGGAAGATTGACTACATTTGAGCTACATAACTATGACAACTGTGTTCTAGCTTCCAAGAACATTGTATCAGCATTTGAAGCCAAGCTTTCACTCAAAGAAAAAGGCAAGAAGATAAAGGAATCTCAGTCAGAAAGTGAAGAGGAATCAGAACAGAGTTCTGATAGTGATCTTGAGGTGGTTGAAGCTCTGCTAGCAAGGAAATATTCTAGAGGTAAAGGAAAATACAAAGGTAAAGTTCCTTTAATCTATTTTTTATGTGAGGAAATTGGAGATATTGCTGCTAGGTGCCCAAACAAGAAAAACAAGGATGAGAAGAAAGGTCACAAGTGCAATGGCAAGAAAGATTTCAAATCATTTAAGGACAAAGGTAAGAAAACACATTTCATGGCTAAGGATTCTAATGATTCTAATGATGGTGAAGATGAAATTGTTTACATTGTTGTGAAAGATGAATTTGATAATGATGAGGAAGATAAAATGGCACTTATCTCTCATGTGAGCAAAAATGATACATGGATCATAGATAGTGGTTGCTCTCATCATATGACTGGTGAAAAAACTAAGTTTGAACAATTTGAAGACTATGATGGTGGTGGTGTGAGGTTTGGTAATAATGAACCTTGTTGCATAAAAGGAAGAGGAAGAATCTCACTAACCAAAGATCTTGTATGTGATAATGTCTATTGGGTTGAAGGTTTAAAACACAATCTGTTGAGTGTGGTACAACTACTCAATATTGGATTCAAAGTGGAATTCATGCATGGAAAAGCAAGACTGCTGAATAACAAAGGAAAGTTGATTAGATCAGGTATACAAACAAAAGGTAACTTGTTCTATCTTGAACTTGGTGAATGTTCATGCTTTATTGCTCAAGTTGAAGAAAGCTAGTTATGGCACAGAAGGTTATGTCATGTGAACTTTCATAATTTGGTGAAAATAAGAAAATTCAAGAAAGTAAGAGGCATTCCTAGTATAAAGAAACCTGATGTTGGTCTATGCAAGAATTGTCAGATTGGTAAGATGGGAAAGACTAGCTTTAAAAGTAAGAACTACTAGTTTGAAGAAGTTTTGGAAATTGTGCATACTAATTTGTGTGGACCTATTGGAATTGAAAGCTATACTAGAAAAAAGTTCTTCATTCTTTTTATTGATGATTACTGTAGAATGATGACTATCATGTATCTGAGAGAGAAATCAGAAGCATCTGAGAAGTTCAAATGGTATTTGGCCAGAGTAGAGAAGGAAACATGGAAAAGACTGAAATGCTTAAGGTCAGACAGAGGTGGTGAATTCATCTCCCATGAGTTCAATAACTTTTGCATTGAAAGGGGAATCAAAAGAAAGGTATAAACACCTAGAACTCTCGAGCAAAATGGAATAGCTAAAAGGAGGAACAGATCTATCATGGACTATGCAAGAACCTTAATGATTGAAAAGAACATTGCTATCAAATACTGAAAGGAAGCTATTAGCATTACAGTTCATACCTTGAACTGAGTATAGCTAAAGAAGGACTCATTCAAACCCCCCTATGAGTTATGGTATGGCTATAAACCCAATGTAAGTTACCTAAAAGTATTTGGAAGTAAATGTTATATTCTGAAAGAATCTAGAAAAGGTAAATTTGATGTGAAGGGTGATGAAGAAATATCTTTGGGATATTCTTGCAAGAGTAAAGCATATAGATGTTTGAACTTGTCTACTCACAAAGTCATAGAAAGTGCACATATCAAAGTTGATGAGTTTGCAGAAAGGACTGAAGAAGAAAGCAAAAAGAAACTAAAAGATTATAGGAGATTTGTTTTCATTAAACCTGATACAGTGCCAGATACATCTGTCAATTAGGAAACTTCTACTCCCGAGTCTTCAGTCACCAAGTTGCAAGAAGTTCAAACTGAGCTACAAGAACTCGAGTCACATTTAGATGCTACCGAGCCAATGCCTACTGAGTCTGAAGGACTCGAGCAATAGTCAGATCAGCCACAATAGCTAAAACCTGAAGTTGAAGTGCAAGAGGATGACAATTCAATTCGTTCAAAAGGCAAGGAACCTATATTAGCCAAGTATGTCAGGAGACATCATGCACCAGATCATATCATTGGAGACAAATCTGAAGATACTATGACAAGAAGTAAGCTAAAAGGTACTTGTTTACTTGTTGATTTTGAACCTATAAATGTCAAAGATGCATTAGAAAATGAAAGTTGGGTTGAGGCTATGAATGAAGAGATAGAGAAAATAGAAAAGAAAAAAACATGGACTCTTGTACGTAGGCCTAAAGATAAAAATGTGATTGGAACTAAGTGGGTATTTAGAAATAAGTTGAATGAAGATGGTAAGGTGTCAAGGAACAAAGCTAGACTGGTATGTAAAGGATACTCTTAAGAAGAAGGAATAGACTATGGAGAGACTTTTGCTCCTGTTGCAAGATTGGAAGGTGTCAGGACCTTACTTGCATATGTTGCATACAAAGGATTTAAGGTTTATCAGATGGATGTCAAATCTACATTTCTCAATAGAATACTAGATGAAGAAGCCTACATTGAATAGCCTGAAGGTTTTATTGATCCAGACAAGAAGGACATGGTCTGTAAATTACACAAAACATTGTATTGTCTGAAACAAGCCCCTAGAACATGGTATGAAAGATTGCATAACTATCTTATTCAGATTGATTTTTAGAGAACTAATGATAATAGTAGCTTGTATATCAAGGAAGGACTAGATAACAAGATTGTTTTGGTAGAAACATTTGTGGATGATACTTTGTTTATAGGAAATGATGATCTATGCAAAGAATTTTTAGAGCAAATGAAAAAAGAATTTGAGATGTCAATGTTTGGTGAGATTAAATTCTTTGTTGGTCTTCAAATTCAGTAGAGTAAGAATGGTATCTACATCACTCAATCTAAATACATCAAGGAGATACTCAAAAAGTTTTGCATGGAAGATTGTAAACCAGTTGGAACTCCTATGTGCACTGGACTAAAGCTTACCAAAGATGATGAATCAAAGGAGGTAGATCAGACATTATATAGATAAATGATTGGAAAGTTGTAGTATGTAGTTCATGCAATGCTAGATATTGCTCTTGCAGTAGGTATAGTCGCAAGATTTTCAGCAAAACCAAGAGAAAATCACATGATGGCAATCAAAAGGATCAGGAGATACCTGAAAGCCACTAAAGAGTATGGATTGTGGTACAAATTTGGAGGTAATCTAGATTTGAAAGTGTTTATTGATGCTGATTGGGCAGGAAACATTGATGATAGAAAGAGTACAAGTGGAGGTGCATTCTTTCTTAGAAAAAGGTTGGTTTCTTGGACAAGTAAAAAGAAAAATTATACATCCCAATCTACAACAGAAGTAGAGTATGTTGCAACAATAGTGAACTATTCAAATATTGTTTGGTTCAAACAATTATTGGAAGGTATGAAGGTAGAAATCAAAGAACCTGTTGTTATGTTCTGTGACAATACAAGTGCAATCAACATATCTAAAAATTGAGTGATGCATTCCAAAACCAAGCACATTGCAATAAAATATCACTTTGTCAGAGAATTGGTGCAGGATAAGGAGATCAGATTGGAATATGTCCATACAAAAGAATAAATTGTTAACATATTCACCAAGCCATTACCTAAGGATGCATTCTTGTATCTAAGAGGTAAGCTAGGGGTCATTCCCCTATTTGAGGTTCACTAAAATGATGTTTTAGTGATGCATCAATAGGTACCAAGTTGAAGATCTATCACTTGATGCAGCACAATCATGAAAACATTGCATATGAATAAGTACTTAAGGTACATTATTACTCATTTGGTATGTGTTGTCTTTGGCATGTGTTGTCAAAGAGGGAGAGTATACTGTCATATCTTTCTGAAATTTGAATCTATTTGTGGAGAGTATAATCTAAGAGGGAGACATATTCTGTCAGAAGTAGACTTGTTTTCAAATTTCATCTGCTATGACATGTTGTGTTACCATCAATGCCAAAGAGGGAGATTGTTGGATACAATTGTTCAATTGTGTGTTTTCTTTGATGTTACACAAATGTCATATCAGTTATCAGATAGAGTCTACTAAGCTCAGTTGGTCAACATGGAAATTCTCAGAGTCTACTAAGCTTAGATGGTCAGCAAAATAAATTATAGAGTCTACTGAGCATTCTTGGTAGTTACACTATGGAGATAGTTTCTATCGAGCTCACTCGAGCGTCAAAGGTTTCTATGATAGAAGTCAATTTCTATCAAGCTCACAAGGTCAGTGAAGGAAAGTTAGTGTTTATTGAGTTCACTTAGTCTCCAAAATATTTTGCAGAGTTCGTAGTGTTTATCGAGCTTCAGTTGGTTAACACTGGAAATCATTTCTGAAGCAGTGTTTACCGAATAGGATCGGCCAATGAAGGATTTCATTGTTTTGAGAAATAAAGTTTAATTGTTTCATGTAATGAATGTATCCAATTGATGTAATGATTATTGGTAAACTTAACTTGTAAATGAGTCAACTGGATAATTTGTATGGTATAAATAAAAGGTCAAGTTGTGAATTCTAAAGTATGGATGGATGAATGAATGAGCGAGCATGCAAGTAAGTTAATTGTGTGAGTGAGTTTTGAAGAAGGATCACATATCCTTGAGGAGCAGTAAAGGTGTATTTGATTAGTGAGGATCTAGTGAAGTAGAACAAATATCTGTAACAACAAAGATCAGTTGCATCTCATTTAGGTCACTTCATTGCTACTTTTCTTCATTGTAGCAGTAAATACTAAATCTCTTAACAGAGTTGGTTTAACAACCATTTTTGTAAATCCTCTAACAAGGTGGACAATTCTATTGAATTTTTCTAAAGTCCTCTAGCAAGGCCACTCCTAGTAGGGTGATTAAATCCTCTAACAGGGTCACACCTAATAGTGTGTTTTTGTAACCTTTAATAGGGTTGGCTCCTAACAGGGCTCACTTCAGAAGAGTGAAAATTGGTAGCTAGTTACTTGGTGGTTTTTCCCATATTGGGGTTCCACGTTAAATCTGGTGCCTCTTGTGTTGATGTTATTTCTTTTATGCATGCATGTTAAATCTTTGTGAATGCTTAAAGATCAGTAATAAGTTAACATACATCTATCGAGTTACAACATTTTTCTATGTGGCTGCCGAGTGACAACAGTAACTAAGTTTATAAGACATTTAAGGGATGCGTGGATTTATTTTTGTGGTAACTGATTCACCCCCCACTCTTAGTTACTCCATCTATATTTCCAACAATACACACTTCACACAACTTTGCATATAGAAAGCTTTCCTTTATACCTTGCTAATTACAAATTATTGCCTAGTTGGCCTTCATGCCTTTATACACTTTAAAAAATATAAGATTAACTTTCATTGACTTAGGGTTAACATATAAGATGTCATCCCTAATTAGTTAAGTAATTATTTGGTAAATGAAATAATTCCTTAACCCAAAATACCCATTTCTTTGTCTTGCTCTATTATGCCTAGATACTACTGCGACTGGTAATATGTCCATAACTTCATCTATATTGTTTGTACTGACCTGTAGAATTAAACATGTCATTCTAACTGTCTTAGGTATCCGTACCTAATTTTTCATGTGTCCAAGTTACTTTTGTGAGTCGTGCTGATCAAAACTCTATATGTTCTTCTAGATAAGCTAAGTGATATTTAGACAATTTTCTAAGTACAACTGTCATAACAAAATCTTCATGATCTACCCTCTTCATACAAATGATATGTTTCCATAAATTACAACATCAAATATCCTAACCTATCCAAATTTCCAACAAGCGAGTATGTGCTGAGATATAAGAGGGAGAATATAAATGAAGTTATTATTGTCAAAATAGGGAAACATGTGAAGTTGAAGATGTATGTGATTAGAAGTGTTGCCAATATAGTTGGTATTGCAATTGGTGTTAGCATTGAAGAATTTATAATTAGTATCATAGAGGGAGAAGTTTAAGTGAGGGAAAGATGATAATCAAAATGAAACTAAGGATATTAATGAAGATCTGTATCAAATCATAGAGTGAGTTGTTAAGGAATTTTTATTGTCAAATCATGAGAATGCCTTTTGCATTTGCATGGTAACTAGAGGTGTTGCCATTAGTGCCAAAGAGGAAGATTGTTGGAAACTACAATTGGAACAATTGTTATGGTGTCATTGATGTCAAACCTATTGGAGAGACATTTAATAACACTGTAGAGTGTTATATCAATTGATTGATGAAGAGGATTTGAAAAGAGAGAGACAACTAAGTGAAGTTGTTGAGTGAAGAGGATTAAGTATGATGAAATTACAATGGGCACTTGATCAATTAGTCTTTGACAAAATGATGTATTTTTTAATTAGTATATAAAGTATACAAGTATTGAGTTAAATACAAGAAAAACCTAGTGAACAGTGAATTGTCAATGAAGGAGTTGAGAAAAAGATTAAGGAAATTAAGTGATAATTGAGAAAACAATATTAGCTAAATGATAGTTATGGTCAAGAAAGATGAAGAAGCGAAGTGTAGTAGTATCGAGTGCAATGAATATCAAGTGAGCTAGTGAAAGATGAGAGGGACAGAATAGTAGAGACTGAGCTATATAGTGATGACCAAGCAGAAGAACTCAGTGTTCACTGAGTTTCAAAAAAATAACAATTTGTGAAAGAATTGAGTCTGAGGTCGACATATTAAATTTTTAGATTAGTCAAAATGTGTGGATGATAAGGATTGATGATATATCATACTTAATGCACAAATTTAGTTTGTTATGTGATCAAAGGCAAGGATTTGAAGATAAGTTTCTAGAAGTATCAAGAAAGGAGTAGAAGGATAAAATGATGGATAGATTAAATGAATCTAACCTAACCCTAAGATCTACGGTGATGTTTAAGAAGCAAAATATCAAATCTACTTATTTAAGGAGGCATGCGAGATGTTCTCTAAGGTTGGTTTGTTGCTGATTGGCAATTTTAAAGAGAACTTGTGAAGGACAGAGTAGTAGTGGAGAAGTGAGAAGATTGGTGAAGTGTGATTACTTGAAGGGTTTCCAAGAAGATTAGTGATGGAGATAATAATGAAGTCCAATCAATGACCCAAAAAATGAGCTGAGTGAAGATCTGAATTTTCAAAGTGAGTTGTGTTTTACATATCAAACCTATTGTTACTTTCTAACCATTGTGGCAATCAAAATCCTTTAATCAAAGTTGACCTAATAGTCATTTTGTAAATCTTTTAATCAAGGTGAAATTCTAATGGAATGATCCAAATTTGTCTAACCAGGACACTCCTAATAGGGTAATTAAATCATTTAATGAGGTTACACCTAACAATATGTTTTGTAACCTTTAACAGGGTTGGCTCTTAAACGAGATCACTTCATAAGAGTGAAAAGTGGTAGCATGTTAATTGGTGGTTTTTCTCGAATTGGGTTTCCATGTTAAATTCTGGTTCATATATGTGTGATGCATGCTATTTACTATTATTTATTTACTACTGGTTGACATATACTGAACATAGAGTTAAGTAATGAACAAAATGTTAAGTTGTTGATGATATGCTATATGGACTGAGTGGTTTAATGATTTTTTTAAAGTTGTTTAAAGTTATTGAAAGTTGAATTGGTACGTTTGGACCTAAATATTCATTCCCACTCTTAGTTATTCTAAATATTCTAACAATGTCACGTAACATTAATAAGCATATAGACACACTCTTATAATATTATGTTAATATGAAGAAGATTGTCTTAGATATATTGAATATCTATTAATAATAAAATAGTAAGTAAATATTTATTATATGATAAAAAATGAAACTTACTATTGAACACACACACACACATCATCATTTATCACAAATAAATTAACTTTTAGTGTTACATTAGTTTGAAAAAATCTTATGCACATTTTGTACATACAACACTTAATAACATCATTTTAATACATTTCACATTAGAGATAAAGATTGTTGGATTGTTGGAGAGTTGAATTATTGTTGGTTATGTTTGGCATTAATATGTTGTTATTGATATCAAAATATCTGTTTATTAGTCAGTGTGCCTATTATTGATCAGTGTAGATACAAGTTTATTGGAGACACAATTTGATGCATATATGCTTACAAATCTTATAGAATGATGTTTAGTGAGTCTACATGCTATGTTTTCCATCACACATGTTTATGAGTTGATTCGGTGAAGTTATAGAGGCTTTTTTGAAGACTAATTTTTGTCAATGTTTCCTGATAATTATTTCATATGGCAGTTCATAATTTTGATTAGTGAGTTTTAGTGGAGTAAAATTTTGGTATGCAATTCAAGATACTTCATGAGACATATGTTCTTATTTATTTGTAGATTTTATATGATTATTAGTTAGAAAGTTAGTTTTATCAATGAATAGAGAAAGGGAATTCCATTCCTAACCGACTCAGTCAGTAAATGTGTTGTTTGGATTATTATGATTAGTTATTGGATGATCTCACATTAATTATTATTGTAATGTATTATAAATGTGTTCTAGCTGATACTTATGAAATCACATTGGTTGATGTAATTATTTTAGTATTAGGTCTCATATTGATATGACATATGTATTTGAGACTTGTTTAAGAAATCAAATCCATTTGTGAACTTAGTGTGAGTGAGAGTGTGTGATGTGAAGTTTAGGATGTTAGCTTGGATTAGAGTAGAGAACATAGTTAATTGAGAAGAGGTATGAGTGAAACCTAATCTTGTGCTTCAAAGGAACTATATTGGTATAGTTGATTCTTTCAGTTAGTTTATTTTAGTGGATTATTACCTATAATGAATTATTTTTCACTTGTTGGGCTATTTCTCTTTTTGTAATTAGATTGTCAGATAATAAGGGGTTTTCCCTTTGTTGTATTAAAATGATGAGCTCTATGCGAGTGCCTAAATGCATTTTCATACCCCATTGCACCTTTAATAAGGTTTTAAATGTGCTAGTACATCATCTCGTGGGGTTGATCCCCACCGAGGATTTTTCTTTAACTAATTTTTCCTCAAGAACAAAATGTTATGCATTATGATGTTATTTTCTTTACATTTCTTTAAACATTTTAGGTTTAATTCATGGATTGTGTAATTTTTAAAATTTTCACAACTAATTCACCTTTTTTGCCCTCTTAGTTATGTGTGGTGCATTGTGATTAAGGGTGCTCCCTTAATACCATAGAACATAATAGAATTTGAGAAACAACAACAATTTGAGAGAACACAATATGGGTTTTTCATTATCTCCAAAAGTGTGGAATTACAAAATGTTGAAGTTGAGGAAAGCTCAACCCAAAAACTCCCAAGAAATCATGCATGCAAACACTTATTATAAAAAAAGACAAGCAAAAGCCATGGAGGTTGGAATTCACATATCCATAGAGGAGACATTCTTGATGAGCAAAAATAGAAATTTCTATTAACCAAAAAGTGAATGAATGTGTAAATACAATGATAGGTCAATCCTTATAAAAGGAGATCAAAACCCTAAAACATAAAACCTAGGTTGCATGATAACAATTAAGAAAAGAATTAATTACTATATGCCTAAAGTTTAGCTTGAGTAGAATAGAATTAATAGGAAAACACCTTATTAATCTAACACAAAATTTAGAATTGCAATATGCAAATCCACATGGGCACCTTCCTTAAAATAGTCAACTAGACAAAGTTGTGACTATCACCGAGAACTACCCTAAACAACCTATGAGCCTTCCTTATATAGGCATTTTTCACTGCTTGGGAAGGTTCTAGAAACTAATCCCTAACCCTTGAGGCTGACCAACCTCATATTATATTATATTATTATACTTTATTACATAGAATTGATCTGACTCAAGAAAATTTACAAATCAAATTTTTTGGATGGCCCACTTCTGGAGACAACAACTAATGAATTGTTGACTTGATGGGCTATTATAACCCCATTCTAGAATCATCAGCTAAATTTCCATAGAGGTTGATTTCTCAAGAGTCCAGTAGTTTAGGTTTGACCTCATTTTAGAGACATTTAGGCTATCATTGTTGAGCTTGAAGTTTGGATAACCAAAATTCATACCGAAAATATGAAACACGAACACTAATACATATAATAAGGAAATGAAATTCATGTGGAAGGATGATATGTCTAAGATGAAACTCCAAAAATGAGATTAGAACAATATGAAAACATAAGACTGACTTACTAAAATTAGCAAGCTTCCACAAATAACAACTTCACACATGAATAACCCTGATTGAAAACACAAAACTAGAATAGAAATATTTTTGAGTGATGCAATATTTCCCTTACACCCAAAATGATCCTACATCAGACATTCAGGGTACTTTGAGAAGTGACCCTGTCACGTCTTAGGTAGTTAGCAGAAAACCAAGATGGTCAATCTCCTCCCTTACCAACCACGATGAATCCTCCACTGGTCTCCATTTTCATTTGACTGGATATTCTTCATATGTTATGTTCCTTGTGCTTCTTCCAACATGATTATCAAATATCTCCTCAATCTCCTTTGTAGCTAAAGTAGTTTCTAGAATACCCCACTTCTCTTTTGTAACTTCACCTCCATCACATCATGCATGATACTCTATCAAATTTGAAACATTGAATACTAGTGAAATATTCAATTCAACAGGCAACTCCACTTCATAGGTATTTACAAAATTATGCCTTTTCATTATTTTGCATGGCCTAAATTTCTTCTTTTTTAGCTTATTATATGTACCCACTAGAAATATATCCTTCATCTAATGAACCACGACTTCATATTCAATCTAAAATTCCTTATACCTCATTTTCACATCTTTCGTATCCTTGTATTTTGTATTCATCCTTTTAATGTGTTTTCTCACCTTCTCATGGATGTTCTTCAAATGTTCAGCAAAATCCTCCACTTCAGCATTACTTATCTCTTCCTTTATCTAGCTTTTGCAATTTGGAAGCATTTTTGGGATTGCTCCCATATATAATCTGGAATGATGATTTGCTAGTACTCTTGTTGACAAAATTATTGTATGCAAATTCTACTTGTTGTAACATCAAATCCCAATCTTTTGGCTGATCTCCAACCAAACATCCCATCAGGTTCCCCAAACTCTAATTCACAACTTCTATTTATCCATCAGTTTATGGATGATAGGATGAACTAAACCTCAAATCCATCTTCAATATCTTCCACAATGTGTGCCAAAAATACCCAACAGACTTGGTATCTCGATAAGAAACAATTAGAACTAGAGAGGAAACAATTCCAATTATTGCCATGATCAGAATAATAGAGATCAAAGAGGAAGAGGAAGAGGGAAAGGATCTGGTAGAGGAGGTTTTTGTAGATCCTATTTTCACCATGGAGAAGAAAGAAATAGGGCCTTTGAATGTCCTTAGCACCAAGTAAGGACATATAGGAGAACTAAAGGCCACAACTAGAGTTGTGCATGTTGACAAAGATGCCAAATCATCACATTCTAAAGATTCCATAAGAGGAGAAGTCCTAGTTAATAGAAGAGTCTTTCCAAGTGGTGAGAATGAACCTAATCAAAGAAGGATCTTGTTTTGTACAAGGTACAAATGTGAAGATAAGTATTGTGATATGATCATTGATGGTGGAAGTACTAACAATCTAGTATCATAAAATATTGTCATGAAGTTAAAGCTCAATATGCAAAAATATTTGTGTCCATACCATATTTCTTGGGTGTAGGGTTACCATAAGGTCATGGTTAATGAGCACTAGCAAGGACAAAGGGTTCTCTAATACCACTTGATGAACGGTTCTCCCCTTAATATCACAAAACACTCAACAAAACCGAGAAACAATAAAAATTTGAGAGAACAAAATATGGGCTTCTTATTATCTCCACAAGTGTAGAATTGTAAAATTTATAATTACAACATGAAAACCCACATAGGCACCTTCCTTACAATAGTCTACAAGACAAAGTTAGGACTATTACCTATAATTTCCCTAGAAAACCTATGAGCCTTCCTTATATAACATTTTTCACCGCCCAAAAAGATTCTAGACACTAAGCCCTAACCCTTGAGGCTGATAAACCTCATATTATATTATTTTATTACACTTTATTACATAGAATTGGCTGAAGACAATTTACAAATTACATTTTTGGATGGCCCACTTTTGGAGACCATAGCTAAATACTATTGACTCGATGGGCTATTATAATCCCATTATGGAATCCTCAGTGAAATTTTTCCAATGAGTGATTACACGTGCATCTATTGGCTAAGGTTTGGCCTCATTTCAGAGTCATTTAGGTCTTCATCACTGAGCCCAAAGTTTGGATAGCCAAAATTCATATCAAAGATATGCAATAACTTCACTAATACATATTATATAAAAATGAAAATTATCTGGTAGGTTGATATGTCTAAGACGAACCTCCACATATGAGATTAGAATAATCTCAACACATAAAACCAATTTACAAAAATTAGCAAGCTTCCACAAATAGAAACTTTGCACAAGGATAGCCCTTATTGAAAATCACAAAACTAGAAATAGAAATATTGTTGGGTGATGCGAGATTACCCTTATACCCAAGATGCTCCCACATGATATTGTTATTCCTATTAATTGGTACTAGAGCTCTTTGATCCTCTTTTATAAGCTTAACTACTTGGGAAGATCTATAATGGCCTTGAAGAAAGAAAGTCTAAAGTTTGATGGGACTAACTATGCACAATGAAAAGGAAGGATGATTGTATACACTTGAATTGCATGAGTATAGAGCATTAGAATATTTAAAATGATGCTTACCAAATTCTAGATCTTGAGAATGGAAATGAAGCTCAAACAAGAAATTAATCCATTTCAACACAATTTCCAAGGAAGCCTTGTTCAATGCCCTAGCTAATACCAAATTTACAAATCTAATGAAACATGAGACTGTCCATCAAATTTTGATATAATAACAATTAATTTATGAAGGAGACAAGTTTTTACAATAAGAAAGGTTACACGTTCTAAAAGAAATGTGAGGATGAGTGAAGATGAGAACATTAGGACATATCTATAAAATATAACAAAGTTTCTTGTAGAATTTGTTGGAAATACAAATGGGAAATATATACTTCTTGGGGGGGGGGGGGTGTGAATTAGAAGTAACTAGTCTTTAACCAATAAAAATTTTAACTTGAAAATAATGCATGCATTAACATATTGAAATAACATGTAAAATAAATGCATCCACATAAACACTTGACACCAGATATGATTACCCAGAAACCCTCCAATGAGAAGGTAAAACTGGGGTGGGGATGACACCCACAATTCTTCACTACTGCAAAAATAAAGTTCACCTGTTAAGGTTACATAGTTTGACCATTCTCATGATCTGCCCTGTAAAAGGCCTGCCTTGTTAAAGGTTTATGAAGGATTGTTAGATCCCACCCTGTTAAAGGATTTTAACACCTTGTTAGAAGTGTTCCTGGCTAAAGGACTTTAGAACACTCACTTGGAATGTCACCCTGTTAAAGGATTTTACAATGACTGTTAAATCAACCTTAGTCCAAAGGATTTCACCCTACTGATATAGTTGTTAGAAAGTAATAGTAGAATGTTTGATTTGATACACTTACAAATTTTCCCTACTAATTTTAGATCACAATTCTATCCATCTTGATCCTCTTGATCTGTTATATCAATGTTGTATAGCTTCTCCTTTGTTCTACAGATCAATTCACCCCAAGTCACCTTGTATGCTTATTGATAATTCACCCCTTTCACTTCCTCATTCATACACACACAAACATATATTCATACTAAATTATGGGGCTTTGTCTCCCTTTTAAAAAGACTTTGGTGGCTTAGGGTTAAGTATGAATCTACGATTGAGATTCATTCATTTTCCTGCTCAATTCCTTCCATTTTTCTGATTGGTTGCATGTTGATTGCATAGGGAATTCAAATAGATTCAATCTTATCTTCAAAGCTTTGAGATCTATCCATAAGTCAGCTCAAAAATGGTTTACATAGTTGTTTGTGCCTTCACAAACAACTAGGTCCATTCTGTGTTACTCAACACTTGATAATACTGATGCTCAACACTTACTATAATTTTGTCTTGCTTGGCACTTGAACTTGCTCAGCATCCATTGTTCACTCAACACTTGAACTGCTCGGCACATAAGTGACTCGACACTCATTGCAACTCGACATCTATACATATTATACTCGGCATGTGTTACTAGCTCGGCATGAACTTAGTAAATAACTTAAGTGTGTTGACACTCAATTGTCAAAACCAATCTGAGATCAACAAAATTTGAGCTAATGGGGATACCATTACTAAAGGTGAAATTATTTCTTTATGAGATCCTTTCCATCTTTCTATGAAACCAAGGTTACTATTATTAATGACATCAAAACTATTCAAAATATGGCAAGAGAATCATTAGTTGGTAAGTTATCTTCTTTTGAAATGAATAAAATTGGAGAGAGTTTACCTTAGGTAGAATCAACATTTAAAACTACTATCTAAAGGAAATAATTATATTAATTATGATAGTTCTAAAAGTCCTACCAGTTCTTCAAAATTCAGCAAATATGCTAAAGAATGAGAATAAATTGAGGAAGAGGAAAGGAATCAAGAGGAATTGGAAGCCATGATTGGTAAGAGGTTACCAAGAGGTGAAGGTAAGTATGAAGGAAAATTTCCTTTGAAATGTTTTGCATGTAATAAGTGTTGGAATGTGATGTCATCCATCTAGTCATCTAGTTGTGGTCGAATCATCAAAATTGGCACGAGTCATCCAAATTATCATGTAGTTGTATGAGTCATACTTACTAAACTTACAAAGTTACTAAATTTAGTAAGTGATCTTTATTTTGAACTCTACAACTCAAAGTCATGATTGTGCATACATTTTGAACACTTTTATAACTGTAAACATTCCCGAGCAATAAAATTTAAGAGATTGGCCCATGGTTTAGTACTGGTATATTTTTAGCAAGTTTTTCTACTTAAATATTGTGTTGTGTGTTTTTTTCTCAATTTTGCAATTTTCTACACTATTCTATTTTTTTTATCTCAATAAAATTGGTCATTTTGCACCTAGATGTCCAAAGAGAATTCCTAAACACAAACCAAGGAAGATTAAGCCTAGATACCAAAAGAAATTTTATTATGATTCTAGTGAAGGTGCTACTAATGATGAACTTAAAAATAACGAGGAAGAATTTTTTGTATCACTATTAAGTATGATACCTCTATAATTAAAGAGAAATCCCTTGTTACTCAGATCTAGAAGAAGGTTGAATGAATAATAGCTAGTGTATGTTCACACCATATGATAAGTGATGTGAATAAATTTGCGAATCTTGATAAGTATGATGGTGGTGTTGTTGGATTTGGTGACAACGCTCCTTGTTTGATCAATAGAAGGGGTCCAATTACTCTTGATGGTAAGAGTAATACTAAGTCTGGTAGTTTGGATACATCTTACATTCTTCTCTCATCTTGATGATGGATCACAAAGTGTGATCCGAAACGTTGATGATAAAAAATTATACACAATCAAATCCAGAAGCAAAATCATTATCAAGAGTAATGCTGACGATGTTTTATTTGTTGATGGACTAAAGCATAATATCTTAAGCGTTGGACAAATAGTTGACTAAGGTTACAATGTGTAATTCAAGGATGGAATGTGTACTATTACAAATGGTTCAAGAATAGAGACTGCATCTAGAAAAAAGGCCATAGGTAATGGATTTCATTTGAATTCATTAGAAAATATATATTTGGTTGTGAATATTGATGATAGTTGGTTATGGAACTAGATATTTTTGCATATAAATTTTGATAACATTGTGAAAATAAGTGTTATTGACGTTGTGAAATATTTACTTAAGTTGGTAATGCATACTAATACATTATGCAAGGAATACACTTTGGGGAAATAAATAGTAGCTACTTCAAAGACCAAGATATATACTACTACTATGATTTAGATTTGGTTCATATTGATCTATGTGGTTCGACTAAGACAAGGAATTGGTATGGTAAGAGATGTTTCATCTTACTCATTGATGATTAGCCTAGAATGATGTGGGTTATAGTCTTGAAGGATAAATTAGAAGTATTTGACATATTCAAGATATATAAAGCTAGAGTTGAGACCAAGACTAGATTGAGACTGAAATATTTGAGATTAGATCATGGTGTCGAGTTTACTTTAGAAGAATTTACTTCATACTATGAAAAACATGGAATCAGGAGATATTTGTCTTCCTCTAGAACCCCTTATCAAAATGGGATAGTAGAGAAAAGTAAAGAAAAATCCTTGATGCTACAAGGACTATTATGTTGGAAGGAAAAGTACCACATATTTATCGAGGAGAGGTTTTTTCTATTGTAGTTTACACATTGAATAGAGTTTAGATAAAACATGGTACATATAAGACATATTATGAACTATAGTATGGTCATGTGCCTATAGTTAAGTATTTCAAATTTTTTGGAAGAAAATGCTACATTATGAGAGATGATGATATAGGAAAGTTTGATCCTAGAAGTGATGAAAGAATATTTCTTGGTTATTCTACTAAAAGAAAAGCATACCGATGCTATAATCAAATATTAGAGAAACTTCTTGAGAGTGCTAATGTGAAAGTTGATGAAAGATTTTAAATACACAACAATTAGCTATAGATCATAGAAGAGAAAAATTATAATCAAAATATAGTTTAGGAAATTTTAGTTGAAGAGATTGACAATGAAACTAAAGTTGAAGAATTTCATGCTCTTAAGATTCTACAGTATGTAAATCTTGATCACTCTAAAGATCATATTATTAGTAATAAAAAATAGGGGGTTATGGAAAGAGAAAAGATTACAAGAGATGAAATTTGTTTGATTTCACAAGTTGAGCCTAAAGATATGAAAGAAGAACTATATCGGATTGAGAAGAACATAACATGTATTTTTAAGTTCTCTAGCATAAAGATAAGAATGTTATTGAAACAAAATGGGTCTTTTAAAACAAGATGAATGAAAATGATGAAGTGGTTAGAAAAAACTAGATTGGTTTGCAAAGGATGCTCATAGATGGAAGGTACACATCTTAATGAGACTTTTGCACTTATTTCTAGAATTGAAGCTATTAGAATGCCTCTTTCTTATGTTTCTTAGAAGAATATTTTTTGATCAATAGTGGGCCGAAGCCTAGATTAGTTATTATTATTTGTTATAATTAATTATTTTTATGTCTTAAGATCGAGCAGACTCAAACCCACGACCTCCCACATGAGAGTATCACAAGTTACTGTTGTGTTGTAGGCTCTTTCCTGTTGCTTACAAGAATTTCAAGGTATATCAAATGGATGTTAAATAGACATTTCTAAATGGAGATATTGAGGAAGAAGTCTATGTTGAACAACCATATGGTTTTACATTGAATAATCAAAATGACAAGGTTTACCAATCGAAGAAAGATTTATAAGGATTAAAGCAAGCCCCTAAAGCTTGGTATGCAAGGTTGGATACATATTTATTGAAGCATGGATTTAACAAAGGAACTATAGACAATAATTCACACTACAAAGTTAATTCTAAAAATATTTTGATTATTGAAGTCTTTGTGGATGATATCATTTTTTGTGAAAATGATGATACGAGCTTAGATTTTTATAATGATCTATGCAAAAGGATTTTGAGATGTCCATGATAGGAAAAATGAACTACTTTTTTTGGTTTTCAAATTACTCAAATTGAGACTAGATTTTTCATATAAGAAAGCAACTATGTGCAGCAAATGTTGAAGAAATTTGGAATGGAAGATTCAAATTCAGTTAGAACATTGATGATTATAGGTTGTAAACTAATAAAGGATGATGAATATAAGAGAAATAATATGACCAAATACATGTCTATGATTGGAGGTTTGCAATATCTATAGAATACAAGACCTTACATATCCAACACATTTGGGATTATTCAAGCTATTAAGTTGATCTAAATAAATTACACGTGGCTTTAATCAAAAGAATACTTAGATATCTAAAAGGAAAAATGTATTTTTGATAATGATATGATAGAGATGATGATTTCACACTTCACATATATACTAATATAGATTCATAAATCCGTCTTGATGACATGAAGATAACTAGTAGAGGATCATTTTTCTTGGAAATAAGATTAGTTTCATGGTTGAGTAGAAAGCACAACTGTACATCATAATCTACTACTAAATCAAAATATGTTGTTGTTTCTATTAATTGCAAACAAGCTATTTGGATGATGCAAATTTTGGAGGATATTAGAGTTATCTATGATGAATCAATTATTATTCATTGTGGCAATTGAAGTGATATTAATATTTCAAAGAATTTTGTGTTACATTCAAGGACTAAGCATATTTCAATCAAGTACAATATATTGAGAGAGAATGTGAACTTCCAAGGAAAAAATAGATGGCATCTATACAAAGCCCTTATTGAAAGATTCCTTTGAATATCTCAGAGGTATGCTTGGGGTGATGAACCCTCCTTTTTAGAATTGATTGATACAAGATGGCATCAATCCAGTGGTCTCAATTGACTTATCCTGCATCTAGAATTGATGTTTTTCAAAGTTTCTTCTAAGGAGGAGTAGTTTTGTTGTTGAGAGATTGTGAATTATTGATTTATATATACAAATGGTGTGCTAACACTTTTCCATTGATGTTGAAGGGGAGAGAAAGAGTGAGAAAATTATGAGAGATTATTTTGTGCATTGAAATATTTTTAAAATCATATGTGGTTGTCAATGTCACAGGGGGGGGAGGGGATTATTGTATTTATATTGAAATTTTGGTTATTGGGAAGGTTGTTGGACTGTTGGACATCGAAATTGTTGAAGTTACTTTTGGCATTAACGATTTGTCATTGATGTCAACATATCTATTTATTAGACATTGTACATGTTATTGTTCAATACAAAGATAGGTTCGTTGTACAAACAATTTCATTCACCTATTCTTATATATTTTATGGAATGATATTTAGTGAGCCTACATGCTATGCTTACCATCCTTTATATTTATGAGTTGATTCAATGGAGTTATAGATGATTTGATGAATATTGGTTACTATGATTATTTATGGTGAACTGTCTCAGATAATGGTCTGGTATTTTGGTACGAAAGTTTAGTGGAGCAAAATTTTTGTCTACAATTCAAGATACTCAATGAATACACACATTCTTGTGTTTTTGCATATTTTCATGAGGGTTGTTGTTTTCGAAGGTAGTTTCATCACTGGACAAAGAAAGGGAATTTATTTCTTGGCTAACTTAGTTAGGAAATGTGTAGTTTGGATTATTGTGATTATCTATTGAGTATTAGCATGTTATTATTATTGCAAGGTATTCTATATGTGTTGTAGCTAACACTTATGGGATCATACTTTTTGGTGTAAAATATTTTGGTATAAGGTCCCATATTGAGATGATCTAATATATGTTTGAGACTTGTATAACTAAGTGAATTTATTTGTGAATTTGATATGAGTGTACTGATGAGAGGATGACATGATCCAAAGTTTGTGATGTATTTTGGAATAGAGTAGTAATTGAAGTTGTTTGAGAAGAGATATGAGTGGAATCTAATGTTGTGCCTCAAAGAACTATATTGGCATAGTTAATTCTTTTAGTTAGTTCATTTCAATGTATTTTTGTTCATAGTGAATTATTTTTCACTCTTTTTTGTTTTGTTTCTCTTATTATAATTGGATTTTTGTCTAGGCAAGGTTTTTGCCCTTGTTGTATTAGAGTAGTGAGCTCTAGGTGAGATCCTAAATTCATGTTCTTTCCCATTGTACCTTAAATATGGTTTTGTATGTGCTAGTTTATATCATCTTGTGAGTTTGATCCCCATTGGGTTTTTTCCCTGAACTGATTTTCTTCTTGAGAAAAAAAATATTGGTGCTATATGTTGTTGTATTATTTGCTTTGCATTTCTTTCAAAGTTTCATATTTGATAAGTTGTGGATAGTTTAATTTTTAAATTTGGTCATAACTAATTTACCCCCACCTCTTAGTTATGTGGGGTGCATTATCATTCCTAACAAATTGTATCAAAGCTCTATGGTCCTCTTTTTGAATCTTAACTATTTGAGGAGACCTGCAATGACCTTTAAGAAGGATAGTCTAAAGTTTGATGGAACTAACTGTATGCGTGAAAACCTAACTTGTCAGGAGCATGCGTAAATAATAAAATGTTAGTAGAATATGCATAAAACCATATTGAAATCAAGAAAATTACTAACTAATATTGTGTTTTAATACTAATGCAATCAATAAGAAAGAATCCCTAGACAACCTCAAAGTAGCTCAACAAGGGTGCCCATAAGAGGCCTTGTTGGTGTGCTTAAGTGTGAAGAATGTAGATGTGCTCTCCCAAACATGACTATGAATGAATCCCTTCAAACTGATATGAATGAATGCAAATATGCAAATGTGGATCTATACTAAAATGTGTGTGAAATGACTTCAAGCAAGGGCTATGAGTAAGCCATACTCAACGGATTCCATGGATGTGAATATGAAATGGAATAAAGAAATGAAGCAAACTAACAATAATAATCTAGTATGAGATGCAAGCATAAGTGCAATAGATCTAACATCTAGCAAAATGGGTTAGTAACATGCAAATCTCTAAAACAACTAGAAAACTCTAACTCTAAACTAGCATGATAACAATGCAAATGAGGGAGATGGATAATGCTTGAGACAAGGGCTCTATTTATAAGTTTAAGAGAGGCCTTGGGGAGGTTACATCTATGTGGCATCCACATAGGTGCCACAAGGGAGACACATGGACTAAGGGGACAAGCCATGCAAAGGTCAACATAAGCCTTTTGGATGAAAGTGATGGCTCAACGTTTGCTCACACATGTGCGAGAAACCTTGGAGAAAGAAAAGGGGGACAAATGTGTAAGAGGTGTGAACAAAATAATAAAATGGAAGCTTTATTGGATCTTGAGTTTCTCACACGTGTGAGCAAATATTTAGGAGCTAAAAGGTGTTTAGAAAGGTGTTTAGGATTAGTTAAGTGGGATTAATTAATGGATAGGCTTAGAAGGATGAGAGTGATGGGTGTAGACTAAGTTTTACGATGGGATTAGGATTAAATTAAATTAAATTTAACTTAATCATAGGATTAAAGAATTTAATAAAATGAAGGGAATTAAATAAATTAGAATTTATTTAAAAGGGGATTTATGGAGCAATATGTATTAAATGAATTTAATACATTGGAGGGGACGTATTCAAATTAAATTTAAATACATTAGGGAAATCAACCTATTTAATTAGATAAATTTAATTAAATAAGTAGACGAATATGAAAAATTTAATTAAATAATAATTAATTAATTATAATGTTAAAGGAAATATTAAATGAATTAATATAGCATTTGGGATGATTTTAAGCGTCTACATTTTGCCCCTCATTGATATGATGTTGAAATGACATTATATCAAAGAAAAGAAAATATAGGTTGCCCTAGAGAGGATAGGAGTCCTAGGAGTTGTGTCATAGTGACAATAGGGGAGGAGGGTGCCCCCTCAAGGAAATGGGGTGAAAAAGGAATATATTTTCCCCCATTTTCTCAAAAATAGACACGGGAAGGAAAAGGGAAGGAAAAAGTCTTAAAAGAAGGCCTTGCATGACTTGTTGGTAAGATCAGAATGAAGTGGGGTGAATTGGATAATGATTAACCTAAATGCATCCTAACTACATGAATGCATCCGATTCAGTTGTGTTCATATGGGAGAGCACACCCTAGTTTGATATTGCAAGAGGAGTTATGAATCAAATGCTATAGTAGCATAGATGACAAGATTCCTTTGCATGGACTAGACTCTCAACACAATAAATGTAGGTTTCAGAGTCATGATGAAACAAATGACATATACACATTGGAGAGGTCTAGGCACACCCAAAGTCTTTTTAGGGATCTTGGTGCAAAGTGTGCTAACCCATTGCCCCCAATGAGCAATGCATAACCATAACTCAAAACCATCATAGATGTGTTAAAGAGTCATGAAAATAGATCATACTAAAAAATGACATGTGTAATCAGGTTAAGTCATTCAAATGATACCAATATATTGAAGATCAAGGCACACTTGGGGAGGCTATCGCTGATACACAAAGATATAATCAACAAAAGACCTTATGACCAAGTAGTCATTTAGTCCACAGTTCTTGCCATGAACTTTATCCGGATGGTGAGTTTGTTAAGCTTGTGTAGGAAGGATGCATCATGTAAGGCAAAAATTGATTGATTGATTGAATTGTATTGAAATGTTTGTGATTGTTCGCTGGAAATTGTAGACACCTAAATCTGATTACATTAATAAGTAATCATATTTAGTCATCTCCTAAGACATTATTGATTAAATATTTACTAATTAATTAATTAATTAATCATCCCCTAGTTAATTAATTAATTTAATTAACTATAGTCCAATTGATAAAATCAAATGATCACCCAAAATCAATTTATCAATTAAATCCCAATTCCTCTATTAAATTGAATAAATCATCAAATCTATTCAATTTAATTCCATACTCTCATTTTATTGAATTAATCATTTAATAAAATATCTAAAATCCTAAAACCCTATCCTAACCCCTAATCCAACCCATTCACCCATACTAACCTCACTTAGCCTCCTAACTAACCCATCGCATCAAAGCTAAATCACTTACCCCCCTAACCCACCTTCTAAGCTAATCCTAATCCCCTTCTAATCATGTGCACAACCATAAACATGGGTTCAGACTTGCTAACCCAAACCAAAGTCAACAAATATCTTCTCCCCTCACCCTCCAACATTTATGACTCTTACACCTCTCCCATCCTCACTTATGACTCTTACATACTCAACCACCCTCATCAAGCCTTTGACCAACTCTTATCTTATCCTCTCACACTCATTCCTCCTTGTGACAAGTGTCACCTCCCCATTGGTGCTAAAAAAGCACAATCCTTGTGCTCCCTTTTGAGTGCATCTTGACCCTCCCTCAACATCTCATCATCTTTGTATCCTAACCATCCATCTCTCTACCCCTTGGCCTATAAATTGAATCCTCTCCCTTCACAAAAGGATCCACCTTCCATGCAAATTTATAATACTATTTTGAGAGCTCATAAACTACCGAAATACCATTATAATGTTGGAATCACTCCATGAATCCATTGTTGAAACCTTGCTTCATTCACTTTACCCATCCATCTAAAGCTTGAGCATATCTTGTGAGCATACACATCTTAAATCAGGAACAAATCCATTGCATCATGATGTTATACCATTAGGAGCCTACCATTCTTGGTTTGCTTCCTTTTGTGGCGATAATAATCAGTCCTATCTTAAGTGTTAACTACTTTAGTTGTGTTAATGCTTTCTTTATTAGTTAGTGTTCAATTTACACTACTAAACTAGGTGATACAAAAATTATAGTGAAAGGAACAATGTTCTCAAATCATTTAGTCTCAGTGAGAATTTGTGTAAGTTTGTTTGCAATAACTATTTTGATAAGTTCAGTTTTATGGGGTGAAGCTCAGTGTCATGAGATTAGATGATGAATAGAAGAATTTGGATAAGATATGATGAGATGATGGATGAATTGAATTGGAATGGAAGGGGAATGTGAGAGAGAAACTGATAAATGTTCTCTAGAGGAAATTTTTCTTAATGGAAGACTAGAAATTTGATCAAGGTATATGAAAACAGATGGAAAAATGAAGCAATTGATTATGGAAAATGATTTGTATGAAATGATTGGAAGAAGGGAATGTGATTAGATTAGGGGATAAATGAATTGATTGAATTGATGAAAATGACTAGATTTGGAAAGAGTTGAAGGTGTACCAACATCTTGAGATATTATATCTTCAATGAGATACTTATCATTTTCAATACAAGTTACAAGTCCATGTGTATGGGGTTCATGAGTGGATTTGATAGGTTTGATAGAATCATGTAGAGGATTAGGATCATGAGGGGGATTATGAGCGATAATAGGATCTTCAGATGGATTGGGATCATGAAATGCACATATAATAGGATTATGTGGTGGAATGAGTGGATCATGTGGTGGAATGAGTGGATCATGAGATGGAGTGATTTGATCTTGACATGGAGGTGTATTAGTGGATGGAGTGGAAGGAACCTCTTCATGAAGTGAAGGATCTATGGATGCTAACTCTTGAGATGAAATGGAATCAATAAAGTGCATGGTACATGGAATGTTTTCATCTTGATTAGGAAGGTGATCATGAGATGGAATAAGAGAGATAAATGGATCTTGAGGGATAAGGGAATAATGGGATGGAGAAATGCTCAAATTTAAAGGAGAAAAGGAATCCATAATGGCATGCTTTGGAACTAGTTCTTGAGATGGAATTGGGTGTATGACTTTGGGTGATTAGATCACTTTATTTTTAGTTTTGTACTTAGACAAGGTTTCTAGTGAGATAAACCTATTACAAGGTGGGGATGATGTTGATTTTGGAGGATTAGGATTGTGTGAAGGCGGAGGTATGGGTAGGGGATTGGGATGATGGTTTTAGACATTAAGCTCAAAGTATAGGGAATTACATGGAGGATTTGGGTTGAATGGGACATGAGAATTATGGTTGTCAAAACATGGGGGAAGAGGATATATGTCTTGGAAGGTAGATTTTTTCTTTTGATTTGCTAGGCTTGAGATATAATTCTTGAGTTCCTCAATTTCTTTGGCAATGACATTTCTATTTGAGGAACAGAATCGTATGTGGTTGAAGGATAATGAGGTGGATTTCCCTTGTCAAAGGTAGAAGAATAAGGAATGTGAGATGGATTAGGATTGGAAATACAATTTTGATGATTGATTTGATATGGGGTTTGTGCTGGAGGTGTGACTCCAGATTGCCTTTAAAGATCTTCAAACATTTGGTAAAGCCAAATTTTATCCATGGAACTTAGATGAGGGCTAATGAAAGATTTGATGATGGATGAAATATGAACCTGGGACTAGGAGCAATTTTGGACTTTGTTTTGATTTGATTTAGATTGGATTTGACTTGATACTGAATGGATTTGATTTGATATTGGATGAAGGTTTGAGATAACCTTGATAAGATTTGGGTTATTCAAGATAACTAGGATTAAAGTCCAAGGATTGTGATGGTGCTCCTAAGTCCAAAGTGGAAGATTTTATGCAAAAATGAATTAGAAGAAGATTTGAATAGATGAAAAAAGATTGATTAATTTTGGATTGAAGATGTAAATGGATTGACTTGGGAATTGATTAGACAAGAATGAATTTGATAAGGGACTAGATTAGAATGATGATGATTTGAAGGATTGGATTAAGGATGAATTATGATATTGGCTAAGGAAATTGGATCTTGATGTGGATTATGAATCATGACTAGAATGAAGATTAGAAATTTGATGGAATGATTAGGAAGATGAGGAGATGATTTGGATGAATAGAGATGATTAAGACTTTCAGGAATGATTTGAATGATTAAGACAAGAGATGCATGGTGGTGATGAATTTGATGGATAGAATAAGTGATTTTGAATTGATGTGGACAACTTGACCAAGAGGACTTAAAACAAGACTTGTTTTTGTTGTTTTTGAGATTTTTTTTTGACTTCTTTTTAAAAATGAATTTTGAACTTTTATGATGTCTTTGGATTTTTTTGAAATGTAACATGAAAAGCATATAATGAAATATATATACAAGAAAATCTTAGATGGTGTGTCCCCTTCAAATGGGGAGGTTTTTGTTTTTTTGTTTTTTTGTTGAACACTTAGCATGTTGAACACACTAATAATCCTATAAGGTTTTGAATAGGGTATACAAGCTTAGCTAGGGGTGTTGTCAATATATGCAAGGTACGTGAGGCCCAAATCTGTAGATGAGAGAAAATAATGCCACACAATTGGGAGGAAACGGTAACCCAAATCTCCACCTTCACTTCCCAAAGGTATAAAGTTCTTTGGGGCTTAGCCAAGATTGACAAGGTTTTACTTCCAAGAGAGGTGTCTTTTGATTCACCTCCTGATATTTATACTCTGCCAGAAGGCTAGAGTTGAGGTTGTCCCAAGGGGTGATGAAATCCCCAAGCAGGCCTCCTAAAAAAATGTAAAATAAGGCCACTTATTTCTTGTGCCCTCAAGATCACCCAAAGGTGCGAGAGGTGTGAATACGTAAGTGGTCTTGGGTTTAAAAGACACTTGTTCTTTTCTGATGAAGCTTTAAGTTTTTTATCTTCTTTCGAAGACACCTATGTTTATAGCATACAATGTTTGTTCCAACTTGATAGCATCATCAACATAATAAAATTGAGAATTCGTCAACAAAAATAAATTGATCGGTGTCAACATAAGAAAATCGATAGAGATACAAAAAGTTCATTTATTGCATTCAAGATTGAGTGAGTGTTCATTTTAAGCACCAAATCCAAAGGTTCATTGCAATGTTTTTTGATCCTTAAGCATTTAATATTTGATGAGATTTATTTTCAACCCAAATTGAAATGTGTATCATAGCATTGTTCTTTGACCTTTATGCATTCAAGAGTGTATTTGACTTCTAAGCATTCATTTCAAAAAATGTTTGTGAATTTCCTTAAGGCATTCAAGATTAAATTTGGATTGGTTTAGCTTCAAGACATTCAAGAGTGTGTTGGATTTATCAAATTAATTACAACATACATTCCAAGACAAATGATTAAGCATTCAAGTTCATTCCCAAGAGCAATAAAATATTAAGGAAAATTTGCAAGCAAATATAGTTAGGTGGTTCTAAAATGCTCTCATCTGCAATGCTACAATAAACAAGTTAATTAGCTTCAACAAAATCTCAAAAAATGAAAGCTAACTATGGGAAAATTTATTTTAACTTATTTTGTTATTTTTTCAATACATAAATAAGCTTAGAATGACTCCAATCCTACATATCCACAAATAAATTTAATTATTAATTAATTAATTATAATGTTAAAGGAAATATTAAATGAATTAATATAGCGTTTGGGACGATTTTAAGCCTCTACACGAACTATGCCCTTTGGAAAGGAAGGATGATTACTCACTTGATTTGCATGGATATAAAACATTAGAACAGTACAAATAAAATACTCATCCCATAATGCACATTGGTTATTCTCTCATGCCTAAGTACTATCACACAATCTTATAAAATTCATACTTAATAAGCAAGCATGACACAAGCTCGCCATCAATTTCATGCACCCTAACCCCAAGTAGTTTGAGTTCACAAGACAAACCTATATACAAACTAAATACACACAAAAAAAAACCTATGTAAATTTGATATTATATCTAAAATTTCCCATTTTACATGTCTCTTTCCAATAAATTCAATTGCATTTTCAGATTAAAAATAACTAAATAAACCCATTTTATTAAACAATAATTATGAGAAGTACAAAGCAATTAAAAAAAACTCCCAAAAAGGAATGCACGACTAATAAGCCTTTAGACTCTATCCAAACATAGTACCCATCCCATAATGCACTTTGATATATCTCATGAATAAATAATACCTCATAGTGCCATAAAACTTAGACTTAATAAGTAAGCATGATACAAGCACATTATCATTAGAATGGACCTAACCCCAATCTCAAAGTAAACTCTTTAGACAAAACTATATATAAACTAAATGCACATAAAAAAAATGCATACAAATTTGAACATTCTATTTCAAATCTCCTTTTTTCACAAAATATCACTTTCTAATTATCTTAATCAGACAAAAACATCTAAGATGCATTTATAGACCTGTGACATAACCCTTAATAATACAAACTACAAAACACGAAAACGTCAAATGCTAAAAAGAAAGGCTACATACCTAATACAATCATAGACTCTTCTCAAAGTGCAATTAATTTTTCTTCTTGTGATAAAAAGACCCTAAAAGCTCCAAAATATACCTCACAATCTCATAAAACCTAGACTTACTAAGTAAGCATGACACAAGCACACAATCATTACAACATACCCTAACCCCACTCTGAAATGAAACAACATATAAACTAAATATATATGAACAAACAAAACAAATATATACAAATGTAGACATTCTATTTATGACCTTCCTTTCCAATAATATCACTTTCAAATTATTTCAATTAGACAAAAACATCTATATGCATTTAAAGTTCGAAAATACAAACCACATAACACCAACAATTCAAATGCTTAAAAAGAAGATTGCATACCCAATACAACCATAAACTCTTGGAACAATTGATTGCCATTATGTATATTATTCTTTCGCTTTATTCAATAAAAAAATAAAATACAACCATAAACTCTTCCTAGAGAAACTAGACCATCCCAAAATATAATTGAATTTTCTTCTTATAACAAAAGACCCTAAAAAATCTCCAAACAATACCCTAATCTAGAATTAATATGTAAGCATGACACAAGCACATCATCATTACCATGCAACCTAACCCTAGTGAATCTTAACTCCCGAAGAAAACCCTAGTAGAGTTAGCAACCGAAAATCTAAGAGGAAAAAGTCAAAAGTACAGCGGGTCCCAACACATGCTCAACCTTTTTATGACTGTTCAATCAATCGACGTGGGATTCCGTTCTCACATGCTTTTACACAATTTAATACAATATCCGAACAATTATTTAATTAATTAAAATCCCTTAAAAATGGTCACCGGGAATAATGGCGGCAAATTAATATTAAAAAATTCGAACACCATCATTGACTTAAATTGTCCTCTAATTTCCGTTACTTCAACATAAAATATGTTTTTATTCCCCAACTGCCACGCTCCCCAAGATTAACTAAAAATAGAATGAGAATTTTTTAACATAGTTTAGAATTTAATAATACTTGTGTTCCTTCCATCTTTCTAGAATTTCAGCTCTTTTTGTTTTTTGGGCCTTAGTGGGGGAGGTTAGAACTATTTGGGATAACTATTATATAATTGATTTTTCAAAGCTTCATTATTTATCTAGTTTGGTTGGAGACTATCTCTTTTTAAAAATACAAGGAATCAAATTTTGTATTGGGTTTGAAGGATCTACACGCAAATGATCTAATATTAACAATTATTTTGAGCTTTGGATTGTTTTTAATACTTGTTTGTTTTTTAGTTTATGATTTTGGATTGATTTTTTTAATGCTTCTTTTTCTCCAAGAGGATACTATAATACTACTTGTTGATTCAACCATGCAAATGGTTTGCCCTTGTCTATAGTCACTTCATGACAATCGAGCTATTATTTTGTATTCATTATAGTTATTTTATATTTTCTTAGATGAAAGTTGGGATATAGTATTTTTTCAATATTTTCCAAGAGTTTATATTCTTCAAGTAGAAGTGAAGGGTTCAAAATTTTATGAGGAGTAAGATATGTATGTTTAGTTTGTAGTATACTTAGGTGTTTCTTTGAGAAATATACGGTAGTTTTATATTACTATAATCTTTTTGAAGATCTACATACAAATCGTCTTAGTATTGTCGGTTTTCTTTATAAAAAAAACTCCTCTATCTCTTTACATTTCGACTATGAATGAAAGAATTTCTACTCGATTTAGTGATAGATTATAATTTTCTTCTCATGTAGATTCTTTTTCTTAGTGTTGATTATGGAATATAGTGTTTTCTAAACATTTTAACGATAGATTAATTTTTCTTGATAAATAGTAGACGTTTTCTAGACTAAATCAAATTGTGATATTGCTATCATATTCAATTGTAGTTTTCGAGTCAAACCCATTAACCCATTTAGGAGTTCACTTTTTCATCTCGTTTTGATGATAAATCATAGAATTCTAATCTCATTGTGATAATGAATTCTAAAATTTTCTCTTCATTTTAATAGAGACATAATTTTTTCTCTTCTTATTAAATTGAAAAATATAGTTGAAAAAGTTGATATTGAAAGTAACATATAATTACCTAAACCCACTTATTACTCTTATCATAATAATAATATTTAATAAGTTATTGTAGGTAGTTGTACTTGTTATATACGTAAGTCAAACATTGTAAACTATGCATGAAGATTTGTCTTTGGTGGCCAAAGCTTTGGCAATCTAACTAGAACGAGCTTTTAGTAATAGGAAGTCAACAAATGGCATATATGTCGTCTAATTATCATGTCAATTATGTGCCTTACCTAACATCATTCATCTATTAATGTTTGAGGAGTGGACATGTTCAAATACTCTAAGTCTTCTCACTTAATGCTAAAAATATAATAATAATGAATGCAAAGAGGAATAGTTTGTGGACTTTTTGTACTAATTTAAGGTCCTATTTGAAAATCACAAGGTATAACCTCATTGCCTCATATTTTATTTTAGAAAGCGACTCAAGCCATTGAAATCTTGGTGTGATATATCCATGGTTTGACAAGTTCAATATATACCAATGAGTCCATCATATGTCAATTTATTTGCAGCTTTATATCAATTTGTTGTTTCGTATGAGGTGACCAAGAAAAACCATCTTTTTATCTCTCTTAAAAAGCAAAAGCATGGGGTATCAAATATAAATTTGTATAACTTTTGAGATTGGTGTGATGTACAATATGTAATTTAAATAAATGAGAGGCATACTTTATATTGGTGAAAAGTTCAAAAGTAAATAAATGAGAGGCATACTTAAAAAGTAGAGATACTTTTTCTATTTTTTTAAAAATGTTTTCAAGGAAATAAACTTATAAATTAATTACAAATATTATTAATTTTTTTAATAAAAAAGTGTGTTGAAATTGAGGATATGTACATATTATGATAAACGATACTATAGAAGATGTACATTACAATTAGATTTTTATGAGGTAAATCGTAATAGATTATGAAACTCATTAATATTTGATATGAGTCAATCTCACAAGTATAGATGTATTCTTGACATGACAATTTTGATCTTTATGCGTATATTCTCTTCAAATCTATTGTATGAAATTTTTAGAAATGTATTCATTTAAAATATATAGACAAATGTTGCTAATAAGCACTAGAAAAGTTTGTTGTGCTAGACGTGGGAGACAAATTTCTTAAATTATTTTTCTTTAGACAATCCATTGCTCTAATTCAATGATTTGAAATAATTTGGAAGACACACTAAGAAAATTCAAATCTCAAATCTCTCGATCGATCATTATGAATGTTGATGTTAATGTTGTTAGGATTAAACCACAGACATAAATAACAATTACATGCAAATATAACCAATATCAAAAAATAATAGATCACACAGAAAAGAACACAATACACCAAGATTTAATGTGGTTCACCCAATCCGCGGGCTACGTCCACTAAATAGCAAGTCCGATATTATTATGATCCACTAATTACAACCTGATTACAATTCGTAATCTCTTATAGGTCAATACCGCTGCAAGAACCAATTTTCGCATACCACTATGAAACAATCCCTAACCCTAAGCTCTTTTATACAAGTATTTTTATCGCTTTAGGGTTATCATTAATAATTACATGTTGGCCCAAAATCTTGATAAGATAGGGCCTAATTTTTTTTTTTTTGGGGGGCTCCGCCCCCAAACCCCTAGACAATTGTGGCCTAATGATCCTAACTGTATTGGGAGTTGCCACCCCCAAACCCCTCTCGGGGCTCGGCTCAGCCTTGAACCTCGATAGGGAATTATGGAGCATGTACATTACTTCCCTGATCAATCACCACAATCTAACAATCTCCCACTTGGGGACTGATCATGCTCCGCACTAAACAATGATCTCCCACTTGGAGACTAATCTTGTAGCTATGTCGCTACTCCATGAAACTCCCATTGCATCAAATCATCTTGGACTATGTTATTCTTTTATTCATGTTTAGTTTAGAAGACCAACCAAAGCTGAAGAGGAGGTCAGCTTCTCCCTTGTTACTACCTTTGTAAATATATCTACTAGATTGTAATCTATATATATCTTGTCCAACTATAATTGTCCATCATCCAAAACTGACCAAATGAAATGGTACCGCAATTATATGTGTTTGGTCTTTGAATGTAGAGCTGAATTCTTTGCAAAATGAGTGACACTCTATCTATAAACAAATAATTATCCTTTTGAGGGTGTCCTAATTCTTCCAAGAAGAATTGAAGCCATATCATCTCCTTGGTTGCCTTTGTAGCAGCTACATACTTGGCCTCTGTAGTGGATAAAGCATAAACCTTTTGTAACCTAGAAACCCAGCTCACGGTTGCCCCACCAATAGTAAAGACATAACTTGAAGTACTCTGCTTGGTATCAATATCCCCTGCCAAATCTGAGTCAACATAGCAATGTAAAGTAGTAGTAGATCCCCCAAAGTGTAATATTGGATGTTCCTCTCAAATATCTAAGAATCCATTTGACTGCATTCCAATGCTCAATTCCTAGATGACTAATATACCTGCTAACAACTCCCATTGCATGTGCAATATCGAGCCTAGTACATACCATAACATACACCAAGCTTCCTATAGCTGAAGCATAGGGTACCTTGGACATCTTATCCTCCTCTTCTTGTGTCTTGGGACACATCTCCTTTGAAATAACCCTGACAGGTTATTGCTCCTTTTTACACCCAAAACTTAAAACTTCAAAGGTTTGACATTTCGTCAAACAATTAGCAATCGAGCTCTTAATTACGAAATTGTGACAACCCGTTAATACTCAGTATGCAACCGTTAACAAGTAAGGGTGTAATAACTCTCGAGAACTAATTGTTTTACAATAGACAATGATACCCTCAAATTTTAAGAAAGAATCTAATTACAAGCAAATTCTTTATATATCCAACAATAGTCCAAACTGAATACAGAGCCTGTACTGGATATCTACAATAGCTAATAGTATCAAAAGAAAAATTGAATTGGCCTTTACCCGTAGTCGTCATGGGACTGGTCGCACTCACCCTTTGGAAGGAATGCCGATGCCGTCAACTTATCACAATGGCTGTTTGGGGCCCACTGCCCAAATGCCTCTGCAGCTGCGCCCGTACCGTGGATCTGCTAGTTCCGCAGGTGTCTAAGGTGCCTTTATGAATGATGACAGTAATCACCATATGCATGAAACCCGTAAACAATGTTTCAAACGACTTCTGAAGAGAACTCCCGATCTGATTATTGGATGTTTTAATACTCCTGAGAGGGTCCCGACAATATATATAGTGACTGACTCAGAATGGGGAAGTCAATGCTTCCGCTTATTAGTGTCAGTGATAGATGTAAGAACTGGTCTACGGATTTCACAGTTTGCCCTTGACTAGCTCCTTCATTTCCTCACACTGCGATCTCCTGCAAATTCACACCTTCTCCTGACGTGGCAGAGCATAGATTGGATCGACAATGATCTGATAATCGTCTTTTCCTTTAATTCGTGATATATGTTTGAAACTGCCGCTTGAATTGAAGGCTATTCGACCTAAGTCTAGGTTACGATAGTAGCATATTGGGGGGGGGGGGGGTCTTGAGTGGTGATCCGACCTTAGGCCCGTTCTAGTTTGCTACTGGCCGGGATCAGGAAACGTAGGGGCAAATGTAGATGGAGTCGTGGTCTCTGCAACTATTCCGCATGCGACTTCTTATTAATCAACTTCGCTGTGATTAATGGTCTTCAATCCAAGTTTGACGCAAATGAGTTTCCCCTGTGGTGTGCGCTGGAGGAAAGCGTATCAACTCGCGATCTGCCCTTGCATGTTTGCCTAATTCAAGTTTACTTGCGTGTGCTTGTTAAGTCTTCCGCAAAATACAACTTCTTGTCCTATTGTTCCGCTTCAAAGCCTGCACGGTACTGTTGTAGGATTTTCTCCCGGTAGCTAAACTTGCATATAATTCAGACCCTAGTGGTTCCAGCTGGCTCCTGTGATCTTGCTCTAGGGATGATGCGTCCCAATTACTGCTGATGGAAATATATACACTTCCAGCCGTCGCTAACAAGGATGGATCTTCTTCCTTAATCTTGGCTGACAAAGAACAAAGCGATTCTATACTGCAGCTATCTCTATCCTACAAATAATTCACACAATGTTCCTCCCACGTTGGCCCTTGGCCACAGATTCTACCCCGATGAAATGACTGAATGTCACCTCCAATCTGCAATAATTCGGATGATATTTCACACCCTCAAAATTGCGTACCGATTGAGAGTTATCGTTCTCAATGGCCAACTGTGACAATTGTAGAAACCCTAGGTTCCACAATGCACTCGTGATTGAATCACAATCTGAAACACAAAGAGAGATAATCAACTGCCTGATTCGAAAGGAGCCCCGGGGTGCCTATTTATTCTTTTCTCTCCACCTTCTCCAGAGACTTCTAGAATAATTTTGATCTTATCTCTTAAGTGACTTTATTAAATATTTTCCAAGTCACTTTATTAAATACAAGGTTATCTTTTAATATTTATTTATTTAATTAAAATAATTAATTACTCGTCCTTGGACAACCAGATTAATTAAATTAATTAATCAGAAGTATCATCTGAAAACCAACTAGTATCATGGATGTAAAGTAGTAGTAGATCCCCCAAAGTGTAAACACTTATTGGATGTTCCTCTCAAATATCTAAGAATCCATTTGACTGCATTCCAATGCTCAATTCCTAGATGACTAATATACCTGCTAACAACTCCCATTGCATGTGCAATATCGAGCCTAGTACATACCATAACATACACCAAGCTTCCTACAGCTGAAGCATAGGGTACCTTGGACATCTTATCCTCCTCTTCTTGTGTCTTGGGACACATCTCCTTAGTCAACTTCAAATGACTAGGTAAAGCTAGCATGTGCTAATTGGCATTTTAGCCCCTTAATATGATCCATGTTAGACCCAACTACAAGCATATCATCAACATATAAACATAAAATAATGTAGCTATCATCATCCAACCTCTTAAAATAAACACAATGATCAGAATGACACCTATTGTATCCATGCTCTTGCATAAAACTATCAAATTTCAGATACCATTGCCGAGGTGCTTGCTTCAAGCCATATAAACTTTTCTTCAATTTGCACATGTTCTCCTTACCTTTGACCTCAAATCCCTGTGTCAAAGCCATATATATCTCTTCATCCAAATCACCATGAAGGAAGGTTGTTTTAACATCAAGCTGCTCTAGATGCAAATCTTCAATAGCCACAATACTTAAAATAGTACAAATAAAAGTCATCTTAACAATAGGAGAAAATATCTCATCAAAATCAGTGCCCTTTTTATGTGCAAATCCTTTTACAACTAACTTGGCTTTAAATCTTTTCTTACCTCCATCCTCTTCTTTTAACCTATAAACCCACTTATTCTGTAAAGCTCTTTTATTGGTAGGCAACTTGCATAAATCCCATTTCTTATTCTTCAACAAAGAGTCCATTTCATCTTTCATTATAGACTCCCACTGAGTCTTAGTATCCACCTGCACATCTTCATCATATTGTGATGTTGCTATCAGGATTTAATTGTATGATTTTTTGAGTCAAACTCATTGACCCATATTTCATGAGTAGTGATTCAACATGAATCCATCTCTTGTGAGAAAAAATGGAACACTTAGTACTCATTGGATCTAGGTGATGCACATAGGTGTGAAGCACCGGGACTTCCAGGGAGGTCACCCATCCCAGTACTACTCCATGGCAATATCACAATTTGAATTGTTGTGGAAATTATCTCCTAGTTATCAGCTTCATCATAACATTTAAGTTCACCAGCATCAGTAAGTAAAATTGAATACAAAGAGGGAGAAAATCTTTTTGGAGGTCTAATTTGCCTTGTTGACCATCTAAGATTCACTGGTGTATGTGGTATTTGATGTTGCAATTGTTGCACATCACGAGAAATGGCTAGAACATCATATTTTGGAGTATCATCCAACACTACATAATCATCTTCTTTCTTCTCATGTTGCTGCAATAGATCTTTGTACATCACTTTCTCATTGAATATGACATCCCTGCTTCTTACATTTTTATGATTTTCAAAATCCCAAAGCCTATAACCAAATTCATTAATGCCATATCCAAAAAATACACATTTCTTTGACGTACCTTCTAGCTTGGTTCTATTTTTAGAATCTATGTGAGAAAATGCTTCACCACCGAAGGTTTTGGAAAAATAATAACTCACCTTCCTACCAATCTATGCTTCCTTTGGAATATCAAAATCCAAAGGAGTAGAGGGAACTCTATTAATCAAATATACAACAATATTGATAGCCTTCACCCACATGTGTAAGTGCAACCCAACATGCAACCTCATGCTCCTTGTAGGCTCCATTATAGTCATATTCATGCGTTCAATCACTCCATTTTCCTATGGAGTCCTTGTAACAATTTTCTATCTACGAATACCATTAGTGGAGCAATAGTTTCCAAATTCATGACTGCAATACTCACCACCATTATCAGATCTGAGACATTTTAATTTCTTACCAGTCTCATTTTCAACCAAGCATTTCCTTTTCTTAAAGGTTCGAAATACATTAGATTTCTGTCTAAGGAAATAAATCCATATCTTTCTAGTCGCATCATCAATAAATGTAACATAATAATGAGATCCACCAAGGGAAGATACTTGAGCTGGTCTTCATACATCGGTTTGCACAAGCTCTAATTTCTCTCTCTTATTTTCCTTCCCAATCTTCACAAAACTAACTCTCTTTTATTTTCCATACACACAACTTTCACAAAAATCCATATTAACACATTTTAGACCTAGTAAAACTTTCTTTGAATGAAGTACTTTCATACCTTTCTCACTCATGTGCCCACCTCTGTTGTGTCATAGTGTTGTATCCAAATTTACAGCAACTATTTATTCTCCCTGCTCAACTGCAACAATTGTTCCTGAACATTCATTTTTCTTTGAAATAATTAAAGTAGAAGGAACAATATGACTTGTACAAAGATATAAGGTGTGTACTTTCACACCTTTTGCTATTACAAGGGAACCTTTTGAAACCTTCCAATTTTTATCATTAAAAGTAACTACACAACCCTCATCACTGAGTTGCCCTGCTAAATTAAATTCCTACTCAGCCTTGGAACATGTCTTACCTCATGTAGTTGCCAATGATTCCCATTCTGCAACTTAATCTTAATTTTTCCCTTTACAACAATCTAACAGGGTTCATTATCCCCCAAATAAACAAGTACAAAATGCCCTCAGACATAATCAATGAAATAACCTCTATGAGGTGTACCATGAAATGAAGCACCAGAATCTAAAACCCATGAATCATCAACACTTTCTAAAGACAGAAGCAAAGAATCCTCTTCAAATTTGTTACTTACCACATTTGCCTCATTGTCTTCATCTGGTTTATCTCCTTCATTTTTCTTTCGATTCCAACAATCTTTCTTTTTATGCCCTAGTTTCCCACAGTACTGGTAGTTTTTTGGTCCTCTCGGTTGAGACATCCTCCCTTTTGACTTTCCTCTTGATTTCCCACAATTTTTGAAATTATTTCCTGTCTCACTTGTTCTGCCTCGACTTTGTGCGTTCAAAGCACTTCCTAATGTAGATCCACCTGAGGTTTTCCTATGAGTTTCCTCACTCAAAAAAACACTGATCACATCATCATATTTTAGAGTACTAGATCTAGGAATAGAATTACTCACAACCATTATCAAGCCATTCCAGCTTTTGGGCAAAGAACAAAAATTCAAGAGAGCCCTAATTTCTTCATCAAAATTGATACCCACAGAAGATAACTAACTATTAATACTATTAAACTCATTTAAATGATCTACAATAGATCCACCTTCTACCATTTTCATATTAAATAAACGATTCATGAGAAATGCCTTGTTTGAAGTGAAGGGATTTTCATACAATTTTGCTAGGGTTTGCATCAATTCTTCTGTCGTCTTCACTTTTGTAATATTAAATGCCACTAATGGTGCTAGGCATAATCGAATGCTTCCAAGTGCCTTTTTGTCTAAAATATCCCATTCGTCATTTGACATAGATCCCTAATTCTTGGTTTTGACTTCCAATGGCTTTCATAAATCCTTCTGATAAAGAAAGTCTTCCATTTGCATCTTCCATAACTGAAAGTTCTGCCCATTAAACCTATCAACCCTCAACTTACCCTCATCTACCATCACTCCCACTCAACCGTGAGACTCTCTTGCAAAGGATAACCAAAAAAAAACCTCAATCTGATATCACTTGTTAGAATTAAACCACATATAGAAATAACAATTACATGCAAATATAACCAATATCAGAAAACAATAGAACACATAGAAAAGAACACGAGACACCAAGATTTAACGTGGTTCACTCAATCCTTGGGCTATGTCCACCAAACAAAAAGTTTGATATTATTACGATGCAATGATTATAGCCTGATTACAATCGGTAATCCCTTACAGCTCAATATTACCACAAGGACCAATTTTTGCATCACCACTATGAAACAATTCCTAACCCTAAGCTCTTTTATACAAGTATTTTTACCACTTTAGGGTTATAATTAATAATTACATGTCGGCCCAAAATTCATATTCATATGTTCATTCTTGAAGTCTTAGGTGGTCTTAGTTGGGTCTTGCATTTCAAAAATATAAGAATTATAAGTTTAAATGGTTTAGGTATTTCTTTTGCAAAAGATAGAAATCCTAGGGAATTGGATACATTTCACCTTCCTTCCTTTATTGATTGCATTTTTGTAATCTTGTTAATGGTCCCTTTGTAGACTATGGTTTTTTTTCACCTTCCTTGCTTCCCTCTACTTTTTACATTCTATAGTTCAACCATGAGTTTTAGGTGCAATAACACCATTCTTATAAACATGGATCAATTTACAATTTGAAAAATCATAACCGAAACTTTAGCCAAAGAAACCAAGTGCCCTCTATTGCAACAAGATGTCAACTTCTCCAAATCACATGAAGATATCTAAATCTTAATAATGCAAATTGTAGCAAATTGTAGACACATAAAAATATCTACATATATATCTACATATATATATATATATATATATAGTGGGATAATATATGATATAGTACAATGTGAAAAAGCTCAAGATAAGTAGTTATCTTGATGGATATATAACGTACACAGTATAATATAGGGGTATGATACACAAATATGATACATAGATATGATACATGGGTATGATACAAGGATATGATAGATGGATATGATACATGGGTATGATACATGTGTCATGTGATTATGATACAATGTGAAACTACCATGATAGAATATATTGCTCTGATGTTGATTCCAAGCTTAGGAATTGGGATAGTGATATGTACATTGTTGTGATGTGATGCTGGAACATCATGGAAACATAGGGAGATGGGTGATTGGATTAGGTGAGAGGGTGTGGATCATTGATAGGTAATGGGAAGGCCAAGTACACATGGCACCTATTGCAAGGTTTTCACCAAGGTACCTATCCAAGGTGCTTGAATTGCCAAATTTTCACCATTGGATGCTTATCTTTCTTTACTATTTTTCTTTTCTCTTTTTCCATGATTAGTAGAATACATTGAGGGGCTAAAACATAGAACTTATTGAGGTGAATGATGTTGGTGGGATCATTTAGAGTTTTAGCTTCTAGTGTTGATAACTGATATGCTCCTGAGCCAAAGATGTTGTGATAACATATGGACCAAGCCATGTGGGCTCAAACTTGTCCTCCTTTTCTTGATCATCTTGGACTTTCATGTTCTCTTTATGGACCATATCACCAACTTGAAATTTGCATAGGTGCACCTTTGTTGAAGTTGTGTTTGAGTTGATTCTAATAAACTGAGGTAGTCATAGGCATATAGCCTTCTTTCATCTAGTATATCCAATTGTGTGAGTTTGGTGACTTTGTAGTCCTCATCTGATATTAATCCTTATAAAAATATGCACAAGGATGTGAGTTCAACCTCAATAGGCATGACTCCTTAGACACCATAGAAAAGGAAGTATGGTGTTGTTCTCGTGGATGTGCAAAATGAGGTGAGGTAAGCCCATAAGGCTAGGTTAACTTGCAAATGCCAATCACAGCCAGAGTCATTAATAACTTTCTTGAGGATTTTTAGTAGGTTTTGTCAGTTTCCTCAACCTGACCATTACCTTGTGGAAATTATGGGATGGAGAAACAATGATGAATGTAGAGGGAGGTGCACAACTCTTCCATATTGAGGTTTTTAAAATTACCTCCATGGTCTATAAAAATGGTAGCAAGGATACCAAAGAGACATATAATGTGATAGAGGATGAATTTAGGTACCTGAACTCCTATGGCAGTGACAAGTGGGATTGCCTCAACTCACTTGGTGAAATAATATGTAGCAATGATGATCCATTTGTGGCCTTTTGAAGATAGGGGTGCAATGACACCGAAAATGTCAAACCCGGAGCATGCAAATGGTCATGGTGGTGAGATAGGTTGGGGATCTTGAGCTAGATCTCATGTCAAATTTGCATGCTACTGACAAGGTAGACACCATTTGACAAATTCACAAGCATCATGTTCAATAGTAGGCCAATAGTAACCCAATTTCAATATTTTTTGTGCTAGGACTATATCGCTTGTGTGAGCAATGCAAAGTCTGGAATGTACCTCTTTTAATGCCATGGAAGTCTCACTTTTGTCTAAACAACTAGAGAGAGTATCTTGATAAGCTCAATGATATAGGGTGTTGGCTATGATAGTGTAGTGGTATACTTTGGAAATGATGTTTTGCTATTGATTTCATGTGAGGTGAGGGGATATGATATTATTTTTTAGATAAGCATGAGTTTTTTTTGTACCATAGGGATTGGGGACCAACCAAGATGCATACTCATTTTGATTTTTCATTCTGGTATGTGGGCTTGTGTAGTGCTCAACTAAGAACTCATACTGTATAGCTTCTTGAGGAATTTCCACAAGTGAACCAATAGTGGACATTTCCTTTGTAGCCTTGCTGTGTAACCTTGGTACCTGTGTGAATTAGATCTTGGTGAAATATTGCTTTAGTTGATCAACCAATTATTTGTAGGGTAGTATCTTGTCATCCTTTGTTTGGTGTGCCAAAATGTATCAGTGTCAATGGAATAAAATGGTTAAAAAAAGCATTCAACAAAAATAATAAGGTTAACACCTATGAATGGACAAAATGAAACAAGGTAAAAGAGAATTAAAACCACATGATAGACATTCCAAGCCTCCTTTAATGAGTAGATGTGTCCAAGATGGAGATATGTATGCTCAAGTGTGCCTCAATCCTTCAATGGAGGAAAGATGGTATATAGGGTGAGTGTGAATCCTTGCATGGTAAGGGTATGGTTTTGTGATTTTCTCTCCAAAAGGGCATTATAATTTTGTATAAGAATTGACACTTTTTTTGTGAAATGAGAGGGGTTCATTTATAGGCCAAGGATGTGAGAATGGAGGGCCAAGATGCAAGGATGGATGAGGGATGAGTGAAGGCTAGGATTTAAGGAGAGGGAAGCACATGGATTGTGATTTCTCTAGTCCATAGCCTTGTGACAAGTGTCACAAGGAGATTGGACATGAGAGGATGGGCAAAATGGATGGTCAAAAGAGTTATGAGGGAGATGGAGTGTGGAAGAGGGATGTAAGGGGATTTAAATGTTTATATAACAACTTTTAATGAATTTGGATAGGAATGTAAAAAGGATGGGATGAGATTTTGACTTTTTTTTGGCTTAGGATTTCTTAACCCTTGCTTGAAGTTGTGCACATGTTTAGGGAAAGGATTAGGCTGAGCTTAAGAAGGGATTTAGGAGGAAAGTGGTATGTTAGTAAAATAAAAGTGGGCTAGCAACTTAAGTGGGTTTAATTAGTTGATTAAATAGGATTATTATGGGTGAATGAGTTGGATTTAGCTAATGATATGGATTTAGGAATAGTTAGAGGTTGGAGATAGTAATGGGGATTTTGGGTTGGATTGGGGATAGTTAGGGGATGATGATTTAATTAAAAGGTATTTTTTAAATGAAAGGGGATTTGGAATTAAATAAAATAGGCATGGTGCAATTATTTAATTTAATATGAGAATAGGGATTTAATTGATAATTAGACTTTTGATTTTCATTTAATTTTATCAATTGGACTATAGTCAATTAACTAAATTTGTTGACTAGGGGATGGAACTAACTAATTAAACACTAAATATTTAATCAATAATCTCTTAATAGCTAACTAAATAGGATTACTTAAATGATGTAATCAAATTTAGGTGTCTACGCTTTAATTGGAAGTCTAACTTCTCAAGGAAAAGATCTCAAGATGTATAGGAAGGAAGCACCAAATTTTAACAAGTATGATGATGATTTTGGAATGTGGGCTAGTTGGATGAAACTATACCTATTAGGACTTGGGGATAGTGTCGAAGAATATCTTGTTAGTTTGTGGTGATTGATCAGGGAAGTACTGTACATACTTCATATGTATGGCTGACATATTGCCGACATGTTGTAACCCTAAAGAAACATTAAAATACTTGTATAAAAGGGCTTAGAGTTAGGGATTATTATTTTTGTGATGCAAAAATTGATTCTTGTGGTGATATTGAGCTATAAGGGATTACAGATTGTAATCAGGTTGTAATCACTGATCGTAATAATATTGGACTTGTTGTTTGGTGGATGTAGCCCAGCGATTGGGTGAACGACATTAAATCTTGGTGTCTTGTGTTCTTTTCTACGTGATCTATTATTTTTTGATATTGTTTATATTTGCATGTAATTGTTATTTCTGTCTATGGTTTAATCCTAACAAGTGGTATCAGAGCCTAGTTATTTTTCAGTTACTCTGCAGGAGAGTCTCACGGTTGAGTGGGAGTCTCATAGTTGAGTGGGAGCGATGGTAGACAAGGGTAAGTTGAGGGTTGATGGGTTTAATGGGTAGAACTTTCAGTTATGAAAGATGCAAATGGAAGACTATCTTTATCAAAAGGATTTATGGAAGTTGTTGGAAGGAAAAACCAAGAATCAGGGATCCATGTCAAATGATGATCGAGATCTTTTAGATAGAAAGGCACTTGGACACATTTGATTATGCTTGGCACCATCGATGGTGTTTAATATTAAAAAAGAGAGGATGACATAAGAGTTGATGCAAATCCTAGCAAAACTGTATGAAAAGCCCTTCACTTCAAACAAGGTATTTCTTATGAAGCATTTATTTAATATGAAAATGGCAGAAGGTGGATCTATTGTGGATCATTTAAATAAGTTTAATACTATTACCAGTTAGTTATCTTCTATGGGTATCAATTTTGATGAAGAAATTAGGGCTTTCTTGATTTTGTGTTCTTTGCCTGAAAGTTGGAATGGCTTGGTAATAGCTATGAGTAATTCTGTTCTTAGATATAGTACCCTAAAATATAATGATGTGATCAGTGTTATTTTGAGTGAAGAAACTTGTAGGAAATCCTCAAGTGGATCTACATTTGGAAGTGCTTTGAATGCACAAAGTTGAGGTAGAATGACTGAGAGAGGAAATAATTCTAGAAATCATGGGAAAAAAGAGAAAAATCAAAGGGGAGGAGGTCTCAATTGAGAGGACTAAATGACTGCTAGTACTATGGGAAACTAGGGTATAAAAAGAAAGATTGTTGGACTCAAAAGAAAAATGAAGGAGATAAACTAGATGGAGACAAGGAGGCAAATATGGTAAGTAACAAATCTGAACATGATGCTTTGCTTCTATCTTGTGTTGATGATTGATGGGTTTTAGATTCTGGTGCTTGATTTCATGCTACACCTCATAGAGGTTATTTCATTGATTATGCCCAAGGAGATTTTGGGCTTGTTTATTTAAGGGATAATGAACCTTGTCAAATTGTTGGAAAGGGAAAAGTTAAGATTAAGTTGTGGAATGGGAATCATTGGCTACTGCATGAGGTAAGACATGTTCCAAGGCTAAGTACAAATTTAATTTCAGCAGGATAACTCGGTAAGAAGGTGAGTTATTCTTTTCTCAAAACCTTCGGTTGTGAAACATTTGCTCATATAGATTCTAAAAATAGAACCAAGCTAGAAGCTAAGTCAAAGAAATGTGTATTTTTTGGATATGACATTAATGAATTTGGTTATAAGCTTTAGGATTTTGAAAATCATAAAATTGTAAGAAGTAGGGATATCATATTCAATGAGAAAGTTTTGTACAAAGATCTATTGTAACAACATGAGAAGAAAGAAGATGATTATGTAGTATTGGATGATATTCCAGAAGATGATGTTCCAACAATTCCTCATAATGTGCAACAACCACAACAACAAATACCACACACACCAGTGAATGTTAGATAGTCAACAAGGCAAACTAGATCTCCACAAAGGTTTTCTCCCTCTTTGTTTTCTATTTTACTTACTGATGCTGGTCAACCTGAATGCTATAATGAAGTTGTGCAGGTGGATACTAAGATTCAGTGGGAGTCTGCAATGAAAGATGAAATAGACTCTTTGCTAAAAAATAAGACTTGAGATTTATGCAAGTTGCCTGCAGGTAAAAGGGCTTTATAGAATAAATGAGTTTATAGGTTAAAAGAAGAGGATGGAGGTAAGAAAAGATTTAAAGCCAGGTTAGTTGTAAAAGGATTTGCACAAAAAAGGGCATTGATTTTGATGAGATATTTTCTCCTGTTGTTAAGATGACTTCTATCCATACTATTTTAGGTATTATGGCTATTGAAGATTTGCATTTAGAGCAAATTGATGTTAAAATAGCTTTCATTCATGGTGATTTGGATGAAGAGATATGTATGGCTCAACCATAGGGATTTGAGGTCAAAGGTAAGGAGAACTTAGTGTGCAAACTGAAGAAAAGTTTATATGGCTTGAGGCAAGCACCTTAGCAATGGTATTTGAAATTTGACAGTTTTATGCCCATGGATATAGTAGGTGTCATTTAGATCATTGTGTTTATTTTAAGAGGTTGGATGATGATAGCTACATTATTTTATGTTTATATGTCGATGATATGCTTGTAGTTGGGTCTAACATGGATCAGATTTAGGGGCTGAAATGCCAATTAGCACATGCATTTTCTATGAAGGATTTGGGGGCAAAAAAACAAATTCCTTGGTATGAAGATTTGCAGAGATAGGAAGAACAGGAAACCGACACTATCTCAGGCTAATTATGTTTTGAAGGTGTTGCAACATTTCTTTATGGAGAATGCTAAAGTTGTCAGCACACCTTTACTTGGTTATTTGAAGTTGACTAAGGAGATGTGTCCTAAGACATAAGAAGAGGAGGATAAGATGTCCAAGGTACCCTATATTGCTTTAACTGTAGGAAGCTTGATGTATGCTATGGTATGTACAATGCTAGATATTGCACATGCAATGGGAATTGTTAGCAGGTATATGAGTCATACATGAATTGAGCATTGGAATGTAGTCAAATGGATTTTTAGATATTTGAGAGGAACATCTAATAAGTGTTTACAATTTGGGGGCTCTACTATTAATTTATATGGCTATGTTGACTCAGATTTGGCAGGGGATATTGATACTAGGTAGAGTACTACATGTTATGCCTTTATTGTTGGTTGGGCAACCATGAGTTCGGACCTAGAAGGTTAATGCTTTATCCACTATAGAGGTAGAGTGCATTACTTCTATAGAGGCAGTGAAGGAGATGATATGGCTTTAGTTCTTCTTGCAAGAATTGGGACACCCTCAAAATGATAATTATTTGTTTAAGGATAGAGTGTATTTCATCTTGCAAAGAATTTAACTCTGTATTCAAAGACAAAACACATTCAATTGCAGCACCATTTCATTCGATTAGTTTTGGACGATGGATAGTTAAAGCTAGATAAGATCCATACAGATGACAATCCAATAGATATGTTTACAAAGGTAGTGACAAGGGAGAAGTTGAATTCCTCTTCAGCTTTAGTTGGTCTTCTAGACTGAACATGAATAAAAGAACAATAGAGTCCTGGGTGGTTTAATCTAGTGGGAGCCCTGTATGGTAGCGATATTTCTACAGGATCACTCTCCAAGTGGGAGATTGTTGTCTAGTGTGGAGTCTAATCAGTTCCCAAGTGGGAGATTGTTAGTTTGTGGTGACTGATCAAGGAAGTACTATACATACTTCATACATATGGTTGACATATGGTTGACATGTTGTAACCCTAAAGTGGCATACAAATATAATTGCATAAAAGGGCTTAGGGTTAGGGTTTATTATTGTTGTGATGCAAAAATTGGTTCTTGTGGCAATGTTGAGCTATAAGGGATTACAGATTGTAATCAAGTTGTAATCACTAGATCGTAATAATATTAGACTTTTTTTTTGGTGGACGTAGCCCAGGGATTGGGTGAACCATGTTAAATCTTGGTGTCTTGTGTTCTTTTCTATGTGATCTATTATTTTTTAATATTGGTTATATTTGCATATAATTGTTATTTTTTTTTGTGGTTTAATCCTAACATATCTTACCACATAATAAATGGAACCAATTGGTACTCTTGATGATGCACAAAAGAAGGCAAATATAGTACACAAAAATATTAATGATAGAAATGGATAGTGCTTTGAAGAACTTAGAGTATGTTGACATTCAAAATATACTGACAACCAAATAGATGTGGGATGCACTATTACAAGTACACCGTAAAGTCAATAATTTTTTGAAAGCTAAGGTAGAAGGATTGAATGGAAATTTGGATGCCATTAGAATGAGTGAGAACAAGACTGTCACTTAGTATAGAACAAAAATAAAAGAAATAATTATTGCAATCAAAGGAGTTGGAGGAACTCTTGAAGAAAGTTAAGTTCTAACTAAGGTGTTGAGAACTTTACCTAACTGATAAGCAATTAGAGTTTCTTCCATACAAGAACAAAGAATAATTGATAAAGTTAAGATTACCATTGATTCTCTTATCGGTAGGCTAATAATGTTTGAACTAAAAAATAATGATAATAGTCAACCGACTAGTGAAGTTGCACTTCAAGCTTTAGCAAGTGAAGAATCATATCAAAGAAGAAGATTTGTTGATGATGGAGAATACAAAGGTTTAGCGGTAGAAGAGAAAGAGATGGAAGATATGGAAGTCCTGATCACAAAAATATTTCCCAAAGGTAAAGGTATATACAAAGGAAATAGTCCTATTGCATACTAGAATTGTAGACAAATTGGTCATTTTGCATACAAATGTCCGAACAAACCAAAGAAAGAGAAAAGTGGAGAAAAGGTGAACTAGTATAGAAAGAACAAAAAATTTGGATAAAAGGGAAAGAGGGCATGTTATATAGTTGAGGATGAAGATAATGAAGATGATGTAAATGGAGATGATGAAGAAATAGTTTTTGTTGCTATAAAAGAAGATCCATCTACTGACAAGGAAGTTATTAGAGAAGATAAAGCATTAATATTGAGCATGGACAAAAATATTGAATGGATCATTGATAGTGGTTTCTTTTATCACATTAAGACAAGGAAAAATTTGCAACCATGGAGAAATACAATGGATGATTACTAAAATTTGGGAACAGATCACCCTATATAATTAGAGGAAAATGTACGATTAATCTAACCAATGATATTGTATGTGATGAAGTTTTTTGGGAAGATGATTTGCAGTAAAATCTTGTAAGTGTTTCTTAATTGAATAAAAAAGGATTTAAGTTTGAATCCAATAATGGAAAATGTAAACTATTTAAAAAGAATAGAAAACTATTTTCTACTAATGAAAAGACAAAAGATAGTCTTTTCAAGTTGCATACCTCACTAAGTCATTGTCTAATTACTAAAATAGAACAAAGATGGTTAAGGGATAAGAGACAGTGTCATGTAAACTTTGATAATCTAGAAAAAGTAAGAAAAAGGGAAAGTGTAAGAAGAAGACTGATAGTGAAACCTAAGAATGCTATATGTATGAAATGCTAGTTTGGAAAAATGACTTGTTCAAGTAAAAAATATTCAACTCAAAATATATTGGATTTAGTTCACACATATATGTGTGGTCCTATTAGTCCTGAAAAACAATCATGGAGATAAATTCTTTATATTGTTTGTTGATGACTATTCAAGGATGATGTTTGTTATCTTCCTAAAAGAAAAATCAGAAGCATTTGATATGTTCAAAAATTAAAGGCTAGAGTGGAAAAAGAAACTAGAAGAACCTTGAAGTGTCTTAGATCAAATAGAGGAGGTGAGTTTACATCAAATGAGTTCAACCAATACTATGAAGAAAATGGAATTAAAAGACATCTGACAATGCCAAGAACACCCAAACCAAATGGTATTGTAGAAAGAAGAAATAGACATAGTCAAATATGCAAGAACACCATTAAGTTGGAATAATATATCACAAACTTTCTGGAGAGAAGATATTAGCATGATAGTCTACACACTTAACTAAGTAAAACTCAAAAAAGGAATAAACAAAATGCCATATGAAATTTGGTATGGAAGAACATCTAATGTAAGCTATTTTAGAATCTTTGGTAGCAAGTGTTACATTAAGAAGGATGAAAGAAATGGAAATTTTGACACCAAAAGTGAAGAAGGAATATTTCTAGGATATTCAACCAAAAGAAACACATACAAGTATCTAAAATTCAAGACAAATAAAATTGTTAAAGGTGCAAATGTGAAGATAAATGAATTCTCTGAACAAAATGAAGAAGACAATAGTAGGAAACTATAGGAATATAACAAACTGATATATTTTGAGCATGAGAAGATGGCAACACATCGAAAAATTGTAGGAACCATGATCTAATTTATGAAATAAGATAAAACATCAAAAGTTGGCATGAATCAAATACTTGTGATATCAATGTTCAATTTTTGTTAAAACTTGCAAAAACTCGAAATAATTGTATGCAAACCAAAAACCATCTTATTATAAAAAATGTAAGAATATGTACAATGATGGAACATAAAAAGTCACCAAATCCATGAATTTGAAATGTATATGTGGCTATAATAAAAAAACAATATTTTTCTAAAACTATTAAAAAATGAGGTATTTATCTACCCCAACTTGTTGGGGTCATAACATTTGACCTAGAGCTCAAAATTTGAAACTGTCTACACCATTGGAAAGAAAAACTAAAAATATACTTTCAACCCCTAAAATAGAGAGCCTTCATTTCCTATTTGTAGGGACTAATGAGAGTCTCAACTTCAAATTTTGAGTAGAAGACCTTCCAAAATGCCATTTACTATGACCTAGAAAACACTTCCAAAAATATGAGATTTTTTTATTTTTTTTATTTTTCAGTTTGGTGTCCTTGGACACTTTGGATCAAACAAATAACATGCTATGGAAAACACCCCAACAAGGAAAAACTAAAGAGAAGAATCAACACACATAACCTATTACACCAAAGACGATAAGAATCAAGCATAGCTTGTCAGACATAATTTGAGAAAAAAATGGAGTATTAACCAAAAGTTAGGAGGAAGGAATTCTAGATGTTTAATATGAGATATGGAACCTAAATGGTAAAAAATGCTTTGAAATATGAAGATTGGAAATAGGCTACGAGGGAAGAAATGGAACAAATTCAGAAGAATAGAACCTAATCACTAGTTCCTAGACCTAAGGATAAAAATGTTATTGGAACAAAATGGTTATTTAGAAATAAATTGAATGAAAGTGGAGAATTGATTAGAAACAAGGCAAGATTGGTTTGCAAAGGTTATGTGTAGGAAGAATGGTTAGATTATGGAGAGACATTTGCACTTGTTGCTAGACTGGAAGGTGCAAGAATACTACTAGCATATGGAACCTGTAAAGGATTTAAGGTCTATCAAATGGATGTGAAATCAACATTTTTGAATGGAGTATTGGAGGAGGAAGTATACATTGAAAAACCTAAATGATTTCTATAGAGCAAGGAAAATATTTGGTATATAGACTACACAAAGCTTTACATGGACTAAAATAGGCACTAAAAGCATAGTATGAAAGGCTACATTCTTATTTGATCAGAATAGGATTTTTCAGATCAAGTGATAATTATAACTTGTATCTTAAGATTGAAACCAAAAATAGGCTCTCAATTTCTCAAAGTTTTTGTGTATGACATAATATTTGGAGGACATGAAGCATTGAGTAAGTTATTTATAGAAGAGATGATGGATGAGTTTTAAATGTCTATGATTGGAGAAATAAAGTTAGCCAATGGAATTCAAGTACAATAGATGAAGAAGAGTATTTACATCACTTAGAAAAATACATAAAAGAGATATAAAAAAAAATTGGGATGGAAGAGTCTAAACTTGTAAGTACACTGATGGTTACTAATTGTAAGCTATCTAAAAAAAATGAACCCAAGGAAGTGACTGAGACACTATATAGATCAATGATTGGGAAGCTAAAATACATTGTTTACAACATACCTAATATAGTACAAGTAGTAGGAATTATTTCAAGATTTCCATCACAATCAAAGGAATCACACTTGACAATAGTTGAAAGGATATTTTGATGTCTTAAAGGACCTCAAGATTTTAGTTTATGGTATGAGAAGCGAGGAGACTTTGATCTTAAGGTTGACACATATGTAGACTATTTAGTTAATATTGATGATAGGAAGAGCACAAGTGGAGGAACATTTTTCTTGGGAGGATGATTCATTTTATGGACAAGTAAGAAATAAAATTACATCTCATAGTCTATTGTAGAAGTTGAATATGTGGTAGCTGCAATCAATTATCAATAAGTTGCATGAATGAAATATATTTTGGAGAGAATACAAGAAATAGTTGAAGAACTGGTTGTTATACTTTGTGATAATACTAGTCTTATCAACATATCCAAGAATCTAGTAATGCACTCAAAAACCAAACATATAGCATTAAAATATGAGTTTTTGAGAGAGCAAGTGTAGAATAGAGAAGTCAAATTGGAATATATTCTAAGGAAAAATTTAGTGATATATTTATAAATCCATTATTAAGGGCGAGCTTTGAGTTTTAAGGACAAAGCTAGGGTTTCTACCCATATTAGAAATCCTATTAGAAATCAAATAAGTAGATTCAATGAGCATAAGTTCATGAAGATCCAAACATAATATTTTCTACATGAATTAATGTAAGTGTAGGCTGCTCACATGTAGATTAGTCTAAATGGAAGCTACAAAAAAATAAAAATTAGAGTTTGAAGCAAGTTAGAAAAAGGTTTGACACCTTTGGCATTGTTGTCAAAGGGGGAGAAAGTGTGAACATAAGGGGGAGAAGATTAAAATAAAAATAAAGGCAAGGAAGAAGATATGAAAATGGAATAGCCATTATGATGAGAATTAGGAAGGATCAAGAAATAAATAAAAAAAGATCATATTGTTTGAGGTAGATCAGTTTTTTGGCACACAATTACATTGCTTATTATGGTTTCCCATCAATGCCAAAGAGGAAGATTGTTGGCATAAGTAATCTATAAGCTACTACAAGTTACTGATGGAGAAAGGGAAGTTATGTATTGTATGTTCATGAGTTATACTATTTGTCATTGATGTCACATGTTTGACATGTTATTTCATCTTGTTACCACATCATTAGTAAATACATTATTTGGAGAATCAAGGAACCAAGGAGGAACTAAGAAAGGAGACTTATTGAGTAACAACCAGAATAATCAATTTAAGCAATTTTAAGCAATGAATCCTCTTATTAGATTATTACAGGCTAAGGCCTATTGATTAAGTAATCTCTTATCAAAGAAGCGAGAAATTCAAGCTTTAGAAACTAAAGAAAATGAAGACTATTTGAGAAGATTCTACATGAATGGAAAGATGTCTTTGTGATCATTAGATTTAGGTTTAGAGTTTGTGGAATAAAAAAGAAGAAGAGAGAAATAAAGAGAAGGTATCATGACTGAAACAAGTTAGTGAGAAAAAGAAAAAGAAGAAGAGGAGAGAAAGATATCATAGAGAAGACGTGGAAAAATGTGTTGTGATCATAGAAGGACATTTAATGGTGTGATGTTGTTTTGAAGAGATTTAAGGGATCTGATATAGCAAGGTAGTGCAAGATACAAATCATTTTTAATTCTGTTACCTTCTTACCATTGTAATAGTTTAGATCCCTTGGAAGGGTGACCTTAATCAATCTATTGTAAAACCTCTAGCAAGGAAACATTCTTAGATTAGAGTGTCAAAATCCTTTATCAAGGTTACTCCTAGCAGAGTGAAGATCGTAATAGATCTAGAAGAAAATCCTATAACAAGGTATGCTTAGTAGTGTTTTGTAACCCTTAATCAGACAAGTTCCTAATAGAGCATATTCTAGAAGAGTACAACATAAAGTGGAATGGTGTAACTATCACTTCCTAGAATGGAATTCCTTCTATGCCATATACAAATATAGGCACAAAATCTTAGGTGTCTCATTTAAAAAATATTACGTAATGTATTATCCTTGCAAGCTTAAGTAAAGAGAAATTAAGAATGTTCAAACATGAATACCACACCTTAAGTACAACTTATGGGAATGCACTTAAATCCCTATGCAAGAAGGGTCTCAGTTACTAGGCCATGTTAGTGTAGACACCTAAAATTATCCTTTGTCTTTTAAACATTAAATCAATTTATTTGATTAATGCTATTTAGTAACATTATGAATAATTTTGATTTAAATACTTATATTTAATATATAAACTCAACTTACTATTAGTTTCCCACATAGTCTCCCTTTTAAATAAATATTATTTGTTTAAAATCCCTCACATGTTTAATTCTTTTAAGCCATGATAAAATAAAATAAAATAAAATAAAATCCCAATCCTAACCTTGATCCTACCCTACACCCATCATTTCCAAGCTAATAACCATATCCATTAATTAATCATGATTACTTCCTTGATTCATACAACCATTGATATTAATAATATCCTCCACATTTTTACAAAATAATTCCTTTTTAAAAAATGCTCAATTTTCTCAAACAAGGTTTCTTACAAACTCGACAACAACCTCTTACACTTACAAAAGCTACTTCATTGGTCAAGATAAAAACCTCTTACAAGTTTAACAAAAGTGTTTCATTGGTCAAAATATCTTATAAGATCTATGAGAACTATGACATGTGTACCTGTAGTAGACATTCATCCATTACATCACAAGTTTCTCACAAATTTTTGAGAAACCTTGAACTTACAAGACATATGTGTCTCCTTTGTGGCACCTATGTGGATGCTACATAGATGCCATCTCACCAAGCCCTTAAAAAAATATTTAAATAGGGTCCTTGTCTCAAGAAATTTATCTCATTATTGTATATATTAATTTTATGCCAGTTTGAATTCTAGAGCTCTTATTTTGTTCATTTCGTGATTTATTTCTAACACATGTTTGTAGATATATGATTTTATTAAGATTTATCGATAGCTTTTCATTCATTTCTAGATATAGTTGCATTTACTACTTATATTAGATCTCACATTTAATAGTATTTGCCTACTCTTTGCATTTATATTGAATGCTTGAGGATAGTTTCATCATAACTATTCCTTGAGCTATACAATCTACTCCATTAGTGTGCATTAGAAGTTCTTATCCAACAATCATTAGTGGGATTAGATTTATTGCACTTGTAGACCACATCTACAAATCTCTAAGAGCGTATCAAAGAAGTTGGAGATTAACCTAAAAATTGTGTATTTATTAGTTTTATTTTTCTAGGAACCTAGCTTAATTAGAAAGATTCACTTGTAGTGATTTTTTTGGGTAGTAGGGAACTTTTCTCTTACCTCTTTACAAGCAATCAAAAACCTTGGCCTACTTGAGTCATCACTTACACAAGAATCTTTGGTGAATGAATATGTGTTTGGTATATTTGGGATAAACATCAGAGTATGAGAATATGCTATTTTTCCTTGAGGAAAAATAGAAATATAAACCTCTCTTTTTATCCTTTTTATTTTACATTTTTTACCTTATGAGGGTGTGTCATTGATGGAAAAATCTCATAGGAATGTCCCAAGTAGGAACAACAAATTACATCTCTTTCAACCCACTATAATCAAATACCTCCTTGACATAAAAGTCTTAGAGGGTGGAGCTATCTTATTCTTGTTATTTATGGGACTTTAGGTCTCAATCATACTTAGATGACCATGGTATCTTGTATTATTAATATAAGATATATTCAAATGGATTGCTTACTAGACACCTTAGGGTACAGGTTACAAAATTGACCTCCAAAAGCATCATTATATATATGCAAGGAGGGGGAAGAATATATGCTAATAACACTCACCATAAGTATTCCATTGAGCACTTGGAGGTAGATAATACAATATTAGAGGTGGTGCAGAGCACCAGAGTGATATCTAAACACCAAGAAGCACATTGAAATATTTCGATATCAAAATATGAAAAACTTGATTAATTTGATAAAACTACCAAGTTGGGCATAAGATGCTCTAGAATCTCATTATAAAATATGTAATAGGGAAGTATTTAAAATAGGAAAATAAAAATTTATCTAGTTGAACATATATCCCCAATGTAAAAAATCAATCAAGAAAGTTTCAGTAGTTTTGTAACTACCAAGAATTAGTTCTAGTAGTTAGAGTTTTCATGTGATAGTTTTAAAAACATGGAAAAGTCAATACTTGAAAATGGTAAAAGAAAAATATCCAAAATCAATCTCACAACCCTATGGCTGATTTTTAGAAGATAAATTGGTCTTTAGAAGGATTGCAATGTATATGTAATATGAAGATTATAAATAAAATAGTTTTTCCCAATACTTTCTCATGTATTTCAAAATATAGATTTTATCGTTCTTTGGAAGTTGCATGATTGTAAAGCATAGGATCTAAATCTAGAATTTCTCTAGTAGTCAATCTACATGATACTACACTTCTCTCTTCACTATTTCATTGGTCTATGATTCAAATAAGAATAGAAATATGGAATACTGAAGGGTGGGGGGGGGGGGGGGGGAGGCACAAATCACTATTCCATAACAACTTTTTTCCCAACTATGGATGTTAATCACCAACTTTAACTTTCATAAATGAGTGAGCTAGAAAGTGAGAATAATCGTAACATAAATAAAATCATAACACCATATTTTGCTAACTTGGGAAACCTTGGCCAAGGGAAAAACCTGGTGTGGATTGTACCCACAAAATGATCAACTAATCAAAAGTATCTTGAGAAAGATGTTGACCCTATTAGGATCTATTACATACATATAGTGTATCTATCCTTTTTAGAGGACCAGGTCTTGTTAGAAGTCTTAAACCTATTAGAAGTTATAACTACAATAAGAAAGTGAGCTCACTTCTCTTACAAACATATACAACTTTACAAGTAGTATAGAATAATAGCAAAAACTTGACTGTACTGATACCTTCAATATCTGATCAGTCCCTCATAGTTACTTGAACCATAATACTCATATAACTACCTCCTATACTATAACCATCAAATTCAAATCTATACAATACCAACAAAGTGCACATATGTCAATCATATCATTACAATATAATTGGAAACTTTGCTAAAAAAAAGTTCCTTCTTTTATACTGGATTATTCAAATAATCAACCTTGTACTTCATCACACATTACCAAAAAACAATATTAAAATATACTATCTGAGGGTTAACATTTAGGATGTCATCCCTACCTTGTCAAGCTATTGGTTTGACAAGTCAAATCAAGTTCTTGACTAATTTTCGAATACTCTTCCAATTGTCCTATTCTATGATATATAATTAACTTCAACAAATTCATCCAAAACCCATGCAAAAAAAAAGATTTAGCTACCTTAAATAGCTCTTCCATATTATCCAAGATAACTTCTCCCCAATTTTTAGACTTACATGTTATCCTTGTGAATCTCGCCAAATAAAACTGTCTAATGTTGTACTGTGATTTTGCATGATACTTCGACAATTTTCTAAGTTGATCATTATCAAACTTAATAAGTTTATCTCTAGCAACCTTAGTACGATAGAATGTTTCCATTAATAAGAACTTATATCAACTTACCTCAGCCAAATTCCCAAAAATATCCCCCTTTGGCGTTGATAGCAACATAGTGAAAAAATGGCTAAGTATAAGAGATAGTTCTTCAAAATTCTAAAGCTCAAAACTTCAAAATTTCAAATTTTGGTGGCCAAAACAAAAATTATGGATCATATCATAATCATCTGTTCATTTCATTATCATAGCTAATATTTTGCTCCCTCTTTTACTATACTCTATGTAAATGTGCTCTCCCTTAGCATATAATTGATTCATACCTTGTAATTTGATGTCCTTTACTTCAAAATATTATTTTTCAATGACTTCTCCCCCCATTTGACATCAATTACAAAGGTGAGTCAAAAATTTATATACAAGTCAAATGTGTACTTTCAAAAATTGTACTTTAATGAAAAAGTCTAATTCAATTTGAAAAGTCCCTCTTTAATGTCTAGAATTTTGTATCCCATGTTCCTTTGTATGATTCTCCACATGTATCACTAGGAAAATCCCATAAGCTACTACTCTATCTTCATTAAGATGCATAGGAACAAAGTTCTTATACGATCTTTTTGCACTTGTTAAAGTATTCAGGTGCTTTTGTAACAAATAAATCTTAGGTGGAAAATGCCCTCTAAATAAGTTTAATCTCCCAATGATTTTGTCTCTATAATTCTCAAGTCATTTTCCTTTAATTATTCTGCTAACTTTTCTAACTCTTCTTCTCTTTCCTTAATAGCCTCAATCACATTTGAAGTATGCTCGTGTGCTCTTGCACATTCAATGTATAACTTATGTCCTTTTGATTTGCATCACTTAATGTCCTTCATACATGTATCAATGACTAATAAATCATTCTTGATGTTATCAAATACTTGATGATTTTTTTTTTGCCTCATGACCTACTTGAACTTTGAATTGGTTTTCTAATGGGAATCTTAGGATCATCATCTTTCTTAACTGAAGGTGATGTTCTATATGATATTCTAGGTGTTACTATTTGAGGTAAAACCTACACTTTACTTATCTCAATGTCATCGTCTTGCTTACTCTCTATCGATGCATCTTCTATGATAGGTTCTTTTGGTTCCCTACTGCTAGAGGATTCAATTTTCACTTTAGATTGTATTTCACTAACTCTTCTCTTAGTTTCTTTCCATTCCTCTTCAATCATACCTTGCTCTTTTATAACATGTTCCACCATTTTATATAAGTTTATCTTTCTTGATCTGCTATAAAGATGTTCCTTACTCCACTAGACTTCTTCTTATATTCCCCCCATCTAGGACATTCAATGTCTCTCTTAGATTCTAACATCTTCTTAGTATATCCTTCCAACATCTCTTTACCAAACTCATAACCCATATGGTGAATAAAGATTTCGTGAGGCTCTACTATCTCCATGTAAGTGTAATCTATTTCTACCATAAAAGATATTGTTTCTTTGCACTTCTCTACTACAAACCTTTGAATCTTGACTCTTTGTTTCATCTCCATTTGAAATGCTTTGATCATCCCAAATATTTCTATCATAATCATAGATTTAGGTTTTTTTTAGTGATCAATGATTAAGTCCATGTTACACCTTCTAGTAGTCCATTTAATGTGTGGCATGTTTAGAAATATGCGAAGTACTTGGAAGTAAAGATGTATGACTAAGGATCCAAATATAAATGGTGTATACTTGTCTCACTTAATCCTTTTTATGTTTTCAAAAAATTGTTGTCTCAATATCTTATACAAATTGATATGCTCTCTATCCACAACCATCTTACATGTTGCATGTATGAATCCTATTGAAATAGAGTTATTCCTAGAACTATAATTCATTTTATAGCCCATAATCTTACTAATCTATCTAACATTTATTTGCCTAATTTTCTACTACACAATATCCAAAGGTTCTCCCACAAACAACTAGAAAGTATCCCAATAATATATCACAATACTGATCGAAGACTCCAAAATGGTCAAGTCACACATGTCAAAACATGACATCATCAAGAGCATAGCTATAACACTTTAGTCCCATCAAGGCGACTGGAAAGCAACCCAAGTACAATTGATTGATGACTCAAAAATGGTTAATTCAAGTAACTCAAATACATACACCATCAGCTTCTCACAAGGAAACTAGAAAGCAATAACAACCAGTAAAAACATCCATATCATAGAGCACTCCATCACATTACCATGGTCGGGTTAAAAAAGATCGAGACCAAATTATCATAACATCACATTCACAACCCCGAGCCTTTGGTAACAACCTAAACTGGTCAATACTAGAACAAACCCCAAAACCTCAAAACATAGACAACAAAATAATCTCATAGAAAAACAAAGTCATCACGCAGTTGGGTTTGAACGATAATATATTGTTGAGTTAAGGTAAGGTTTATGTTCCAGTTTAACGTCTATTTCAAGTAACTAAGTTTTCGCAAATCCCCCTTACGATTAACCCATTTCTATAGTAACTTCCATTAAATTAATAATATATTATCTACAATTTAATCAAACAATATCCATTATTAATTAACTTTAATTAACCTAATTTTAATTAAATTAATCAATAATTACTATTCTAATTACTTATTTTAATATCTTCATTAATTATTAATTTATAAATATTTAACCAAAGACTATTAATAAATTAATATTTACAAAACTAAATTTAAAATGCATTAATAGTTAAATTATTCAATGTTAAAAAAAAACTATTAATAAAACTTTATTAAATAATAATAAAGTTAATATATTAAAATTATATATAATATTAAAACCTTTTTAATATATAATATTAATTCAAATAATAATTAAATTTTGATAAAATTTAAATACAAATTTATATCATTTAAAAAAAGAAGAAGAAAAAACTGAATTTAATAAAGTTCTTTCTTTTTAAATTTTAAAACAAAAAAAACAATATAATGCAAGCGAATAAATAATCACTGCTGCCATTAAGTGTAGCGCAGGGATTGCTGCGCAGTCATCTTACGTCAGCAGGTACAACTACAGCAGTCCCCTGCCATGTATGACAAGGGTGGGGGGGGGGTAGTGGGTGGTTAAGCCGCCCTTCCTCAATTTTTTATATATATTATTTTATATATATATATATATATATATATATATTTAAAAGAACTTTTAACTTAGATAAAATTCATTTCTTCCATATTATCATTTTGTTTATTAAAAGATAACCTCCTCTAATTTAATTTTAATAATATATGTTTATTAATATACAAATATTTTATATATAATTATATGTATATATTATTATTTTTATTTTCTTTATTCTTTTATTTTTATTTTTTTAAATATTCACAAATATACTCTAATAGAGAAAATTCTATTAACCATTCATATTTCAATCTACAATTTTCATTTTTAAAATTAAAATTCAACCCTTCCTCGATTAAATCCATATTTCTTTAATCTATCAAACAAGGATGTCTGATCACTCTTCTAATTTTTACGTATGCCGAATATATTAACAAGCATTTAATAATTTACAATATTGAAATATTTAAGCTTTCATCACAGAGAATTTAGATATACAATCCACAGGCACGAAGAAGACATGAAAGGATAATTGCGTAATAAATCGATGATCAAAACACAAGACCCTACCTGAGCCTGATGCTATTATGCAATCTCCAAAAAACTGTAAGAGAATTCGCTCCTCTTCAATAACCTTCTTCTGAAAATCTTTCTTAGAATTTGCCTTCTGAAATTTGCTTCCAAAAGTTGTCTCCCAAAATTTCTGTCTCCAAAATTCACCGTCCAAATTCGTGTCTCCAAAATTTGCGGTCCTCAAAAATGAACCCCCAAAGTTGTGATAAGGAGTTTTCTCCTCAAATCGGGGCACTAATTGTGCGTTCACCCGAGAGGACTCTTTGCTCAACTGAGTTAACTCTAAAATTAACTTGTATTAATCTTTTCTTTACCTTTTTAATGCATATTAAATGAATCATTAAATAACTTTATTTAATTTTTCCACTTGACTTCTATTTTTAATCTTTATTACTTTTAAACCCATGCGCACTTTATGAAATTAAAACAACATTATAATTTTCTCTTATTTTATCTTTTTAATTAATTTCTTTTATATTTTCAACTCATGCTCGCATCGTGCAATCTTACAACTTTTTAATAATTAATATATTTTCACTTTTTAATTTATTTAGAAACTTAATTGATAGAATATTTAATTAACTTAAATAACAATAATATTTAGCATTTATTTAAAAATGAACTCTAAATATATTATTATTAAATTAAATAAATATTATCACGTTCTAAATTTATCTTTAAACTTTTATCTCCAAATTTAATTCTTTTATTTAACTAATTTCTCAATTAATTAAATATAATTAAATATGAAAATGTCATAATAATTTTCCATTAAATTAAATCATTAATTAATCTTTTCAATTAGACTTAATTAATAGAAAACACATCAAGGACTCATAAGGCAACATATGAAAATCCATCATAGAAAAACGCATACTAAATCAAACAAAAGGGTTATAATCACGAAATTACATCATTTGATGCATTCGGAGGGTACTTAACTCAGATACTTGTCCTAATTATCAATTAGGACAATTGGCTAAAGGGTTTAGGATTTGGACTTAAGAGTTTATCTCCCCTCTCTTATCATTGAGATAATGCGATAGGATACGCTCATCCTGGCAATTCAGGGAAGTCGATGCCCGGTACCTACAACCTGCATAAAATCCACGCATGTACAAACACAATATTCTAAGCTAAACAGACAATGGCAGGAAGTGGTGCATCGTGTAGATCCCAAATAGCAGGTGACTACGATTCCCTTCCTTAACCACATCAGAAACACCATACATAAAGAAAACAAACATGTGCACCATACACATGCAGTATGGGGTAAGTATCCATAAGAAAGCACATGTGATAATAAACCATCTAACTAATCATTATCGATAACTGAAAACATTGAATAATCATCATACATGCATGAAATATAGAGTAGCAGGTAATCTCATCATATAATAAACTGAGTGTAAAACAACATCTGATAATCTCTAAAATAATAATACTAATCATCAAACATAAACTTGGCCTAAAATAGTTTGGCAAGGATGACTGAAATGCGACTTAGGGGCAAGCACTACAAGTTCATGAAGACATAGAATGTTCAGTACTAGGTACTACTTCCACATTGTTCTCTAAAGATTCCTTTGATTTTACCATCCTTACCTTTGTGCTTTATGAAGCTCATTCCTTTACAAATGTCTTATCAATTCTTTCTACCTATTTTGTATTCATATTTTAATTTCTTCATCTATTATTCATGTTTCTTCTTACATTAGGTGTTCTCATATTATTGTTAAATCCATTAAATCTAAAAGATGTTGTTGTGTATCCTAGATTGTTGTAAATATGACATGATAGACTCCATTTGCATAGCTTGGTCAAAACTGATTGATCTTAAATCTACAATTCCTAGCAATATGTCCAAAGTTGTTTCATTTGTAACACATTACTCCATTGTTGATAATATTGTTCATTCCCAAAGGTCTACTAGATTCCATGTTAGTCCTGTCATTCATCCTCGTATTTTATCTTTGATTAGACTTCTTGCATTCACTTGATCCATGTCCATAAGAAAATAAACTTTAACGATAACTGGTAAAGGATTTAGCATTAAGGTTACCTTATATTTTTTCATTTGTCCAAATTGGTTGCATGCAAAACATCTTGCATTGAATTTTCTTTCCTAATATCTAGGTTTCTTAAATTGATTAGGTGTCTAATTGATTAGATATAATGATTAATTAGGTTCTTGTTGCATCTCATTTTCTTTTGTGATCTCTACAACTTTGATGATTCCATATTCAATGTACGCCAGTTCCTATCATGTCTCCTACAAGATTTTGTGCCATGATCTACTCACCAAGCTTCTCTACACTTCTATACAACTTCTGAAAATATTTCTTGGTTTGTACAAGTTCTCCTTTTATTACATAATTATATTTCTGAAGTTTACAAAACTTCAATTTAGCAAGTTCAAGTCCAAATGATACCTTGGATAGTTGTGATCTTAGATCTGCATTTTTAGTCCTCAAATTTGTTTCCAATTTATGCTCATATATCATCAAACTCATATTTAGCACTGTGATCTCAAGTCCATACCTTAGAATCCCATTCTCTTTTATAACCTTGGTAGCTGATTTGCAATCTTAAATACTCAATTTCAGATTTTTAATGAAGTCTTGTGCATCTCTAAGTTTAGTCTTCAATCTATTCCTTTCATCATTGGCCTGATCTAATTCCTCAAGAGCTTCTTCAAGGTTCTTCTGTAGATGTACTGAATCCATAGTGATCTCCCTCAAGCTATTAGACTCCTTCTGAGTGAATGTGCCCTGATACCAATTGTTACAAATACGAAATACCAAGAGGAGGGGGGTGGGGGGTGAATTAGTATTCTACAACAATTTTTTTCTTAGCTATGAATTTTAACTACAAACTTGAAATTTGCATGAACAAGTAAATTAAAAAGTAATAACAAGCATAATGCAAAGAAACTCATAACACCATATTTTTTAAACTAGGGAAACTCTTTGGCCAAGGGAAAACCCTGGTTGGAATAGTAACCACAGAATTATCCACTAATCAAAAGCACCTTGAGAAAGATGTTGACTTGTTAAGAGTCTGTTACATACATATAGTGTATCTATCCTTGTTAGAGGACTAAGTCTTGTTAGAAGCCTTAAAACTATTAGGAGTTATAATTACAACAAGAAGGTGAGATTATTATTCTTACAAACATATACAACCTTACAAGTAATAAATAATAATGTCAAAACCTTGAGTGCGGTGATACCTTCAATATTTAACTAGTCCCTTGTACTTGCTTACATCAAAATACTCATACAACTGTCTCCTTTGCTATAACCATCTAATTTTCATCTATACAATACCAACAAAGTGCACACATATATGAATCATATCATTATAATATAATCAATAACTTTGCTAACAAAAGTTCCTTTGTTTATACTAAATTCTACAAATTGCCAGTCTTGTACTTCATCACATGCTACAAAAAATCAATATTACGATTTTCTAGCTGAGGGTTGACATATAAAATGTTGTCCCTAGCTTATCAAGTTCTTGATTTGACAAGTCAAATCAATTCTTTAACCAATTTGTCAATACTCTTCCAACTATCATATTTTTGCATTACAAAAATACCTTTAGAAAAATCATCCAATACTATGCAAAACACAATATAAAGTTTAGTGGCATTAAAAAGGTCTTCTATACTATCAAAGATAACTTCCCTCCAATTTTTAGATTTACAACTTATCCATGTGAAGCTCATTGAATAAAATTGTCTAATTGTGTACTGTTATTCTACATGATTCTCTGACAGTTTTTTTGTTGATCAATATCAGACTTAATACCTTATTTGTAGAGACCTTAGTACATCATAATGTTTCCATTAAAGAAAAGTCCTATCAATTTACCTTAGTCAAATTTATAACAAACCTTTGTTGAAATTAGGTTCTTTTAAAGAATGTATTGGTTGATCATTTTCAAGCTCAGTTTGTCTCTAAATGGCATACCCAATTCATGGTAATGAGCTTTCTTTTTTTGGCAATTAATTCCATTTGGAATCTGTAGTGTTAGATATATAGTATTGTGCTAGTTGGCCAAATCATCCATGTTGATTACATATGGGCATATTGTATCGGCTTCATATTGACTGGGATAAAAACATGGTCATCGATAGCATATTATTTGTTTCTTGATGGCACATTGGGCCAATTAAAGTGTGGAGTCTATAAGGGTTTGTCTGGCAGCAAGAATATGAGTGGAATGGGCATATGTAAATTCTTAAAATTTCAAATTCTCCGTTTGGGTGCACAAAATCGGAATTGCAAATAGGAATACATATTCCAATTTTGACCGAAAAATAAGCATTTGCAATTCCACCTAAATAGGTGGAATTGGAATACATATTCCTATTCCAGTTTTATTTATTTTAGAAAATATAAATTTTTGGGCCGGTCAATTCTCCAGCAAATTCTGACTGAACTAAACAAAAATAGGAATAGGTATTCTTATTTTCTATTTTAGAATAACAATTCCAGAATATGTATTCATGTTCCCATATTCTTATTCCCACAGCCACACACCATAAGGGATTGTGGTAAAATTATTGCAGAGATATTTTGAAAAATGGAGAATGATGCGATTGTAAGTTTAAAGAATTAAGGGCTTCATATTTCCTTTTTCTTTCTTCAAGAATGAGAGTCGATAAAGGATGACACATAATATGTAATGTATGTTTTTGTTGTCAGAAGTGTAGGAAGACGAGTGATGAAACTTGATCACCACAAAATTTGTGATCATTGTGCAATGATAGAGAGGATGGGGCTCTGCCATATAGAAGCCGTGGCACAAGCTGAATTGTTTTGAATGTCCATGGATCCCATCTCAAAGTTTATGCATTTTTAATATCAGGTAAAGATGATCGGGTATGAATTATTGTTATTGTTATGAACAACACAAATCTCGAACTGCGAGAGAGTAATGCATGTAATCGGGCTATTTCTTGGGTTCGATTTATGATTACAGGTATCAATTTTTGATAGATGTTACATATTATATTCTTTTACATGGTTGTAATTCTTGGGGCATTCGTATAAGAGTAAACTTAGGGTCTTAATATCGGGAACCCTAAATGGAGAGTTTGTAATGTGTTCGGGCTTGTCAAGCCACTTCGACCAAAGGTTATAGAAATCCTTTTTCGATTCACAATGCATCAGTTCTTGATGACTTTCAATGGCTAAGAAGTGTTATTGTGCCATTTGATGAAAGTTTTGTAATAAAGATTTGCATGTATGGTCAACTATTCAAAATTGACTAAGGAAATTATATTATATAAGTATTGGGAAAGTAGATCACTGACACCCCCAAATGGTGTTTGTGACACTGTATTTGCAGATTGGTTGAGATTTTGAATTTTTTTTTGGGGTCCTTCTCCACATCAAATTGGTATTAGAGCTAGAAGATTGGAAACTCACAACTAGGTCCTAGCCCATTTTATTTGTTATTTGATTTTGTTAGTAAAGTTTTGTGGTTGTAGGTACATTCACTCGCTATAAATGGGTGGCCGTGGAGGTATAACAAGAGGATCACAGGAGATGATCCAAGGCCAAAGAACATGGTCCATATGGTTGCCAAAAGATTTAGCGAGAGAAGAAAGAGAGGACTACTAGGTGAGGCAAAACTTGTTGGTATGTGGAGAAACATAGTAGAGTAAACTTGAAGATTGGAGAAGCACCATTGTAGGGAGCCACTTGAACTCCATTAATGGGAATCAGTTGCAAGATAGAGAGAAACAAAAGCATAGATTAAAAAAAGAAGATGAAGGGGCAACATTTGTTTTTGGATTCTTATCAGCACATTGAACTATGAGACATAAGTCTTTCTAGTTTGTGAGTATGATGATGCAGAGACACCTAATCATTCATAATTATGCATTTTAGATTTATTAAAACTCATGCAATGTAAAGCTGATCCAAAGTCAAAATTATGACATATTATATGTTAAAATATAGAAATATTGCAAAATTATAAAATTTTCAATATTGTACCAGATATGCTCAAGAATTTGTTCGGTTAAACAAATATGTAACCACCCAAATTAGTTACAAAAAGGACTGGATATTGATGGGAAAGTGATAACATAGAGTAGGAAGGAAATTGTAAAGTTGGCTTGGCTCTTTGGCTATTGGCAACTAAAGCCTTGATCGTTCAATGCATGTTCAGATAGAAAAAATGATGGCGGTAGGTTTGGTTTTTATTGTATTTGTCGTAGGCAATATACTATTGCAATCAGTTTTGCTTATCTAATGATTAATTTTTTCAATTCCAACCAATTAGATGTAAGAATTTTAATTTTTAATTTTAAGTTTTGATTTTTCTAATGTTTACATGTGAGATTTATAATTTCTAAAATCATTTAAACCATTTTACTCTAACTTGATTGGCTCATACATTTTTGGTGTTATAGGAGCGGATTATGAGGAAGTGCTACCCGATATTTGAGGATGCCTATAGATAATATATGAAACATATAAAAATATCTCATAATTTTTCAAAATAGTTGCTCCATCAATCTCAACAATGACATCTAAGATGATAAAATTATAGTAAGTTTAAATTTTTAAGAAATATATTTTTTCTTTCTTTCCTTTTACCAAAAAATATATTTTCTAACTAGATTAGAGCAAAAATATATGTATATAATGACATAAGATGATAAAATTTATAGTAAGTTAAAAAATTTAACTAAGAAATTAAAATTTATTAAAATAATAATCAATAAACCTAATATTACTAATATGTTGCATTAATTAAACCAAAGTGATAAGAAAATATCATAGCATTAACATAAAAATATTAATAAAATAAACGTAAAATCAAACTAAAAATTGCAAGCTAAATAAATATAAACTTCATAACCTATAAAATAGTATATAAAACAAACTATAATGATAGAACATGCAATCTCCTCAATTGAATATTATAAACTACACAAGTTGTCAACAACAATGTCTAATATAATTTCTACATTATACAAAACAAACTTTTTAAAATAATTGCTCTATGTTAATACTATTGTATCAAGAAGCACTACTCGATATCTACATATAAGAATATGAAATATGAAAGATAAGATTAATGAAATAAGACATTATCTAATGAATAAAAATAAGAACATCTACACTTGAATGAATTTTTAGTGATTTAATATTTTAAAAAAATTTAATATTTAACATTACATTTATATATAAAAAACATCTGTTACAATTGCTAGAGAGTAACAATAATGGCTTTTTGATTTGATACAACTTACAACATACTTTGCAGATTTCAGATCACACTTTCAGTTCAATCTTTTGCTTGGCTTCAATCACTTCAGCTCTGACTGCTTGTCTCTTTCTCAAGCTTCGTCTCCTTAAGTCTTCTTACTCATCATACCAATGCATCCATATCCAAGGTCTTCTTATTGAAACAGAGTAATTATGCTCTCTTTCCTCCTTAGCATCTCCTTCAGCATTTTATGCTTTCATGCTTGATCGCCTCCTCTTTCCTTCATGAATTTATGACTCCTTAAATAGAAATCTGATTTTCCTTTGCCGCTCATCCCTCTCCAATTTTAGGGTTTCAAATGGATTAGGTAGGATACAATGTATCTACCCCATATCTTGCTCTTTTCTAGAAACTTCGTCTAGGTTCCTTTTGTAACCTCAAAAACGTTCTACATGGTGTTCTGTGCCACCAACTCATCATTCTTATCTTCCATTTAATTCACAAACTTCTAGATAACAACCTTGTTGGCTTAGATCTGGAAAATCTTCGATTATCAAAATAATGTAGCAACTCGGCATTATTGATTTACTGATGCTCAACACCTCTGTGTTACTCGGCACTGTTGGTTTTACTGGTGCTCGGCACCTTTGTGTTACTCGACACTTATATCTGCTCAGCACTTGCATTTGCTCGGCACTTGATATCACTCAGAACTTGATATCGCTCGACACTTGTATTTTCTTGGCACTTGATATCACTCGGCACTTGTATTTGCTCGGCACTTGATATCACTTGGCATCTGAAGTTTAACTTGCTCGGCATATAAAGTTTACTTGCTCGGCTTCAACTAGGAATCTGTTCGGCACCTACTAGCTTTGCTTGGCTCCCTCTCTCTAATGATCTTAGTTGGGCTTTACAAAAGACTTAGCTAAAACCTTACATCTTTGATATGTTTCAGTGTGCCCATTCTCTGTGTCTTATAGTATGTCATCAACACACTTATTTCATCAATGTCTTGACTGATCCTTGTACTTTATTACAACATCATAACTTCAACCTTTCTCTTTGTGTTCTAGTTACATCTTATTGATTGCCTCCTTCTTGTCAATCAACTAATTGATAGTATTTGGATCACTAAAGCAATTGTCATTCCTACAAGTAGCAAGTTTGACATCAATGACAAAACAATGATTGAGAACATTCTTTACCAATTTCATATGATCATTCCAACAACTTTCCTCATGATCTTTTCAATCATTTCCAACACCATTTGTGGGATAACCCTTATGATTGTCGCCCTCGTTTCCTTAGCTTGTGTTGTGATGTGGAGCCTTATTAGACTCAGAGGTTTATTTGGCATAGTTTTGTCTCCATATTATTTCTATGGGGGTTTGGGGGTAGTGCACCTACGGGGTCCTATTTTTCCTATTGGTCGACTTATTCTAGCCTTAAATTTGTAAGCGACAAAAGCTTGTATAAAGAGTATAAGGGTTAGGGATTTTATAATGTAATGGTGATATTGTAGCTTCTTGCAGTGGTATTGAACTATAAGGGATTGCAAATTATAATCACAGGATATAATAATATTGGACTTGTTATTGGTGGATGTAGCCTAGAGATTGGGTGAACCATGTTAAATCTTGGTGTCTTGTGTTCTCTTCTATGCGATCTATTATTTTTTGATATTGGTTATATTTGCATGTAATTGTTATTTCTATATGAGGTTAATCTTAACAAGTGGTATTAGAGCTAGATGGTCATCTTTTTTTTTAGCCAGATTGTCATTGTATTTTTTTTTAGCAATCCTCTAAAGGAAGGTCTCATAGTTGAGTGGAAGCGATGACAAACAAGGGTAAGTTGAGGGTTGACAAGTTTAACTGGCAGAACTTTTAGTTATGGAAGATGCAAATAGAGGATTATCTCTATTAGAAGAATTTATGGAAGCCATTGGAAGGGAAAACTAAGAACTAGGAAACTATGGCAAATAAGGAATGGGAAATTTTAAACAGAAAGGCACTTGGAAGCATTCGATTATGCTTGGCACAATCAGTGACATTTAACATTAAACAAGTGAAGACAACATAAGAGTTGATGCAAAACCTAGCTAAAATGTATGAAAATCCTTCCACTCCAAACAAGATATTTCTCACGAAGAACTTATTTAATATGAAGATGACAGAAGGTGAATTTGTTGTAGATCATTTAAATAAGTTTAATACTATTACTAGTCAGTTATCTTCTATAGGTATTAATTCGGTGAAGAAATTAGGGCTCTCTTGATTTTGTGTTCTTTGCCTAAAAGCTGGAATGGCTTGGTAATGGCTGTGAGTAATTCTATTTCTGGATCTAATACCCTAAAATTTGATGATGTCATCAGTGTTATTTTGAGTGAGGAAATTCGTAGGGAAACCTCAAGTGGGTCTACATCAAGAAGTGCTTTGAATGCACAAAGTAGAGGCAGAATGACTGAGAGAGGAAATAATTTTGAAAATCATGGGAAATGAAGAGTAAAGTCAAAGGGGAAGAGGTTTCAATCTAGAGGATGAAGAGATTGCTAGTACTGTGGGAAACTAGGGCATAAGAAGAAAGATTGCTAGACTCAAAAGAATAATAAAGGAGATAAACCAGAAGGGAACAAGGAGGAAAACGTAGTAAGTAACAAATCTAAAGAGGATGCTTTGCTTCTTTCTTTAGAAAGTATTGATGATTCATGGGTTTTAGATTCTGGTACTTCATTTCATGCTAGACCTCATAGAGGTTATTTTATTAATTATGTCCAAGGGGATTTTGGGCTTGTTTATTCGGGGGATAATGAACCCTGTCAGATTGTTGGAAAGGGAATAGTTAAGATTAAGTTGCAGAATGAGAATCATTGGCTACTACATGAGGTAAGACATTTACCAAGGCTGAGTAGGAATTTAATTTCAGCAAGGCAACTCAGTGATGAGGGTTGTGTAGTTACTTTTAATGATAAAAATTGGAAGGTTTCAAAATGTTCCCTTGTAGTAGAAAAAGGTGTAAAAGTAGGCACCTTATATCTTTGTACAGGTCATATTGTTCCTTCTACTTTGATTGTTTCAAAGAAAAATGACTGTTCAGGAACAGTTACCGAAGTTGAGCAGGGAGAACAAACGACTGCTATTGATTCTGATATATTGCTATGGTACAATAGACTTGGGTACATGAGTGAGAAAGGTATGAAAATAATTCATTCAAAGAAAGTTTTACCAGGTCTGAAATGTATTAATATGGATTTATATGAAAGTTTTGTGTATGGAAAACAAAAGAGAGTGAGTTTTGTAAAGGAAAATAATAGTGAGAGATTAGAGCTTGTGCATACAGATGTATGGGGACCGGCTCAAGTATCTTCCCTTGGTGGCTCTCATTATTATGTTACATTTATTAATGATGCAACTAGAAAAGTATGAGTTTATTTCCTTAGACATAAATTTGATGTATTTCAAACTTTTAAAAAATGGAAATGCTTGGATGAAAATGAGACTAGAAAGAAATTAAAATGTCTTAGATTTGATAATGATGGTGAGTATTGTAGTCATGAATTCAAAGATTATTTCTCTACTAATGGTATTTGTAGACAAAAAATTGTTCCAAGGACTCCATAGGAAAATGGAGTGGCTGATTTCATGAATAGGACTATAATAGAACATGCAAGAAGCACGAGCTTACATGTAGGGTTTCCCTTAAACATGTTGGTAGAGGCTATCAATACTACTATATATTTGATTAATAGAGGTCCCTCTACTCCTTTGGATTGTGGTATTATAGAGGAAGCATGGACTGGTAAGAAGGTGAGTTATTCTTTTCTCAAAACCTTCGATTGTGAAGCATTTTCTTATAGAGATTCTGAAAATAGAACCAAGTTGGAAGCTAAGTCAAAGAAATGTGTATTTATTGGATATGCCATTTATGAATTTGGTTTTAGGCTTTGGGATTTTGAAAATCATAAAATTGTAAGAAGTAGAGATGTCGTATTCAATGAGAAAGTGTTGTACAAAAATTTGTTGCAACAACATGAGAAGAAAGAAGATGATTATGTAATACTGGATGATACTCCAAAAGCTGATGTTCTAGTAATTCTTCATGATCTACAACAACCACAACAAAAAATACCACACACCCTATTGAATATTGGATGGTCAACAAGGCTAAGTAGACCTCCAGAAACATTTTTATCCTTCCTTGCACTCTATTTTACTTATTGATGCTGGTGAACGTGAATGTTATGATGAAGTTGTGTAGGTGGATACAAAGATTTAGTGGGAGTCTACAATGAAAGAAGAAATGAACTCTTTGCTGAAAAAATAAGACACATGCAAGTTTCCTATAGGTAAAAAGGATTTATAGAATAAATGTGTTTATAGGTTAAAAGAAGAGGATGGAGGTAAGAATATATTTAAAGCTAGGTTAGTTGTAAAAGGATTTGCATAGAAAAAATGCATTGATTTAAATGAGATATTCTCTCCTATTGTTAAAATGACTTCTATTCACACTGTTTTAAGTATTGTGGCTACTGAATATTTGAATTTGGAGACACTTGATGTTAAAACAACCTTCCTTCATGGTGATTTGGATAAAAAGATATATATGGCATAGCCACAGGGATTTGAGATCAAAGGTAAGGAGAACTCAATATGCAGATTGAAGAAAAATTTATATGGCTTGAAGCAAGCACCTCAGCAATGGTATCTGAAATTTAATAGGTTTATGCACAAGAATAGATATAGCAAGTGTCACTCAAATCATTGTATTTGGATGATGACAACTACATTATTTTATGTTTATATTTTGATGAAATGCTTGTAGCTGGGTCTAACATGGATCACATTAAGGGGTTGAAATCCCAATTAGCAAATGCATTTTCTACAAAAGATTTGGGGGTAAAAAACAAATCCTTGGTATGAAGATTTGTAGAGATAAGAAGAATAGGAAATTGACATTATCTTAGGCTGATTATATTATGAAAGTGTCACAACTTTTCTCTATGGAGAATGCTAAAGTTTTTAGTACACCTTTACTTGGTCATTTGAAGTTGACTAAGGAGATGTGTCCCAAGACACAAGAAGAGGGGGATAAGATGTCTAAGGTACCTTATACTTCAACTATAGGAAGCTTGATGTATGCTATGGTATGTACTAGGCTAGATATTGATCATGCCATGGGAGTTGTTAGCAGGTATATGAGTCATCAAGAAATTGAGCATTGGAATGTAGTTAAATGGATTCTCAGGTATTTGAGAGGAACATCTAGTAAGTGTTTACATTTTGGGGGCTCTACTACTGATTTATAGGGATATGCTGAGTTAGATTTGGCAGGGGATATTGATACCAAGCAGAGTACTATAGGTTATGTATTTACTATTGGTGGGGTAGCTGTGAGCAAGTTTCTAGGTTATAGAAGGTTAATGCTTTATCCACTATAGAGGTAGAGCATGTTGTTGCTAAAAAGGTAGCCAAGGAGATGATATGGCTTCAGTTTTTCATGGAAGAGTTGGTACATTCATAGGGGGATAACTATTTGTTCATAGATAGCTAGAGTGTCATTCATCTTGCAAAGAATTTAGCTCTGCATTCAAAGAACAAGCACATACAGTTGCGATACCATTTCATTCGACCAGTTTTGAATGATGGATAGTTAAAGCTGGAGAAGATAATACAAATAATAACCTAACATATATGTTTACCAAGGTAATAACAAGGGAGAGGTTGAAGTCCTCTTCAACTTCGGTTGGTCTTTTAGAATGAAAAAAATAAATGAACAAATCCAAGGTGGTTTGATATTCTAGTGGGAGCCAAGTTTAGTAGTGCTATGATCAATCTCCAAGTGGGAGGTTATTGTTGTGGAGTTTGATCAGTCTCTAAGTGGGAAATTTTTTTGATGTGGAGCCTAATTAGATTTAGAGGTTTATTCGGCACGATTTTCTCCGCATATTATTTCTACAAGGGTTTGGGGGCAGCGGCCCCAAGATAGGGTCATGGGGTAGTGCCCCTATGGGGTTCTAGGGCAATGCCCCAGGGTTACTGCCTATTGTAGTACATGGTGGGATCGAGGAGCAACACCGCCATGGGGGTTTTGGGGGGCAACACCCGCGAAGCCAATAATGCCCTTATATTTTAAAAGGCATTGATTACTATTTTTCCTATTGGATGACCCATTCTAGCCCTAATTTTATAAGTGACAAAAAGCTTGTATAAAAAGGCTTAGGATTAGGGATTTCATAATGTAATGGTGATATTGTAGCTTCTTGTGATGGTATTGAGTTTTAAGGGATTGCAGATTGTAGTCACTGGATAATAATAATATTGGACTTGTTGTTGGTGGACATAGCCTAGGGATTGTGTGCGTCACTTTAAATCTTGGTGTCTTGTGTTATGTTTTGTGTGATCTATTATTTTTTGATATTGGTTATAGTTGCATGTAACTATTATTTCTATTAGAGGTTAATCCTAATAGGTTGGTTACTTCCTATCATGACTACTTCTTGGGTTGCACCACTTGAGTTCTCTGGAGGCCCCAAGACTTTAGGTACTCCTTCCATCTATGTTCTAATTACTTTGGTGGTAGATGTACCCACCTCTTCAATAACATCTTTCACTAAGATCTGTTGTCCTTCCCCTCCAGCCATCTTGACCTTCTCTTTTGTGTAGTACTACTCTTTCTCCATGTGTTGTTAGAGTTCCTCTTCTTCTTTTTTCCTCTTCCTTTAAAATCACAACTTGACCTACATGCTTTCTTCTTCCAAGAGGTATGGGCCTTATCCCCTATGCTCATCTTCCTTGGGGCCAGTCAAAGAAACCACTTCTTCCTACCTTAACTGTGTGAGGTTGACCATGGGAGCTATCTCTAACCTATTTTCTTCCTTTATCCTCTGAGCAAGCTCTACCCTCTTAGGTAGAGTAGAAATCTTCCCAGTCAACACTTTGTGGATGTCTTTCTACAATGGGTCTTCCAAATTTTGGATATTAACTTGCTCCATATGAAGGGAATCCTCTTCTATGACCACCAATTGCTCATAATCATCTTCAATTAAGGAGATGATGAGGCTTCCCCTTGGTCTCTTGGTTTTTTTCTTTGTTTCCCTCCTTACCATATGAGGCATATCTGTTTTTTACCTTCCTCTATTTAGATAGGCTTCGCTCCCAGATTCGTATGAATAGGCATGAGGTCACTATTAAGGGGAAGGAGAATCCTAACTACCCCTACCTTTATAGCCTCTCCTAGCCTCTTGGATGCCTCAACCTTTTGTCTTACTTATTTGGTGAGCTCGGTGAGTAACACACTATATTTCTCCAGCCGGTCTTGTGATTCATGAACCTTTTGGTTACCTTTAACCTGACCTTGCAACTAATGAGATGAGGCGGAGGACTTCTTACACTCTTTAGCATAGGGTGCACTTGGAGGAAAAGCCACCATGAAATGATCATGGCTCCTTTTGACCACTTCCACTGTTATCCATTCTAGAGATATGGGTTCATCCGCATCCCTATCCACATGAGGGAGAACTTGGAGACCTATTTTTTATTATTTTTAATTAGTGAGGGGATCTTCATGATCTTTAAAATGCTTAAGGGAGCCATAGATCTTGTAACTTTCCATTTGCTTAGCGATAATTTGGATGTACTTCTTCTCCTGTACATCAACTTTTGTAAAGAGGTTGGCCCAATAGTCCTCCAAATGTGTCATGTGGAACCAAGTTCCCACATTGGAGCACACTGCCCAAACCAAATAATCAAGGTCTTCCCTCTATAGGTAGAACTCCCTAAAACTAGAGGCCATCAACTCTTTCTCAGCCTCTCTGACCTATAGAAAAGTGTAGGAATATTTTCCACACCAAATGAGAAAAGGGATATCCATTACCTTCTTAGATGCATAGATCCCATGAAACTCTAAAGCCTGTCCACAAAATTCTAAGAAAATAACCTAGTCTGTGAAAACTTGGGGAAGCATGAATGACTGTCTACTGAAAAGTTCCACTTGGATATAAGTAAACTTCTAATACTGGGTGAAATAGGCACCCCATCCTATTACTATCAACTTAGCTATATCCAATGTCCATTAATAGTCACAAGAGCTTGTTGGAGATGAAGCAATTATTTACCCTTTCATAATATGGAAAAAGTTGATCAAATGGAAACTATGGGTAATATCTCTATGGGGGTTGACAACCTTCACTTGGCATATTTGTAATTTTTCCTCTGAAGATTAGCCATAGAAGCCATTGAATCTATCAAGTAGGTAGCCTTACCAAGTAGGATGTCATCATGAAGGTCTTTTCTCCTTTCCTCTGGTCTTTCAAGAGACTCAAATACTTCTGTAACACCATCAGTCAAACTCCAATCTTCCATGAAATTAATACAAACCAATGAAATCATATGGCCCACATGGTAATGTTAGGCAGGAAATAGTACATCAAAAAGGTGAATTCTTGGGCTTGAGGCTTCCCAAAGATTTTTCACAAGAAGAAAATACAAATTGAGTGGGCTTAATGAAGTTTGCCCAAGGAATTGCGAGGGTTATCTTCCTAGGGGTCCTTCCTTTTATTCTTAACCTAGTTCATGTTGGTAAGGGCTTTGAACTTTCTTTCTATAGCTATAAACTATCTCATAGGTTCACGCATTCTAGTATCTAGGCATTAGGAAGATCTACACAGTGGAAGCATTGAGCTATTGACACCTTGTCCATGACTACAATAGGATCTTGCGATACTCGAGTAACCAGGTGCCCATCCCCTTGTGCATATATCATTTTCATTTCTAGGTACTGGACTGCATAAGGGAAGAATGTGGCTTGCACATTTCCACTATTAATAATTGGTTAGGCCTCAATGTCATCATTGTTTCCTCTGGCAAGCAAATCAGTATGGAGTGTTTGGAACTCTCTCCACTCCTTGACATTCGTGTCAGTAATATTTTTGAGTGTAGCATCCACCTTGGAGGGATGGAGACCTACAAAATCTCAATACTTGAGGACTAGTGGTAGTTTCTCAAATTATTAGTTTGTGTTGGTCCTTTTGGAGGAAGAGGCTCCCACATCATGCATACCCATGAGCTTGTCATCGAACATATCCATTACTTGACCTAAAATACATAACACATGTTAATAATATGTATTTTTTTTATGGAAGTACACTATCTTTCTCTCTGGACTTTAAAATCATTCCTCCTCTCATATTCTATTAGTAATAAATAGGAAATACTTTAAAACCCATTGCTTGAGCATCTAAGTTCACAAAGATAATGAATTTCAAAAGAACCATACCTTGTCACAATAGTGGATTACCTTTTTTGGGCTAACAAAGTCATGTGCACAAATCTATGAACCTATAATCATGATAACCAATTGTTAGAGACTAAACCCTCCTACTTAACATAACCAATTCTTATCACCAAGATTCATTTCCATCACTGTCTTAGAAAACTTGATAGTACCGTGGTAGCCTATATGTAAGATAAGAATTTAATATCTTCATGTTTGATGCATAAGGATAGGGAAAAATGTATATCATTTTATCAACAAGGTTTGACATCACATTCATTTAAATTCAAAAGAGGAACATATTCAAGGTGAGGCTGTAAAATGCTCCATCAGGAGTAGAGTGTTTATGAGACTAGTAGAGCCGAGAAGGAAACCTCTTTGTCCCAACACCAGTACCAACAAGTTACTTAGGGAGTATCAGCAAAGTGGGACTACCCATCCACCATTCCTCCAAGGAGTTAGGACTAGAAAAACTGTAAAATTCTGCACTCATGCCCCCTAACTCAAGAAAAAAAGGGCCCACTAGAAAGTGGTAAAACCGCAACCATACCAACCTAGTGAAGGTATTCCTATAGTGCCACCACCCCCTACCTATAAGGAAGAGGCTTCCAAATTTTCTAGACCCCACACATGTATGATCAAACAATAGGCTAGGACTTGTGAAGGGGCACAAAAATACCTTCATGACACAAGAAACCTAGGTGCAACAATAGAGATGCACGAACACCCAAAACAACAAAGAAACAAAAAGGGGAATTATTATCCTTTAGGTAAAACTTATTAGCTTAATGAGCCATGTGTGGAACCTATTTAATACCCAAAAGGATGATAATTTTTCTCACCTTTCACCACACAAAAACCAACCAGAAGGGTCCAACCTATGGAAAGAAACTACACCACACACACCAAGACCCAAGGGGAAAAGGTCCCACAAGAAGAGGAACATGAAATAAAAAGAAAAGGGAAAATGAAGGAAAAAAACCACCAACCTAAAAAGTCTTGTGTAGGATTTGAGTATGCCTACCTAAACATTTTCACCACCTTCTATATTATCTCTAGAAGGACGTGAATTGGACAATTTATGAAATCACAACATCTTGGAAATCAAAATTTTCTATGCAGCTACTTGAAGGGCACACCTTTAATTTCTTAGTGAAAGAAAAAATGAGTCGTTTGACCATCCTTAATAACCTAGTAATTATTACCTTTTTGGTGCATTAATTACTCCCTTTTGTCTTCTTGGGTGAGTTTTTGCCACGTGTCCTTCTTAGGAGCCCTAGATACTTTCCACCATATTAAGAAACATGAAGAGAGGGGGGTTCTTGGATCCCTAAGTTAGACTCTTTTTAGTTGAAATACTCTTTTTCTTTTATTTGGTGGTGAAACTAAGACCTCCTGAAAGAAATGATAGAAAGGAGGGCCCCACTTCCCAAACGAAGAAAGGGGAACCCAAAGACTGAGACCCAAAAGCCGAAAGGTAGATCCAAACACAAGACCTAGAAAAGTGAAAAAGAGGGGATCCAAGTTTTTGCTTAAAAAAAGTAGGGACATGTATGTAGGGCATAAAAAATGATGACTCAACTAGGAAAATTCCTTGTATTTGAGAATTCCAGAACTTAGCCTTTGAAATAACCAATACCTTATTCTTACATTAAAGTTGATCCCTCTATGCATGGATTTAGATTTGAAAATCCTAACTTACCATAACTCTTAAAATTTACACATGTTCAGTAGTGAAGTGTGTTCTTTGAAGGGGGTATATGATTTCAATTTCTAAAGAAAACAGAGAAACCAAGCTCATTCAAGAATCTATTCATTTTTCCTTTATGGGATATTGTGCAACCTTTTTGGGAAATAGGAGCATCTTTTCCTCCAAATTAGTTATATATTTTTAAGGTATGGGAGGCAATACTCCTTTCTGTAGATGGAAAATTTAATTTTTTCATCGTGGGAGTACTTCTTTCACCATCCCATCCTTGCATACTTCTTTTCTTCATCGTGAGGAGGAATAACAATACCTGTCTTTCGTGACATCACTTCGCCTTTAAATTTTCATCAATCTTGAGCAAGACCGATCTATTCATTCTATTCCTATAATGATTATTCTCTTCCCTTTTCTTATCAACTTAGTTGACCAATGAGTTGGAAAATTTGTCCGGGTTCAATAAAGGTTGATCATATCATGAGTTCATTCTCATATTTTTCAATAGGTAATAACAAAGTACTAGAATTTTGGTGGGTACTAGAGTAATCAAATACAATAGGAAGATTTCATTTAGTCATCTCCCATTATGCAAAGTATACAACACCTACTTGGAGGAACAACAAGCTTGGACCCCATAAATGATGAAAGACCCAAAAGAAAGAAAAGAGTCTATGAAAGCCATAGAGACCAAGGAAACCAAACATGACCCAACTTATTTACATAGGTAAAAAAAAAAAACAAAAAAATAGAGATGAAAAAACCCAAAAGAACCAAACCTAGAATGTATAGGACACTCTCAGAGGGGAGTACACTAGACACCATATTTATAAGGAACTATACATATATAGTAAAGACAATAGGGGGGATAAAAACTTTGGAACCATCTTCTATTCATAGTAATTCCTTAGAAATTGCCCTTTGACAAGCAGTGAGACTAGTTCTCTAGTTAACATGGTGAGATGATAAGTACTAGCCTTGCAGGTCTCCATAATTTGATAATGCAGTTTAAGTTCTTGTAAGGAAGTAAATGGTCACAAACCAAAGGTTATGACCACACCTTCATGCTTTTCACAACACATTCCTCAATTCTGGTGATTGATAGTATCCTTGGGAAGGACTTTACCATTACATAGCTAGACCACTGCAAAGTTGAGGATTAAGATACCCACCAATACATTGACAGGGTAGGAATCTACTGATATCCTATGCCATGTAGATGTAAAGGTGGTCTAGTTAGTGAATGCAAATGTTCCCATGGCAAATTTTACTCTACATGGGTCTAGACCACCCTAGGAATGGACATCAGTCATTCACAATTTAACCAGAGGTGGCCCTTCTTCTAGCACCATTTATATGTTGATAGAATTTTTTTCACACACTACCAACAGAGTAACAATTAGCACTGGACTTGAATGTTTGACCAATATTTCCTAAAAGAACATAGAGGAACACCCTACTCCCAAGCTCTTATAAGTTGGATCTTGATTGTGCAAGGAATGAGCAAAGTTGGATGAGGATGGTGATTGTATTTATAATAAGGTGGGAATGATCTCTAGCTACTATTTGTGTGCATAGGATTTCAACATATATTCTTGCAAATTGAGTTGGGTAGGTACTACCATAAGAGAGAACCAAAGGGGGGAACATAAAGAAAATAACATAAAGTAAAGATCCTATAGGGTTAGAGATTTAATGTACCCATAGTATACTTTTGCATCGTTATTGTCAACAATAAATGTTTGGATAGTAGGATAACTTAAGTACATGCTCGATCAATCAATCTAACATTATCAAGTGTTATAAATGAAATAGTACCAAAGCAAATAAGTTAATTAAATTTTATCCAAGCCAAGGAAGATAAGAGTAACAAAATAGAAAAATCTCACTGATTTTGAAGATACATAAATCACATTGCAATCATATTAGGATCTGTCTACTCTAATAACAACTTAAAATACTACCAAGAACACTTCCAAGAAGATTGATAAATATTAATTCTCTCAGATAAATATTATAGATATGTTTGGATGTCGAAAGTGTGGAGCAATGAACACTGGATGAAAAAATCAGCAATTCGACTGACCCATTTAGAGTCTTTCACATACCTATTTGTTCTAAATATTTATGTTCTTACAAAATATCAATACAAAATCTAATACATCAAAGTGTTGGTAACCTCTTATTAGAACCAATGATCTTATCTATCTACTTATTTAATACTTCTCACGTGTAGATACTACCCACGATATTTACATCATTGCATAAAAATAAAGAAATACTAAGATATAGAAAAGGAGGTAGCCAAAATCAAATATCCTTCTCCTTCCATCAAGGCAATGATGATTTAATGAATTTTTGGCTTAAGTTCATTTGACAAACCTCTTCCCACTTAGTAATAAGTTACTTGACAAAATTTGGTGGTAGTAAAACCATAACTTTTTCCCATGTCACCTCCATAGACAACATGATACTACTTTAGGTTGAGGTTTAGATTTTAGGGAATTACTGATTACCATCAAGGTGTCTTATTCGTTTCCATTTGGCCCTCTTTCTTTGGCCCTATGAAATTATTTTATGAACTCGAAGACTATTTCCTAATTAAGGACTTTGACACAATAGAGTCATCCCTAGGATTCCTCTATATGCTGTGTATCATCCTAGATGATAGTCTCCAAGAACCCCATCTCTTCTTGTTCCTCTCAATATTTAAGCACCATGTCAATTAGTGCCTTCATAGACCTGGTACCAAAACCTCCAGAGCTTGAAAATATTCCTTCCACATGCTCATCAAACTGACTGATCATGGAATCTATGGGAGCCCATCCCTCCTCATCCCACATGTCAAATCTTGTTATTTCCTTTTTAGTAATTCTCTTGCCTATTCTAGAGCTCAACATTCTTAGGCCCCAAGGTAGCCAAGAGTTTCTTTGTTTCCTTGATCTGGTACTTGATCAATTTACAACTAAAGTAAAAACAAGTGAGATCTTCCCCTTGTAGTATATCTATGTCTTGTATAACATAATCGCCTACTTGTTATAATTCATCGAGGGCTTCTCTTAGCTAGACCAATTCCCATTTTTCTCCACCCCATTCAACCAATACATTACCCATCATGGTCCCACAGCTAATCCCCTTGAAAAATGTAGTCAATGAAGAGGCCAAGACTTCCCTCATGCCAGTCACTTTCCCAAAGATCCACCCATCCATTGCTATTAATTTTTGCTTCATCATTCTTAGGCATGTGAGCTCTTATGGGGGTATAAGAATGTCCATCTATGATGAAGGAGGATTCGAAGGGGCAATTGTCCCTGATGATGCCAATTTGGCTAGTAGTGACTTGTAATGTTCCATGTCTAGTTTGAGCTTAATAACTTTCTAGTTAAACTTGTTATACCTATCCTGCAAAATTTCTTTGTCCCAATCAATATATGCTAGCTCAATATAAAAAGTTTGATGTCCTAAGGAAACTTTGATGATCACATACTCTTTGGGTTGAACCTCCCCTCCATTTCATCTTGTTGGTGAGACAACTATTGTAACTACCACCTCCTCATTAGGCTACTTCTTTATGATGTATGCATTTCTTTCTCTCTTCTTCACCCTTTTATCAATTTGAAGGACAAGCATTACATCCACCATATCCATTAATGCTACTATGGGAGGTGTACAAGGCCACTTCTTATTTTATTCCTCCATGAACCACTTCAAAGGTTTGGGTCTCATAATCCTTAGCATAATAATCATGAGTTGTTCAACACTTGATACTACTAAGACTAGGAGTACTTTTTGTGATGCCCCCCTTTCACTTTCTACCATTTGCGGGATAACCTTTTGATTGTCACCCTGGTTTGCTTAGGCTGGTCACTTCCTATCATGACTACTTCTTGGGAAGGATGACTTGAGTTCTCTGGGGCCTCTTGGACTTTGGGTACTCCTTCCATCTGTATTCTAATTTCTTCAGTGTTAGATGTATTCACCTCTTCTATGGAATCTTTAACCTAGATTCTTCATCATTCCTATCTAGCCATCTTGACTTGCTCATCCATCTGGTCATACTCTTTCACCATTTTTTTTTAGAGATCTATTGTGATGTGGAGCCTAATCATACTCAAAGGTTCATTCAACACATTTTTCTCCCCATATTATTTCTACGGGGGTTTGGGGGAAACACCCCAGGTGTGCTCCCTATCGTAGTACAGGGGAGGTCAAGGGGAAATGCCCCCATGGGGGAATTCGGGAATAGTGCCCCCAAAGCCAAAAAAGGTTATATTGTAAAAGGCATTCAGTGCTATTTTCCTATTGGATGACTTATTCCAGCCCTAATTTTGCAAGTGACAAAATCTTGTATAAAAAGGCTTAGGGTTAGGGATTGGGTGAACTACATTAAATCTTGGTGTCTTGTGTTCTCTTCTATGCAATCTATTATTTTTTAATATTGGTTATATTTGCATGTAACTATTATTTCTGTCTAAGGTTAATCCTAACAAGTGGTCTCATAATTTTTATTTTATTCTTATAGCGATCCTCTGTAGGAAGGTCTCACAATTGACTGGAAGAGATGGTAGATGAGGTTAAGCTAAAGGTTGAGAAGTTTAATGGGTAGAATTTTTAGTTATGGAAGATGTAAGTGGAGGACTATCTTTATCTGAAGGATTTATGGAAGCCATTAGAAGGAAAAACTAAGAAACATGGAACTATGACAGATGAGGATTGGGATATCTTAGGTAGAAGGGCACTTGGAAACATTCCATTATGCTTGGCACCATCAATGATATTTAACATTACAAAAGAAAAGATGATGGAAGAGTTCATGCAAACCCTATTGAAATTGTATGAAAAGTCGTCTACTTCAAACAAGGTATTTCTCATGAAGCATTTATTTAATGTGAAGATGATAGAAGGTTGATCTATTGCATATCATTTAAATGAGTTTAATACTATTACTGATCATTTATCTTTGGTGGGTATTAATTTTGATGAGGAAATTAGGGCTCTCTTGATTTTGTGTTCTTTGCCTAAAAGCTAGAATGGCTTGGTAATGATTGTGAGTAATTTTGTTTTTGGATCTAATACCCTAAAATTTGATGATGTGATTGCTGTTAATTTGAGTGAGCAAACTCATAGGAAAATTTTAGGTGGATCTACATCAGGAAGTGATTTGAATGCACAAAGTAGAGGTAGAATGAATGAGAGAGGAAATAATTCTATAAATCATGGGAAATCAAGAGGAAATTCAAAGGGGAAGAGGTCTCAATCTAGAGTACCAAGAGATTGCTAGTACTTTGGTCAATAAGGGCATAAGAAGAAATATTGTTAGACTCAAAAGAACAAAGAAGGAAATAAACTAGAAGGGAATAAAGAGAAAAATGTGGTAAGCAACAAATTTGAAGAGGATGCTTTGCTTCTTTCTTTAGAAAGTGTTGATGATTCATGGATTTTAGATTTGAGTGCTTCATTTCATGCTAGACCTCATAGAGGTTATTTTATTGATTATGTCCAAGGGGATTTTGGGCTTGTTTATTTGGAGAATAATGAACCCTACTAGATTTTTGGAAAGGGTAAAGTTAAGATTAAGTTGTAGAATGGGAATCACTAGCTACTACATGAGGTAAGACATGTTCCAAGGTTGAGCAAGAATTTAATTTCAATAGGGAAACTTGGTTATGAGGTCTATATAGTTACTTTTAATGATAAAAATTAGAAGGTTTCAAAAGGTTCCCTTATAGTCACCAAAGGTGTGAAAGTAGACACTTTATACCTTTGTACTAGTCACACTGTTCGTTCTACTTTGATTGTTTCAGAGAAAATAGATGTAAAAGAATATTTGCTATAGTTGAGTAGGGAGAACAAGAAAATAATATAAATTTTGATACAATGCTATGGCACCATAGACTTGGGCACATAAGTGAGAAAGGTATAAAATTAATTCATTCGAAGAAAATTTTACCAAGTTTGAAATGTGTTAATATGAATTTTTGTGAAAGTTGTGTGTATGGAAAACAAAACAAAGTGAGTTTTGTGAAGAATGGGAAGGAAAAGAAAAGTGAGAGATTAGAGCTTGTGCATACAGATGTATGGGGACTAGCTCAGGTATCTTCCCTTGGTGGCTCTCATTATTATGTTACATTTATTGATGATGCAACTAGAAAAGTATGGGTTTATTTCCTTAGATTGAAATCTAATGTATTTCAAGCTTTTAAGAAATGAAAATGCTTGGTTTAAAATGAGACTGGTAAGAAATTAAAATGTCTTAGATTCCATAATGGTGATGAGTATTATAGTCATGAATTTGAATATTATTTCTCCACTAATGGTTTTTGTATACAAAAAATTGTTCCAAGGATTCCACAAGAAAATGGAGTGGCTAAACACATGGACATGATTATAATGGAGCGTGCAATGAGCATAAGATTGCATGCAAGGTTTCCCTTAAATATGTGGCTGGAAGCTATCAATACTACGATATATTTGATTAATAGAGATCCCTCTACTCCTTTGGGCTATGGTATTCCAAAGGAAGCATAGATTCGTAAGAAGGTGAGTTATTCTTTTCTCAAAACCTTTAGTTGTGAAGCATTTGATCATATAGATGCTAAGAATAGAACCAAGCTGAAAGCTAAGTCAAAGAAATGAGTATTTGTTAGATATAGCATTGATGAATTTGGTTATAGGCTTTGAGATTTTGAGAATCATAAAACTGTAAGAAGCAGGGTTGTCATATTCAATGAGAGAGTATTGTACAAAGATTTATTACAATAATATGAAAAGAAAGAAGATGATTATGTAGTGTCGGATGATACTCCAAAAGATGATATTCTAGCAATTCTCATGAGCTGCAACAACTGCAACAACAAATGCCACACACCCCAGTGAATGTCAGATGGTCGACAAGGCTAAGTAGACTTCTAGAAAGATTTTCTCCCTCTTTTTACTCTATTTTACTAACACATGTTGGTGAACTAGAGTGTTATGATGAAGTTGTACAAGTGGATACTAAGATTCAATGAGAGTCTGCAATGAAAGAAGAAATGGACTCTTTGTTGAACAATAAGATATGGGATTTATGTAAGTTTCTTGTAGGTAAAAGGGTTTTATAGAATAAATGGGTTTATAGGTTGAAAGAAGAGGATGGAAGTAAGAAACCATTTAAAGCTAGGTTAGTGGTAACAGGATTTGCATAGAAAAAGGCATTTATTTTGACGAGATATTTTATCCTATTTTTAAAATGACTTCTATTTGTATTGTTTTAGGTATTGTGGCTACTGAAGATTTGCATTTGGAGAAGCTTGATGTTAAAAAAACCTTTCTTCATGGTGATTTGGATGAAGAGATATATATGACATAGCCATAGGGATTTGAGGTCAAAGGTAAGGATAACTTAGTGTGTAGGTTTTTGAAAATTTTATATGGCTTGAAGCAAGCGCCTCGGCAATGTTATCTAAAATTTGATAGGTTTATGCATGAGCATGGATATAGTAGGTGTCATTCAGATCATTGTGTTTATTTTGACAGGTTGGATGATGACAACTACATTATTTTATGTTTATACATTGATGCTATGCTTGTAGCTAGGTCTAACATGGATCACATTAAGGGGCTAAAATAATAGTTAACACATTCATTTACTATGAAGGATTTGGGGACAACAAAACAAATCCTTGGTATGAAGATTTGGAGAGATAGGAAAAACATAAAATTGACATTATCTTAGGCTGATTATATTGCAAAGGTGTTGCAACATTTCTCTATGGAGAATGCTAAAGCTATTAGAACAACTTTACCTAGTCATTTGAAATTGACTAAGGCAATGTGTCCAAAGACACAAGTAGAGGAGGCTAAGATGTCCAAGGTACCTTATGCTTTAGCTATAGGAAGCTTCATGTATGCTATGGTATGTATAAGGCCAAATATTGCACATGTAGTGGGAGTTATTAGTAGGTATATGAGTCATCCAAGAATTAAGCATTGTAATATAGTTAAATGGATTCTCAGATATTTGAGAGGAACATCCAGTAAGTGTTTACATTTTGGGGGCTCTAGTACTAACTTATAAGGCTATGTTGACTTGGATTTGGTAGGAGATATTGATACTAGGTGGAGTACTACAGGTTATGTATTTACTATTGGTTGGGCAATAGTGAGCTAGGTTTCTCGATTACAGATGGTTAATTCTTTATCCACTACAGAGGCAAAGTATGTTTTTGCTACAAAGGAAACCAAGGAGATGATATGGCTTTAGTTCTTCATGTAAGAATTGGGTTACCCATAGAGGGATACTTATTTGTTCGTAGATAGCCAGAGTGCCATTCATCTTGCAAAGAATTCAGCTCTACATTCAAAGAAAAAACAATATAATTGGGGCACCATTTCATTTAATTAGTTTTGGATGATGGAAAATTAAAGCTAGAGAAGATAAATACAAATGATAATTCAACAAATATGTTTACCAAGGTAACAAAAAGGGCGAAGCTAAACTCCTCTTCAGCTTTGATTTTCTAAACTGAAAAGAATAAAAGAACAATAGAGTCTAGGGTGGTTTGACATTATAGTGGCAGCTACAGGTTTAGTACTTCTATGACCAGTCTCTAAGTGGGAAGTTATTTTTGTGGAGTCTGACCAATCTCCAAGAAAGAGATTTTTTTGATGTAGAACATAATCAGACTCAGAGGTTAATCCTAACAAGATCATCTTCTTCTTGTTCCTTCTAACTTTGAAATCTTAGCTTGACCTCTTTCCTTTCTTCTTCCAAGAGGTGCAAACCTTCTCCCTTGTGCTCATCTTCCTTAGGGCGAGTCACATGCACCACTTCTTCCTACCTCAACACCTTAGGATTGACAACGGGAGCCATCTCTGACCTACTTTATTCCTTTATCCTCTAAGTAGGCTCCACCATCTTAGGAAGACTAGACACCTTCCCATCCATAACTTTGTGGATGTTCATCTACAATAGATTTCCTATGTTCATGATATTAATAGGCTCCATATGGAGGGAATCCTCTTCTATGAGCACCAATACTCATAATATCTTTAGCTAGGGATATGGTGGGATTTCTCCTTGGATTCCTAGTTTTCTACCTTGTCCCCCACCTTACCAAATGGGGCATATCTTCTTCTTCTTCCTCCTCTATCTGGATAGGCTTCATGAGTTCAATATTAAGGTTAACATGAATCCTAGCTACCCCTTCCTTTATGGCCTCTCCCAGCCTCTGGGATACTTCAACCTTTTGTCTTACTTATTCAGCAACCTTGGTGACTGGTGTATTATTTTTCTCTACTCAAACATAAAATTCACCAACCTTTTTCTTAACTCTAACTTGACCTTATGGCTGATAGAATGAGGTGGAGGATGCCTCATGCTCTTTAACATAGGGTATTACTTTGAGGATAAGCCATTGCAAAATGATCATGGCTTCTACTAATCACTTATGATGTTATCCCCTCTAGAGATATGGGTTCATCAACAACCCAATACACATGAGGGAGATCTTGGAGACCTATAACTCATTGTTTGTAATTATCTTGGGGATCTCTACGATCTGTAAAATTATTAGGAAAGTCATAGAGTCTTTAAATGTCCATCTTCTTGCTGACCATCTGATTGTACTTCTTCTCCTACACATCAAAATCTGTGGGGAGGTTGGCCCAATAGTCCTCCAAATGTGGCATGTGGAATTGGGTCTCCATATTGGATCGAGCTGCCTCACCTTACTAATCAAGCTCCTCCCTTCATAAGTAGAATTCCATAAAACCATAGGCAATTATCTCTTTCTTAAGCTCTCTGGCCTAAAGAAAAGTGTAGGAATATTCTCTACATCAAATGGGAAAAAGCATACCTGCTACCTTATTAGTTGCACAAACCCTGTAAAACGTAAAGAATGTTTGTAAAATTATAACAAAATTAATCAGTCCATGAAAATATGGGAAAGCATGAATGGATGTTTGCTGAAAAGTACAACTTGGATATACATGAACTTTTGATATTGGGTGAAATAGGCACTCCATTTTTTTACTAGTAACTTAGCCACATTTCAGATTCAACATCCAATTTTCTTTGACAATGATAGTGACCTATCTATGCTAAAGTAGTTATTTAGCCTTGCAAAATGTGGAAAACATTCACTAAAAGGAAACTTTGGGTAGTATCCCCATGGGGGATAATTACCTTCACTTGGCATGATTGTCATTGTTCCTTTGCAGATCAGCCCTTAAAGCCTTGGAGTCTATCGAGCAGTTAGCTATATAGGGTAGGATGTCATCATGAAGGTATTTTCTCCTTTCCTCTATTCTTTTGGGTGACTCAAATTCTTCTGTAACATCATCAGTCAGACTTTAATCATCCAAACAACTAGGGAAGCCCAACTGAGTTGTATGGCCCACATGGTATATAGTACCATCCAGGAAATAGTACATCCAAGAGATGAATTTCCCAAACCTGAGGCTTCCTAAATATTGAACACAAGAAGGAGATAAAAAACTAAATTGGCTTAATGAAGCCTGCTCAAGGACACACGAGGATCATCTTCCTATGGTCCTTCCTCTATTTATTTAGGTAGTTTGTGTTGATGAGGGCTTTGATCTTTCTTTCCATAGTTGTGAACTATCTCATAGGTTCACCGAGGATTGGTATTGGGTGTCAAAAAAATCTATAGATTAAAAGCATTAAGCTACCACTGCCTTGTCTATGACTACAATAGGATCTCTTGATAACTAGGTAACCATGCACCTATCCCCATCATCATCTCTGGGTACTAGAATGCATAAGGGAAGAATTTGACCTACACAATTCCACTTTTTATAATTTCCTAGGCCTTGATGTCACCATTTTTTCCTTGGGCCAAAACTTATGTATGGAGTGTTTGAAACTCTCTTCATTCCCTTACATCAATATGCATAATATTTTTGAGTGTAGTATCCACCATGGAGGGATGGAGGCCTATGACATCTTAGTACTTGAGGACCAGCGGTAGTTTCTCAAATTCTTTGTTTGCTTTGGTCCTTTCAGAGGAAGAGGTTCCCACATCATGCATACCCACGAGCTCATCATCAAGTATATCCATTAATTGACCTGAAACACTACACAGATGTTAATAATAAATTATTCTGACTGAAGCACACTATCTTCCTCTCCAAACTTGAAAATCTTTCCTCCATTTGTATTCTATCAGTAATAAAATAGGAAAGACTTTAAAAACTAGCTTCCAAACATCTAAGTTCACAAAAATGATGAAATTTGGTAGAATCATACCTTACCACGGTGGGGGTTTACCTTTAATAGGCCAAAAAATCTATGCACATAGATCCGTGAACCTATAATTATGATAACCAATCATTAGAGACTCAACCCTCTACTCAACATAACTAATTCCTATCACCAAGATTTATTTTTCCATCAATGTCTTAGGAAAACCTAACTTAACCATGACAACCTATATGTTCAACATGAAAGGATAAGACCTTTATACCTGCATATGTGGCACATAAGGACATGACACACTGTATGTTGGATTCTCAACAAGGCTAAATATGAAAATCATTTAAATTCAAAAGAGTAGAACATTTGAGATGGCACCACAAAATGCTCTACTAAGGAGCATAACAATTATGAGACTAGTAGAGCTAAGGGGGAAACCTATTTGTCCGAACACTAGTATTAGTGAAATACTCAGTGAGCACCACCAAAGTAGGAATGCCCATCCACCATTCCTCCAAGGACTTAGGAAAAGTGAAAGTGAAAATGCAAAACTTTGGGCTCATGTCCCCTAACTCAAGTAGTGAAACCTCAATGATACCAACCTCGGGAAGGTATATGTATAGCACCACCCTCCTACCATAAGGCAGAGGTTATCCAATCATCTAGACCCTATGCATACATGATCGACCAGTAGAGTAGGACTTGTGAAGGGGCACAAAAACACCGTTGTGACGTAAGAAAAAAGGTGGAGTAACAGAGATGCACCAGCAACCAAAAGATCAAAGGAACAAAAAGGGTAATTAATATCCTTTTAAGCAGAAATGGGATCACAACTTATAATTCTAATGAGCCATGAGTCAAACATAATTTTTGGCCAAAAGGATAATAATTCTTCTCACCCTCCACCATGTGACAAAACCAAAATAGGCCAACCTCTTGCAAGAAACCACACCACACATGCTAAAAATGACACCAAGATCCAAAGGGAAAAATGACCCAAAATAAAAGGGAAAATAGAGGAAATAGACCACCAATCTAAGAATCCCTATGCTAGGTTTGAGTACGATTTCCTAGACACTCACACCACCTTCTAGATTATCTCTAGAAGCACCTAAATCAAACAAGCTAGGAAATCACAACATCCTAGAAATCAAAATTCACCATGAGGTTGCTTGTAGAGCGCACCTTTATTCACTTAGTGAAAGTAAAAATGGGTTGTATTACCATCCTTAAAGTCCCAATAATTACTATCTTTTAGGTGCATTAATTACTCCCTTTTACCTTCTTGGGTGAGTTTCTATAGTGTGTCCTCCTTAGGAGTTCTAGAAATCCCTCCCACCATGTTGAGAAAGATGAGGAGATCCCAAAGTCCAACTCTTTTAAGTTGAAATGCTTTTCATCTTTTATTCGGGTGGAGAAACTAAGACCTCCCACAAGCAACAACACAAACAAGGGCCCCAATTGCCAAAAGAAGAGATGGGAGCCCAAAGACAAGGACTTGAAAGCTAAAAGGTGGATCATAACATAGGACCTAAAAAGTGAAAAGAGTGGACCCAAATTTTTACACATGAAAAGTAGGGACATGTATGTATGGCATAACACATCCAAAGAGGGAAGAAAACACACATTAGTGGAGGAACAATCATGAGTGAAATAAGTTTCAATAAGTAAAGAATAATCAATATTCCTATCCAAGGGCTCATCCCATATAGCATCACTATCAAAGGTCACAATATCATGAATCACTAAAGTTTGATCAACAACATCTTTGAAAAGATTACCCTTTGAAGGGGAACCAGAATCAACATAGGGAAAAACTAAGTTTTCATCATAGGCATGAAATGGAATATCTTGAATATTATGAATGAAACTTCAAAAGAAAGATAACAACCCCATTGAAATGACATGCAATCACTATGAAAGAAACTAGATGCAATAAATTTTTTTGTATTTTCAAGATGCAAATAAATGAAATGTAGTCTATATGAAAAATAATAAAAAGGAGAGATCTAAATACCACCAATGCAATCACTAGCATAAAAAGTAGATCTAGATACATGAAAAATAAAATCTAACTCCAAAACCAAAAAATAGATGCAATTAAATCAGGTTCACAAAAATGTAAAGGGGTAAAATGGAATCAATCACCCCAGCACATTTAGAAGGGGGAAGACCAAGATGCACCCCTTTGATTAGGTTAGATTGATACAAAAGGAAGTACCAATGCAAAAATCTAATGCAAAAGGGATAAATAACTTGGCTTTAATTCTCACTAACCTCCACTTTAAGAGAGTTTAAGAAAGAAGACATGTAATATAGAGATGAGATATGAAGATGTGACAAAATGATAAAGTATATAGAAATGAAAGAGAGGAAGAGGAAATATTGTGTGAGATACAAACTTGAAAAATAGATTGACAAATAACCTCTGAAAAGGTACTTCCCACTTGCTCAACTAAAAATTGCACTATAGACAAAACTAAGAAATCATTTGGTAGGAAATTAGGGGTGAACCAATCTTTAGAGGTGAAATTGAGCATCAGGGGACAATTTTTCCCTTGATGAAAGGTGTGTAATGGTGATTCTTATTTTGAAGTTCTAATAAATGACAAGAAGGGTATCCAGATCCACAACCTATTCTTTGATCTAATATCTAAAAATTGCAAAATAAGAGATTATTTATTTGTTGTCTGGGGGAGAGGGTTGCATTAGTCAAACCCTAGTTTATGAATTAACTTTGAATTGAAATAGTTGAAATGAAATGCTAGCAAGTAGTAGTAATAGATCTAACATGAAAGCAATGTAAATCTATGAATATTCTCTTGAATTTGGAATATAGTCGAGAATACAAAAGTAATAGTTTTGACTCAAACTCAAAAAACCCAAAAAATAAATCAAAGTGACATCAAAACCTTCATGTATGAATGTGCTTGGAGTCTTCCATATGAATGAATGTAGATGAATGGGGATCTTGAGAGAATAGATGTAGAAGATGCAACAAAGGATCTGGAATGTATTAAGGGAGATCTTGAATGTTCTAATGATATATCTTGCATAAATTCCTTCAATATCTTGAATGCATGAAATCTTGATCTTCAATAGAGAGATTCCCTGAATGCTTGAGAAATTGAGAGTGCAAGCTTGTAGGTGTTTGAAAACTTGAAGATGAGATGTGAAAATGGAGCAAATAGAAGGGTTTATAAAGGTTTTGGAATATCTTACTCTCGCAAGTTGACTTGCCTAGAAGTTTGTAGCCCAAAACTAACTAGACACAAGACCTAAATAGGGGAGCCAAAAATAGGGCTTTATCAAGGGTGAATTGCACCCCTAATTGGTTAGTGATGAACTCTTCCCCTAATGATAAGGTGCAAAAACTCCTAGAGCCATCTCGGGGCTCCAAAATAGGGTTTAGAATCCCAAAATGAGGTCCAAATTCTGAGAAAATCTTATTTTGATGCGAGGAGAAAATTCTAAATGGATAGATGGATGAATGAAAGGACTCAGGGGAAATAGATCCTATCTCAAGATTAACACTATATAATAGGAGGTTTAGAGAGGATGTAATAGGTTTTACCCATATTCCACCTAGGAGAGATGACTAAAAAGGGAAGAAGAGATGAATGAGAGGAGGGGATTGATGATCTTGCATTAAATATGGACTAAACCATTATTAAATTGGAGTGATTCTAATTTAAGGTGGTATATTTAATGGGAGATCACCAATCTCCTATGTTAATTTGAAATATTGCATGAATTGGTATTGTTAGAATTATTAGGAGAGATAGGATATGTTGAATTAGTATGCTCAAAAAAATTCACACTTAAATAAATTTAGTACTTCTTGGTTCTATTTTGTAACTCAGTTATCACATAATATTCATCATAATGCTTTATAAATGAAAGTAACTTAACTAATTCAACATCCACCAAATGTAAACTTAGAAAATCACAAATACATAACACAATTATTTGGTATCAAAGAAACCCTTAGTTAGTGGGAAACATGCGGTGGAGATGGTACCTAGAAATCCATCATTACTATAGTAAGAGGGTACCTTGTTAGGGCTCAATATTTTGTCACTCTTGATGACTTTCTCTATTAGGAGTATACAAATAGACCTACAAGGATCTACCTTCCTCAATGATTTTACAACTCTCTTTAAGTGTGTTCTTGATTAAGAGATTTACATAAAAGACTACAAGGTCCACCATTTACAATGATTTAGAAACTACTATAATGATGAGAAATTAGTAGAAAATAATCTCTTAAATAGAAACTTTCTTTTCCTAATTAGATCATTCTTTAGGTCAATATTATATCAACTTCTATGATAGATCTACAATTCCTCTCTATACTACTTGAACCTTTGACATCAGAATGTGTTCAATACCTTTCCTCTATCACGTTCTTGCCTTTTCTCGTTTCAATACTTCTATTAGCAACAACAACCTTAACTACCTTTTTCATCCACCTTAAAATTTTCCTAGATATGTTCCTTTATATTTTACTTTTGGATTTTCTACATGTGACCTAATTAGGGTTTGGGAACTTTCCAGAATACTTATCTCATCAAAATCAACACTCTAGAACCATCCAACATTTCGCTCCTTTTTTATTAGCCTTAAAATTAGTAAATAATTAGTTCAAATTCTTGAAGAGATATTTTCTTTGAACTATGCAACCTATTTTCTCACTTGATATGACCATGTATCATAAGATTTAGTGCTAAAAACATTGTTGATGTATCTTTAGTGTTACTTGAAAAATACTATGTTCTTTATATTGGTTCTTGGTGAATAGTCTTGCTCAGTTACAATTGTATAGCTTGGTAGTCTATTTTCTTGGTATATTTTATTTGGCTCAGTTATATCTTCTAATTTGGTTATGACTTATGCTTGGTAAATATTGAGCTCGGGCATAATTGCTAAACTCATTCAATTCTTTCTTCAGTACTCAATCAATACAATAACTCGATTACTATGTTCTTTGTCACTTGGATTTTTGACACTACTTGACAACTTGATAATATATGGGAGTAACATTCCCCCGTTTGACATTAGTGAAAAAAATATTATGTACATAATAAATACAACCCCCCCTATGCAGATATTTCCTTGGTAAAAATGTTTTTCAAAATTATTTTGTTTGTATTACATCAATTCCTTATAACTCCATAAATATAAACAAACATATAGACAAAAACATATTATTCCCCTTTTTGACATTGATATAAAATTAGCTTAAGATATGAAACTATTTGCTTTGGATGTGATCCAATGTGATCTAGAAACTCCTTGTGACTGTTCAACATGATTATCATGGTGTTATTCCAATTTGTTCTAACCAGATTGAGTGTTTTCTTCTTATTTAGTAAATTTTCTACTAACTCAGTCATGTATTCTACAATAGAAAGGCTTGGGACAATAATGAGCTCTTTAGAAACCTTGTGATGTTCCTAAATAACATCCAAATGAGGTAATAACAACACTTGTACTTCATTGATTCCATTTCTCACATTTTTCTCTCTCTTAACATATCATGTTGAAGGCTCGTGACAAATATCACTCAGTTATAGTGCTAGGATTCACTACTAGGATTAGATTTTAATGCAAGTAAAATTGAGTTCATATTAAATTTGACCTTTTGTAATTTTTCCTTGACTTAATTGGTAAGAGAGGGAATATTACATAATTTTCTAAACAATAATAAAATATTTTGTACAATGTTCTCCAATTTAGTTAAAAGTGGATTATTTTTTGAATAACAATGTCTGTTGAAACTCTTTCCAATACCTTGTACTTCAATTTTTTCTCATTTATTTGCAATAATTTTAACTTTGTAACTATATCTAGATTTGGATTGTTAAACTTATCAACTAGCTATACAAGTTGATCCAATATGGGTATCTTTTCATTTAAAATAATATTTGACACAACTTGTAAAATTTCTTTCACATCATGAAGTACTTGTATGTTCTTGTATTCTTTTCTCAATCTTTCTTTCTTTTTATTCCTCACACCAAGCCCAATGTATATTTCCATTCAATCACCATCCAATGTGTTTGGTTTCTAATTAGGTATGGCAATATCCTCTTGTAGTGTTGTTGGGTTAGACATGAATGCTTGAATTTCCTGATTTTTCTTCTGCTTCTTCATCTTCTTTCCTTTATAATCAATATGATTAGTACTTGGTGAGACTTTTAATGGCATGAGAGTTGTGATCTCCTAATTTTTCTATTTTGGTTCCTCACTTTTTTTTGTTTCCTTTTCCTATTTCTCCTTTACTTATTCATCTTGTTGAATGATAAAAATTGTAAATTTTTTTAATTGTGGCATCTAAGGCTTTTCCTCAGATAGAATTAGTTTAATATGAACCTATTTTTCCATTTTCTTTTGATCTTCTAGCTATTGTGTAGATCATGGATATAACAACATTGGATTATAGAATATATTCTATGTACAAGTAGATAGTGATAAGTTCTTACAATTACTTACAATTATAGAAACTTGGTGGCCATGTCCAATAATTCCCTTTCTCAAAGGTTTGTTGGCTAGTGTTGCATCACCTCTAGTTTTATCTCCCCCTTGTTCCTTTTGTGTATCTTGACCCAGTTGCTCAGTATCTACAACCTTTTATTCTTTCCTAGTTAACATTGGTATAGTATTAGCAATAGTAAACAATGACCTAGTAGATATATCATCTTTACTCTTTGGGATCTCATGTGGCTTGGATGTCAGGTATGGTTTGATTTTCTCAATAATAGGTGCATAACCTAGTATATGTGAAAATGCTGGCTTAGTAGACACAAGACCTTCATCTTTTTGTCTCAATTTTGATCATTGCATCTTCATCTTTCTTCACATTATTAGTAGGATCTTCATTAGAGACATTCTCAATTTTTATCATTCTTTCAATTATGTCATCAACTTCTTGGAAACTACAATGGCAACAATTGTTATATTTTCATTGATGTCAAAACTTATGAGTAAGACAATTTCTACCTCAGAAGAGTGCTATATGAAGATAATTAATGAAGAAGATTTGAGAAGAAGAGGTAACAAGAGGACCTAGTGGAAAGGTTGATTTATGAGGAATTACAATGGGCACTTGATCATTTGGACCTTAAAAAGATAATGTGTTGTTTAATCATAACACTAGGTGAAGAAGATAGTTGAGTTAAATCCTAGAAGAGATGATCAATGATGGACAAATACATAGGCTTAACCAAGCATCAAAGCCAAAGATTAAGGACCTTATAGTTGAGGCTGAGCTATGCTAGTGTCAACCAAGTGAATTGTAGAAGACGAGAAAATATAGTGTCGATAGAGCACAAGTAAAGCTAGAGAATAAAAAAAGTTAGATTGAGACCCAGTAAAAGGACTGAGCAAAGATAGTGTATGCTGAGTAAGAAAGATAGTGATGACAGAGTTGTATGGCAATGATCAAGGCCGGGGAAAATAGTTTTGGCTGAGTGTTAGCATTTTACATTTTGTGAAGGAATTGAGATTCCTAGTTGGTATAGTTGAATTCTTGAAGTATATAAAGCATGTTGAAGATAAGGATTGATGATATAAAACATTTAATGCAACAAAAAATGTGTTTGAGTGTTTCATTGCATGGATTCAAAGTGAAGTTTTCAGAAGTTTCTAGAAGGTAAAGGAGGAAACAAAATGATGGAAGGATTCAATGAATCTAACCTAGCCCTAAGATCAATGATGGGTTTTTAGAAAAAAAATGATCAAGCTACCTAATTAAGGAGGCATAAGGGCTAACCTATCAAGGTAGGAGCATTTGTTGATTTTGTTGATTGGCATGATTGAGTAGAAATTTGAACAATGATGAGTGGTTGCTTGATGGGTTCCCAAGAGAACTAGTGATGGAGATGATAATGGAATCCAATAAATGAATTAGTTATTGAACCGAATAGTGATCTATATTTTCAAAGTGAGTTGTGTTTATTAGATCAATTTATTTTTACTTTCTAACCATTGTATCAGTAGAAATCCTTTAATCAAGGTTGACTTAACAATCATTTGTAAACCCTTTAATCAAGGTGACATTCTAATGAAATATTCTTAAGTCCTCTGACATGGCCACTCTAAATAGGGTGATTAAATCCTTTAATAGGGCCATGCCTTAAAATTTGTATTATAAGCTTTAATAGGGTTGGTTCCTAACAAAGCTTACTTCAAAAGAGTGAAAAATTGGTGACATGTTACTAGTGGTTTTTCTCAAATTGGGTTTCTACATTAAATCCCAATGTCTTACTTGTGTGGATATTATTTGAGATGTTTACTATTTAATGTTTTATATTTTTCAAGTTATTTATTATTAGGATAGTGTAATACAAGTTTATTTTACTATTAAATTTCTATAGAGACCAAGCTACTTAATGTTTAGATCTATGTTGTTTGAAGAGTTCAAAATTTTAATTGGTACATCTCGACCTAAAGATAACCAACTTATGCCCCCTCTCACTTATTCTAAATAATTCTAAAAATTGGTATAAGAGTTGTGGTGCTTGTAAAGGAAAATTTTGAAGGGACTTAAAGCTAAAGAACAAGAAGTAGAAGAGATACCCAAGCTGAACAAGGAGAACTTCCATGCATAGAAAAGTATGATGAAGCTGCACATTTCTAAAATTGGAGATTCAATAGTATTCTATTTGGAATATGAACATGTAATTGTACCTATGTGTATGCCTATCCAACAGATTAAGGAAAAATAAAAACACAATCATGCAATGTTGGAGATTGCATTTGCTCTAAGATTGCATCAATTTTTTTATTTTTGGATTTAACTAACCTTAGCCAAGTCATTTGGTTGTGTTTGGACCTGAGAAGGTCATGTGTGTTTGCACCTAGGTGGATTTGACTAGGCTCAATCCATTCTAGTTATTTTTGAGTTGCTTTTGCTTACATTGTGATTTGGTTCTTAGAAAGATTAGGGGTATGGGTATTATACCCTATAATTATAAGGAAGGTATGGTTTTGAACTTATCTTGGTCTCTATGATGTATTTACATCCTTTTTACATAGGTTGGAGGTCACACATTGTCATTTGGCACAAAGATGGGAAAGATGTCAAAAAGATGTAAATTGTTGCAATGTTGTCAATTAGGTGAAATTAGTTAGCATCATGTAAGTTGATGTTTTGAAGGATGAATCATGCTTATACATCATAAAGGGAACATACTAGACCTATTTATAAATTTCCAAAGGCTAGATGTCAAAATTGCTAAGAGTTGCAAAAGTTGTCATCAACTTTGAAAAGTTGCTTGACAAGATTTTGAATCATCACCGTGGAATCATCATGGCTTTGAGGGACATGGAAGTGGAGTCCTTGCATATCGTATATAGAAAAGGAGAGGCCTAGGAATTTTTTTTTTTGATTTTTCAAGTGATGCCCTAGGCAATCTTTCATTGTATGGCTAGGTGATCACAATGCTTTCAAGAGGATTTTTATAGATTGAATATATCAAATAGTTCAATATGAGAATTTTAGAATGAGGAGGGATGTATGAGGGAACTATATGTAAAAGGAGAAGTTCCCAAGGGAGGTTTTTTTATTAATTTCATTAGACCCTATTGGATGTTGACTAGAAATGCTTGAAACCCTTGGTTTTAGGCCTAAAAATAGCAAAGGGGTGTACAGATAGGTTGAGGACCTAAAACCCACAAAATATTGAAGTGTTCCTAAAGAGTATCCATATCCAAGGTTAGGTTACCACATTTTTAAGGGATATTTGGAGTTGTAGCCCAAAAACTAACTTTGGAGGCCTAATTCTACTAGGTCTAATTAGGACAAATTTTTCAAGTTTGGAGGAATCAATAATGAGACCTATGTAATTTGAGACCAAAAGCATAGGAGGAGTCTAAAAACCATCAATTTTCATCCCTCACTCCATGTTGAAGGTGGAATGACCATTTTTTATGAAATTGTGAATTTGAAGGACAAGGGAAGATGTCTTTAGGAATGAAGCAAGTTGGAAAAACCTTGGTATAGTTGGGTAGGGAGGTGAAGAGGATAAGGTAGAAATCCTCTTAAGGCTAGGGTGACTAAGGAGAGCCCTAATAGGCTAGGAGAAAAGCCTAGGTGAGACCTAGGTGAAGAAAAGGGTTGGAAAGCAATCCAACTTATATTAGATTGGTATCAGAGCCACTAAAGAGTTGGGGCCAGTGGTATGTGTTTGTGTACTGAAGAGTTAGTAGGGTAGGAAAACATGGTGACCAATGTAGAACTTTCCAAGGAGATGGAGAAAAAGGATAAGAATAGGCTCCTATAGGAAGCATTAGAGGAGATGAAGATAAAATTGGAGGAGGTTGCTGAGGTAACCAAAAAGATAGATCAAGAAGGAGAAACTAGTGATAAAGGTAAGGGAAAGGTTGATGAGGAAGACATCATTCCTGAACCAGACTCTCCATTGACTAAGGAACCATTCTTTAAAGAAATTAAGGCATTAGGTGGAAAGGCCCTAGAAGGAGTTCCATTTTCAATAGGAAGATGGACCCTAAACTTGTGATTGAATGGGTTGAGGGGATGGAAAACCACTTTGAGTGTGAGGGGGTCACTAAAGCACAAAAGTTCAAGTTAGCCAAATCTAGGCTAAGAGGATCAACACTAACTTGGTGGAAGTATCTCCAAAAAGAGAGGGAAAATATGGTAAAGAAACTAATTGCAAATTGGAAAGACATGGTAATGAAGGTAAAAGAGCAATACCTGCCTAAAGACTATGAAATTCAAATACACAAGAAAAGGCAAAGCTTAAAGAAAAAAGATATGGATGTGGCAACATATACTGAAGGACATTAAAATTTATTTTTGATATTAGGGACTTAAGAGGAAGAACCCATTAAGGTGGCTAGATATCTAGCACTAAAAGTGGAAGAAAAGAACAAGGAAAAATTTGACACCAACTTTAGAGGTAGGGGTAGAGGTAGAGATGGTAGGAACCAAAGAGGCTATGGTGGTAGAGGTTGAGACTCAAGAAGCTGAGGGAAAACTAAGTGGACTAAAGAATAAGAAGAGAATTCTAATAGGGGGAGTTTTAGTAGGGAAAGAAGCTCCAAAAATGATGGAAGAGGAAGAAGCAACAACCAATGTAGAGAATCCTACTTTTCGACCATGAAGTGCTATAGTTGCAACCCAATGAGAGACCCTACATATAGATTCCCTAAGAAATGTTCTAATTCCCAAGGGAGTGTGAAAAGAGTCAATTATGTGCAAGAAGAGTCTAGCAACAAAAAAAAACCATCTAAAGTAGCCTTAGAATTAGAAGAAGGGGAAAATTTAATGAGAAAAGGACATTAATTAAGGAACCCATAAAGGAAGAACTAAGCCAAAGAAGAGAACTATTTAGGGTGAAGTGCAAGATGATGGGAAAAGTTGGTAAGGTCATCATAGACTCAAGTTCTATAGATAAAATCATATAAGAGGAGGCATATAGCAAACTCAATATGAAAAAATTCCTCATAGCAAACCCTATAAGGCAACATGGCTCAACAAGGGGCAACATGTTCCTGTAAGTGAACAAGCATGGGTTGAATTAATAATAGGAAGGTATAAGGACAAGGTGTTATGTGAAATTATACCTATGGATGCATGCCACTTTATACTAGGGAGGCCATGGAAGTTTGATGGACAAGCAATGCATGATGGAGCCAAAAATGTGTATTCCTTCAAGAAAGATGGTGTGACATTCAAGATCCAATCTTTAATAGAAGAAGGAGAGGTGAAATCCCGAAGTCCTAATTTCCTCATGGTGGGTGAAAAGAAGTTCTTGAAGACCTTGGAGGAAGGGGAAGGATTAGAGTTTGTACTAGTGTTGAAACCTAAACAAGAAGTTGCTTACAAGGTAGGACAGAAAATAGAGTTACCTAAGGAAGTGTAAGAAATGTTTGAACAGTACAAGGATATTGTTAGTGATGGAAAACTTGCTATCCTACCTCCTAAGAGACCTGTTAGCCATCAAATTTACTTTTTTCTAGGAGCCACCCTTCCTAAAAAAGCTACCTATAAAATGACCTCTCAACAAAATGATGAAATTGCCAAGCAAATCCAAGAGCTCTTAGACCAAGGCTTGATTAGGAAAAGTATAATCCCTTCTATTGTGCCTGATATTTTAGCACATAAAAAGGGGAGAACTTGGGGACTTTTTACTAATTCAAGAGACATTAATAAGATCACCATTAGGTATACTTATTGAATACCTTTGATTGAATACCTAATGGACTATTTAGGGGAAGCAAGGTACTTTAGCAAGATAGATCTTAAAAGTGACTATCACCAAATTAGGATAAGGGAAGGGGATGAATGGAAAAAAACCTTCAAGACCACAAAAGGTTTGTATGAATGACTTGTAATTACATTTGGATTGTCAAATGCTCCATCTACCTTTATGAGGCTTATGAACAAAGTATTGGAGGATTGCATTGGTAAGTTTTTTGTTGTCTACCTAGATGACATATTAATTTTAAGTAAAACTAAAGAGGATCATATTAAACATTTGAAAATTATTTTCAAGAAATTGCATTAGGAAAAGCTAATGATAAATTTGGAGAAGTGTGATTTCATGAAGTAGGAGCTAGTGTACCTTGGGTTTGTTTTATCTCATGGGAATCTCAAGATGGATCAAAGTAATGTAGATGCCATCCTAAATTGTCTTACTTGCAATGTTTCAACAAAAGTAATAAGTTTTCATAGTTTGGCCCAATATTATAGGAATTTTATTAAACATTTTAGTGCTATTACTGCTCCAATGTTTGACACTATCAAAGGTGGAATGAAGGAAAATTTTCATTAGACTCCTCAACCTATTGATGGGTTTGAGAGACTTAAGAAGAGGATATCTATTCAACCTATTCTTGTTCTACCTAGTTTTGAAAAACTCTTAATAGTGGAGAGTGATGCTAGCAATGTGGGAATTGGGGTAGTCCTAAGCCAAGAAGGGAGGCTAATAGCTTTTCAAAGTAAGAAGCTCAATGATGTCAAGAGGAAATACTCTTCCTATGACTTAGAGTTATCTTCCTAGTCCAAGCTTTGAGAAAGTGGAGGCATTACTTTCTTCTAAAGGAATTTGTTGTATATTTAGATAACCAATCCCTCAATTTCCTCAACTCCTGACATAAACTTAGCATCAAGCACATGAATTGGGTGGAATACCTACAAGTCTACACCTTTAACATCAAGAACAAGAAATGAATGCAGAATAAGCTAGCTAATGGCCTAAGCTAGAGACTCCTAACAGTGTAAGAGGTTCAGTTGCAAAGCATTAGCATTGATAGCTTCAAGGATCTATATGTTGATGATGAAGATTTTGCAGACATCTAGAAGGTATGTAAGGAGTATAAGAAAAAATTCCATAGTGAATTTTCTAATTACACATTGTAAAATTATTTTTTGTTTAAGGGCAGTCAACTATGTGTTCCTAGGGGATCAATGGAGGATAATTTGATTCAAGAAAAGCACAATGGGGCACTTAGTGGTCATTTTAGAGTCAATAAGACTCAAGAGTTATTCACTAGGTTCTACTTTTGGCCTAAAATGAATAGGGATATCAGACAGTATGTTGAACATTGTGTAGTATGTCAAAAAGAAAAAGGGACATCTTCCAATGTAGGTCCTAATCAGTCCCTTCCAATTTTTAGAAGGCCATGAGAGTGTTTAAGTATGGAATTTTTGGGTGGGTTACTAGGGAGTAATAAGGGGTTTGATAGTATTCATGTTGTAGTTGATAGATTCAACAAAATGACAATCTATGATGCTTTTCAAATTGCTCATTTGTTCTTCAAGGAGGTAATAAGAATCCATGGCTTACCTTTGAGCATTGTTTCAGATAGGTACACAAAATTCATGAGTAATTTTTTGAAGACCTTGTGGAATAAACTAGGAATAAATCTATCTTTTGGATCTGTCTATCATCCTTAGACAAATGGTCAAACTATCATAAATAAGAGTCTTGGAAACTTACTGAGATTTCTTACTAAGGGATATGGATAGGTTTAGAATCAACTCATTGGCTAGGCTGGATATGCATATAATGATACAGCCAATAGGTCAACTGGAAAGAGTCCATTTGAAATTTTTTATGGGTTGCATCCTAGAGGGGTATTTGAACTAATGGATCTAAAAGATGGTGCAAAATGTAGTGAATATGCTGAAGAATTTTCCCACTCCATGAGGGAAGTACATGGAATAGTAAGGAAGACCTTTACTGAAAATGCCGAGAATCTTACGCATAAGGTGGATGATAGTAAGAGAGATGTACAATTACAAGTTTAAGATCTTGTGATGGTTCATATAAAAAAAGAAAGGTTGTAGAGGAGTGTTCCTCATAAGCTTTAGATGAGAAGGTTGGGGCCTTCCCAAATATTGGCCAAGTATGGAAAAAATGCCTACAAGGTGGAACTTCTTGAAGATATTGGGTTGTCACTAATTTTTAATGTTGCTAATCTGATTAGTTACAAAGGCCCTACTCCATATGTTGATTAGATACTTAAGGAGGTCATTCAAGATGTAGAAGACCTGAACTTAACTCCTTCACCACCTAAGGAAATTGACAAGGTACTTAACTCAAGGGTTTACAAGAAAGACTACGACTAAAAATTATTTGGAACATCTTATAAAATGGCATAGAAAAGAGGATGTAAAGGCTACTTAGATCAAAGAAGAAGACTTCAAGAAGTTGGCCATAGACTCCAGCTTGCTCAATCCAATGGTGGATTGAACTCTTTATTTTTAGGGGAGTAGGGTGCAGGAGCACCTAGGCTAACTCCTAGTCCCAGTTTCACATTTTTGGTTTTTGGCTTGTACTAACCTTGGCCAATTCAATTGGTTGTGTTTGGACTTGAGAAGGTCATGTGTGTTTTCTCCTAGGTGGATTTGACTAGGCTTAATCCATTCTAGTTATTTTTGAGTTGCTTTCACTTACCTTCTATTTTGGTTGTTACAAGGATTAGGGGTATGCGTCTTATAAAATAGAAGTTTGAGGAAGGTATGGTTTTGAACTTATTTTGGTCTCTATGATTTTTTTACATCATTATTGCATAGGTTGGAGGTCATAAATTTTCATTTGGCACAAAGTTGGGAAAGATGTTAAAAAGATGCATATTGTTGCAAAGTTGTTAATTAGATAAAATTAGTCATAATCATTTAAGTTGATTCTCTAAAGTCTAAATCATGCCTAGAAATTATAAAGGGACCATGCTAGATCTATTTGGAAGTTTCCAAAGGCTGGATGTCAAAATTGGTAAGAGTTGCAAAAGTTGTTAGCAACTTTGAAAAGTTGCTTGACTAGATTTTGACAAAAGGTTGCATTTTTAGATGAATGAGGTTGATAGTTAGGATAGATGTTTGAAAAATCTTGAGGAACCTATAAAATCATGAAGGAAACCCATTCCAAGGGTTGAAGTTTGTAAGGAGTGAATTTTGAAACTAAAAACCAATATAATATTGTTCCTGAATAGACAAAATAGGGATTTATGATTGCATGAGCATTTCAATGGATTAGTGGACTTATGTTTTTGTTTGATCTTTGTAGTTCATTCTCTTACTATATTAATTTTTTATAGCACAAGTTGTTAGGAGTTCTTTTGTTCACAATTTGAAAATCATTTTCTATTAGACAATCTACTATTCGATTTTGGAATTTTTTTTGAAGAATAGCTTCCAAATGAATTCTCACCTTTGAATCATCATGGATTTTAAGGACATAGAAGTGGAGTCCTTATATAGTGTACATAGGAAAGGAGAGGCTTGTACAAATTGGTTTTCTATTTCTCAAGTGATGCCCTAGGAAAGCTTTCATTGCATGGCTAGGTGATTACAGTACTTGCAATAGAATTTTGATGGATTGAATGTATCAGATAATTCAATCAGAGAGTTGTAGATAGAGGGATGTATGAGGGAACTATATGTGAGAAGTTACCAAGGAAAGTTTTGTTATGGATTTCATTAGACCCTAATGGATGCTGATTGGAAATGCTTGAACCCTTTAGTTGTACAAATAAAAATAGAAAATAGGTGTATAGATAAGTTGATCACCTAAAATATTGAATTTTTCCCAAAAGGGTATCCATATTTGAGGGTAGTTTAGCATCTTATTAAGGAAAATTTAGATTTGTAAACCAAAAACTAACTTTGGAGGCCTAATTCTACTAGGTCTAATTAGGACATTTTTTTCAAGTTTGAGGGAATCAATAAGGAGCTCTATAGAGTTTGAGACCAAAAGGATAGGGGGATTCTAAAAACCATAAAGTTACATCCCTCACTCCATGTTGAAGGCAAAATGACCAAGTCTAATAAAATTGTGAGTTTGAAGGACAAGGGAAGATGTCTCTAGGAAGGAAGCAAGTTGGAAAAACCTAGGTGTAGCTAGGTAGGGAAGTGAAGAGGATAAGGTAGAAATCCTCTTGAGGTTAGGGTGACTAAGGAGAAGCCTAATAGGTTAGTAGAGAATCCTAGGTGAGCCCTTAGTGAAGAAAAGTGCTGGAAAGTAATCTATCTTACATCAGTATTCAGAGTATGATTATATAAAGGACTACAATACTGCAAAGAATATGTGGTAAAACTTGGAAAAGATCCATGGAGGAGATAAGAATGCAATAAGAGCCAAATTAGAAAGTTTAAGAGGAAAGTTTGATGACACTAAGATTGTATAAAGTGAGAGCATTGCTCAATATGTTGGAGGAATTAAAGAATTCGTGAATGTTATCAGAGCAATAAATGGAAAGGTCAATGATGAGACTATGATCAACAAGGTATTGAGAAATTTACTTCATATTTATGCTATTAGAGTGTCTAAAATGCGAGAATTGAGATTTATCCCTGGTAATGATATAACCTTGGATAGTCTAGTTGGTAGACTCACTTCTTTTGAATTATCAAATTTTGATAATTTTAATGCCATTGCTATTGAATCTTCTTTCAAGTCACAATTTGTTTTACATAAGTCTAAGAACAAGAAATAAAAGTATGAGGCTAGTGAGAGTGAATCTTATGATGATGATCTTGATTCAATAATGGCTAGGAGACTACCTAGAGGCAAAAGAAAATATAAAGGTAAACTCCCTATAATCTATTTTTCATGCAATAAAGTTGGTCATATTGTTGCAAGATGTCTTGACAAGGATTACAAGGATGAAAGGAAAGATAGTAAGTCCAAAGGAAGAAGATATGGCAAAGGAAACAAAGGATACAAAGACCATAAAGGAAAAGGTAAGAAGTCTTGTTACATTACTGAAGAAGAGATTGATAGTGGTTTCTCACATCACATGACTGGTGATAAAAATAAGTTTGAAAACCTAGAACATTATAAAGGAGGTAGTGTTAAGTTTGAAATTAATGCGCCATGTCTTGTGAAAGGTAAAGGATCAATAAATATGTCTAATAAGAGTAGATGTGATAATGCTGATTGGTTTGTAGGACTTAACTATAATTTGTTAAGTATGGTACATTTAAGTAGTTTAGGCTACAAATTTGAATCTCAGCACAAGAAGGCTAAGATCTACAATGGGTCTAGTGAATTTTTTGGAAGTTTATACCGAATTAAAGGTAACTTGTTCTATCCAGACCTATCTGATGATACATGTTTTTTTACATAATGTGATGATATATGTCTATGATAGAAGAGGACATGTCATGTGAAATTTGATAATTTGGTAAGTATTAGTAAGATGAAGAAAGTAAGAGGGTTACTGAGATTAAAGAAATTTGATAATGTGATGTGTAAACAATGTCAATTGGGAAAAATGATAAAGTCTAGTTTCAAGAGAAAGACCTATAATTCTAATGTTATTTTAGAGTTGGTAGATACTAACCTTTGCGGACCTATCGGTGTGCAAATATACTATGGTGAAAAATACGCTATTCTATTTGTTGATGAGTACTCTAGAATGATGACTATGATGTTTCTTTTATATGATGCATTTTAAATGTCTGAGTGGTATTTGGCTAGAGTTGAAAAAAAAAAGGTAAAATCTTGAAGTTTTTGAGATCTGATAGAGGAGATATATTCATATATGGGGAATTACACACATTTTTCAATGATAGAGGAATACAGAGACAAATTTATGCACCAAGGACCCCTCCATAGAAAGATATAGTGAAAAGGAGGAATAGATCAATCATGGACTATGCTAGGACATTGATGATGGAGAAGAATGTTGTATCTAGGTACTAGAGAGAATATGTAAGTATACCTTGAACAAAGTACAAGTCAAAAAAGGTACAAATGTTACACCTTTTGAGATATGGTACTGTATTGTACCTAATGTGAAATATTTCAAAGTTTTTGGAAGAAAATGTTATATACTAAAAGTTAATACAAATGAAAAACTTGATGCAAAAAATGATGAAGGCATATTCTTAGGTTATTTCACTAAGAGAAAAGCATATAAATGTTGAAATCTAACACTAACAAAGTTGTGGAAAGTGAAAATGTGAAAGTTGATGAATATGCATAAAATAATGAAGTTAAATGTAAGAAGGAACCTAAAGATTAAAGAATTTTCATGTACATTGATGAAGGTGAGACTAGCACCTTATTTGAACTAAGAAGAAAGCTATTGAGCAGCAACAATAACGTGCTTAGCATTAGGCAATTGTTGTCGAACATTAAATAGAGGTCATTGAGCATTAACAAGTGATTTCCAAACAAGCAAAAGAATAAGATGGATACATGAAGTGCTACTCAAAGAAAATATATAAGATGAACTTGAAGAAGAAATATGATGAAAAGAGCCTACTTTAGCAAAATATATGAGAAGACATCATTCACCTAATGAAACCATTGGAGATAAAAAAAATTGGAGTCCTGACAATAAAAATATTGAGATGTGATACATGCCTAGTATGTGAGTTTGACTCTAAATCAATGAAGGATGATTTAGATAATCACCACTAGATTCAAGAAATGAATGAAGAGATTGAGAATATTGAGAAGATCAAAACTTGGTCACTAGTACCTAGACCAAAGGATAAGAATGTTATTGAAACAAAGTGGGTATTCATAAACAAGTTGAATGAGAAAGGTTAAGTTACAAGAAACAAAGAAAGACTAGTTTGTAAGGGATATGCACAAGAAGAAGGTATTGACAATGGGGAGGCATTTTCCCCTATTGCAAGGCTGAAATGAGTGAGAACTCTACTTGCATATGCTTCTTACAAAGGATTCAAAGTGTGCTTGATGGATGTGAAGTCTTCATTTCTGAATATAATTTTGGAAGAAGTTTGTATTGAACTGTTAGAAAGTAAATTCCTTCAAGATAGCTGAGTCGGGGGGGGGTTGAATAAGTTATCCAACTATTAAAAAATTTATCAACATTATTAATCCTTTACATGTGAAAAATATAATCAACAACCATAAGATACTCATGCATAATAATGATAGATGTATTCACTAGGGAAATCCTTGATTGGAAGGAAAACCATAGTGGGGATGGTACCCACAAGATTATGTACTAATATAAAAGTTCCTTATAAGTGAATGGACTCTGTTAGGATTCAATGAAATAAATTCAATACATCTTAGTCCTTGTTAGCAGACTTTGAATCCCTATTAGGAGATTCCAACCCTATTAGGAGACATGCCAACCTTGTTAGGCATTGTAGAAGGCAGATGGACCCACTATCCAAATAACTTTAGGGGAAAGGCCACTGAGCTCACTATCCAACTAATCTCTATATTATTCCTTTTAGAATAATATAAATGTATAGCTCCTTCTTTGTTCTCTAACTGAACTTTTCTTCTGATCTTGATACCAAATAACTAACTTCACATCCAATAATCTCTTGGGTCACTTAATCACATTTAGCAGATACTCCACATATAACTTCGCAAACTCACACTACATCAAAAGGAAAATAACCTTCCTTTATACCTTATCCTCAAAATAATTCCTTGATGCAGCCTTGAGGCTTTCCCAATTGATTATAATAGGACCTCATTAAGATATTACAAAGCTTTACATCTTATCATAATTACAAATTACTGTTGGCCAAAGTCTTTACAACTTCTCACACATGCAACCTCATACCTTGCACACTTGTTGACATCATCATTAAGCTATCTAAATGTGTTCATCATGATTCTTTCTCAGTAAAGAGATACAAAGATCAATTATCAAAAACCACTTATTAGGTACTCTATCTACTTACTGTCTTTTGCAAATCAAGCATATCTTCTACATGTCTTCAACTCTCTATATGCACACTTATTGACATCATCAAGATGTAGTATAGAGTAGGTCCTTAGCTATACTTGACTAAATCATCAATACATAGCCTGTATGACCTCATTCTCTATCTATTACTTTGACAGTCTTCATAGAAACAATGCTATATTGACATGAATGAAAAACATGGTCATGAATGGAACATGGCAATCATGCTAACAATTTCTCCAAGTGCTCTAGTAATTCTTAGGATACTCCCCCAAAGGAAAACTATCAATATTCATGCTAATAATCTCCCCTTTGGCATTGATGGAAACATAGATAAAAAATATCTAAGTTCCAAGAATACCAAATCAAATTCTATTGCTGATGTTGCCACTATTCTCTTCTTTTTAGATCCTCTTCATCAATCAAATTTGAGACTCACAAGAACACTACTTTGTCTACGATTCTTCTTTCTTATGATTGATAGCAATTGTGCACACTCTAACTCTCAAGAACAACTTACATGGATGGAAACAAATTGTTCATAACTTCTCCCTTATCAATCAATCACTCTTCCATATTATAACATTTCTCTCCAATACATACATCTCCCACATATTACTAGAAGATGTACTCATGTACTCTTTCTCTCCGATTGTGCTAGAGGATTTTTTCATGCAATCTCTCCCCCATTAACATCAACAGAAAAAAATTCATTATGTCAATCATCTTCTCAAAGTCTTCAATCAGCTCAAGTGTCCAAAGACACTATTTGAAACCAATTATAAAGAGTCTTTGACAAATTTACTTATCAAATATACTCTCCCATACACGAAGCATCCAAATTCACTCCAAATAAACAATAATTCTTAGTACCACTAGACTGATGCACTTTATCCATCATCTACTTAGAAGTATGAAGGGACATAACCCCGAGCATACATCACAAGTACTCAAATGTAGCTTTAGGCAAAGGATTCATAAAGATATCTACACTATCCTATTTTGTAATTACATAGTCTAATCTAATATCTTTCTTAGCTACTTTCTCTCTCAAAATACAATGCTTAATAGATAAATATACTTAGTCTTAGAATGCAACACAAGATTCTTAGAAATACTCACTATACTTGTGTTATCATAATGCATGATAACAGTTTTAGGTAATTCTATTCCAATATCCTTTAGCATTGGCTTCATCCACATGATCTAATTTTTTTTTTGGCTACTACCACATACTCTACTTTTATTGTACTCAATGAAATATAATCTTGTTTCTTGCTTATCCAAGAAACCAATTTTCCTTCAAGGAAAAATGCTCCATCACTAGTGCTCTTCTTTTCATCCATACTGCCTATCCAATCAACTTACCATCTTTTTCTTTGATAATGCATGTCTTCTCTGTGAATTGAAACCAATAACCTTTATCAACCAACTATCCAATACTCAATAAGTTATGCTTCAATCCATCAATAAAATAAACATCATCAATGTTAGTCTTTTGATCAAGGGTAATAGATCCTATCCTTGTGATATGACCGAATGCATCGTTACAAAATCTAACAATTCCTTCATCATGATTTCTAAACTTCAAAAAATTGTTCATGTCACTAGTCATGTGATGTAAACATACACTATCTATAATTTAATTAGATTTCTTTTTTCAACTTGCAAAACTAGAGCTTTCTCTTCTCTGACTTCTTTTTTACGATTCTTTTCTTTTATAGCCACAAATATTAACTCATCATCACTTTCACTTTGAACTCTTTTCTTAGACTCATCATCTTCATTTGCATATAGATAATATCTATGTCTTCTAGGCACAAATTTTAGTTTATATTTTTCCTCTCTTTTAGGGAACTTAGAAGCATAATTACCAAATTCATAGCAAGTCCAACATTAATTTTTTTCTTATCATCTGGTTCTCTTTTCACAAGCAGTGCTATTCCTTCTTCAAATTTCCAATCTTCTTTAGATTTGGATTTGTTGCCGCTAGCATAGTCTTTACTGATTCTTGTACTACTTAATAAAGAAGGATAAACATTCAATGCACGAAAAGCTATTTCAACTTTGGACAATTCTCTAGATTTCTTCAAGCTTATTTCTGTTGCTTCTAATCTTCGAAGTAGAGTCTCTCTAGTAAACTTCTTTGTGCAGGGTATCAAAATTTCAATCATCTATTCTACTTATTGGAAATGGTGGTGTTGAGGTTTTCAAAATCTTCAATACAATTTCATCTTTCTCTTTAAATCCTTGAAAAGAATTAATTTCTGTAACAACTTCTGATTTTCTACCAATATAGCTTCCCACATGTTCATCTTCTATCATTTTAACATCTTGAAACAAACATACCCAATTTTAAAGTCTAAATCTTTTAGCATGTATATTAGCTTAAAATGTAGTTTCTAAAGCCTTCCAAATTTTATGAGATGTTTCTAAGGATCTTACCTAACTATATTCATTTTTACAAAGTGTTGACAATAATTCTTCTTTGGCAAGAATATTGCACCTAACATTTCTCTTTCAACTTCACTGCATTCCTCAAGTTTGCTTTCTTCCACAATCTTCTTGTCATTGTTTTTTAGTAGCCAATAACCTGGACCCATACATAGAAAATGAGTATTCATCTTTTTCTTCCAATTTTCATAGTTAACTACATCAAATTTAGGACTTTCTTTTATGAAGTGACCTATCATTGATCTCCCAAAGTTAAGATTTTTCTTCAATGACTTGATGCTCTAATACCAATTGTTAGAAAGTAAAGTCCTCCAAGATAATTGAGAAGAGGGGAGGGGGGGGGGGGGGAATTGTTTATCTAACTATTAAATTTTTATCAAACTTATTAATCCTTAAATATGTGAATAATATAGTCAAATACCATAACAAGATTCCCATACACAATAACACTATATATGCTAACAAGGGAAACCCCTGATCATAGGGAGAACCCTTGTGGGGATGGTACCCACAAGATGATGTACTAATATAAAAGTCCCTTATAAGAGGATGGAATCTATTAGGATCCAATAAAATACATTCAATACATATCATTCCTTATTAGCAGACTTTGAATTGCTGCTAGGAGATACCAACCCTGTTAGGAGTTGTAGAAGGCAGATGGACCCACTATCCAAATAGCTTCAAGGGAAAGACCAATGAACTCACTATCCAACTATTCTTTGTATTATTCCTTGAAGAATAATAGAAATGTATAGCTCCTTCTCTATCTTCTGACTAGACTTATATTATGAACTTGATACCAGATCACTAACTTTGCATCTAATAATTTCTTAGATTGCTTACTTGCATTTATCAAATACTTCACACAATTACACTACATCAAAAGGAAAATAGATTTCCTTTATACCTTATCCTCGAAATGATTCCTTGAGTCAGCCTTGAGGCTTTCCCAATTAATTATAATAAGACCTTATTAAGATATTATAAAACTTTACATCTTTTTGCAATTACAAATTATTGTTGTCTCATAATCTTTGCAAGTTCTCACATGTGTGACCTCATACCTTGTGCACTTGTTGATGTCATCATTAGGTTTTCTATTGTTACTATATAATTGTGCTCATCATGATTCTATCTAAATAAAGAGATACAAATCATTTATCAAAAAACCACTTATCATGTACAGTTTTGTCTACTTAACATCTTCTGTGAATCAAGCATATCTTTTGCATGTCTTTGACTCTTTATATGTGCACTTATCCACATAATTAGGATACAGTGTAGAACATATCCTTAACCATGCTTGACTAGATCATCAATACACAGTCTATAAAAACTAATTCTCTATTTGTTACTCTACCAGTCATCACAAAAATAATGCTATGTTGATATTAATTATAAATACAATCATGAATGTAACATGTCGATCATGCTAATAGTCTCTCCAAGTGTGCTATAAATTCTTAGGATACTCCCCCAACGGAATAGAATCCATGCTAACATGAACAATTTGAAGGATTTGTTGATCCAAACAAAAGTCATACGGTAGGCAATTTTTACAAAGCTTTTCATTGATTGAAGCAAGCTCCAAGAGCATGGTATGAAAGGTTGCACACATATCTAGTCAAGATTGGTTTTCCAAGGACAAATGACAATGGAAATCTATTTTTGAGGACCAAATTTGAAAAAGAGATACCTTTGGCTGAGATATTTGTTGATGATATCATATTTGGAGGAAATAATGAATTGTGTAAGTCATTTTCAGATCAAAGGAGGCAAGAGTTTGAGATGTCTATGTTTGGAGAAATCAATTTTTTTGTTGGCTTGCAAGTGTATCAAATAAAGAAAGGTATCTACATTACTTAATCAAAATATATCAAGGAGATTCTCAAAAAATATGGCATGGAAGACTCAAGACAAGTTGGAACACCTATGGCTACTAGACATAAACCTTCAAAGAATATTGATTCTACTTATGTGAAGAAAACCTTATATAGATCAATGATTGGAAAGTTGCAATATGTTGTTCATAGCATACCAGATTTTGCACTAGCAGTTGGAATTGTTGCTAAATTTTTTACAAATCCTAAAGAGAATCACATGATAGATGTGAAAAGAATAGTGAGATATTTGAAAGGAATAGAGGATCATGGATTGTATTATGAGAAGAATGACAATTTTGAACTAATAGTGTATACTAATGTAGATTTAGATGGAAATTTTGATGTTAGAAAGAGTACAAGTGGTGGAGATTTATTTCTAGGAAAGTGATTAGTTTCATGCACAAGAAAGAAGAAAAATTGCATCTCCCAATCTACAGTTGAAGCTAAATATGTAGTAGCAACAATTAATTGTTCTAACATAGTGTAGATCCAACAATTATTGAAAGGAATAAAGGAAGATATTACTTAAATAGTTGTTATATTATGTGATAAAACAAGTGATGTAAATGTTAGAGTAAATAATTAATTATTAATTAATTATTCTATTTACTTAAGTTTACTTAGGTTAATGCATGTAGTTAAGAGTTGTAGTGATGAGTTGTTGACAACACAAGAGTTTTTCCCTTCTAGCATGTTTCACCTTTTTGTGGAAGTGTGCTTGGTTGTCAACCTTATCTTCTACCACTTTCCAACTTGTTCTACAAGCTTCCATGAGGTCTTTATATTTAGGCTATCTCATTGTGTTTTGAAATCTCATTTTTCAATAGCAATATGTTTTTCTTGTTTTGCAATATTTTCTCTCTCAAGCCTGTTTAGGGTTTTTCCAAGCTCCACCTCTTCCTTCTTTGGTTTCTCTTTGACAAGTTATTTGCATGCAGGTGATCTTGGCGAGATGTGGAGTTGGATTTTATCAACTCCTACAATAAACATATCTAATAATCTTGCGATGCATACTAAGATCAATCATATTACTATCAAGTACCATTACTTGAGAGAGTTGTTACAAGAAAAAGAAGTAAGATTGGAATATGTGGATACAAAGGAAAAGATAGATGATATATTCACATAAGACTTACCTATGGACACACATGAATATCTAAGAGGTAAACTAGGGGTGATTACCCTAAATTTAATAACCCCAACTGGTTATAACTTCTTCAAATATCGAATTCTTTTATACTTCAACTTTTTGACATTTTGTCAAACATTTTGCAAGCAAGAGATATATTTCATATGTAAATTTTGATTGCTTTATAAATGCCAAACTTTAATAAATATGCTTTCAAAGAACACACCAAACAACTAACAATGAAGATGCAATTGTTCTTGAATAACGTTGATTACAAATAGGAAAGTATGCATCTACATTAATAAGACATTAGGGAAACAAATTATGATATAAAACTCTAATATAAATAAGATTACAATAGATTTAGAAAACCCTACCAATGGCCTAAATATCTACTCTCAAACAATACAAAATGTAGTAGATAAAAACCTAGAATTGCGCCAAAAAATGAATTTTCTTATAGTAAATTATAGTGGCAAATTCCAACTTATTCCTTACTCCACAAAGTTGGCCCTAGGCCACAAATTTGGCACAATGAAAAGATTGATTTCTCTTCTCCAAAAGTTGCAACCCTTTGGAAGATATTTCACCACCTCAATTATGAAAATCAATGGGAGTGTTTGTTCTCATTGATCAATATAACAACTGCAGAAACCCTTGGCTCCACAAGCTATCGAGAAGAGTAGATGGCTACACATTCGATGCTCAACAATGAGGCTGCCCTCCCTATTTATTCTTTTCCTTCATCCTTCTAAAAGGAAGTAAAATATTATTTTAAATGCACTCTCTAGAAGCTTCTCCCTTTCCAATGCAATAATTAGTTGTATTTTCGAAAAATGCACTCTCTAGAAGCTTACTCCTTTCCAATACAATAATTAGTTATGCTTCTAGAAAATTAAAATAATTAAATATAAAGTTACCTTTTAATTTTAATTTATTTAATGACTTTATAAGAAATTAATTTGATCAATTTCTCCTTATTTCTTGACTTATCCTTTGAAGAACATAAAGGCTAAGAACTGCACTGGGATGCTAAAAATATGGGGACATTACACTAAATGATGCTACTTATGGAGCTCTACATTAAATGTTTTGATTAGAATATCTTACTAGTTGATGCAGAGGTCACACTTTAGGACCTGCCTAAAGCTGTAAAGAGAGAAGCACAAGATGTTGAATCGGTCATAAGCAAGACGAAAGAAGAAGAACCTAGTTAAGAGAAATGACAAAGAGATATCTACATATTGAACATGTATGAGACAATGTTACTAAAGATGTTGAAGTGTATTTGGAATTGTTGTCAAAGAGAGAGACATTCAGAAGTTAACATTGATAGTTTAAAAACATCAATAGTGGAAAAGAGGAGATATTATAGATGAAAGAAGTCATACATGAAAGACGGATAAGTATGCAGTAATTAGAGGAAGTGATGTTTCTATCAAGAGATAGTGAAGAAGGTTAGCTGATGTATATCAAAGAGGGAGATTGAATTTTAATGTGAAGGAGAGAGCTGTTGGAATTGATACTAGAGGTGTTGCATAAATAAGAATCAGATTGAACCTAAAAGATGAAATCAAAGTTATTGTTAGACACTAAGTTGAGAATGAAAATGAAACTAAAGATATTACCAAAAATCTATTTATCAACACATAAGAAGTTGAGTCAAGTGTTTTGGATTGCATGGTAACTAGAGGTGTTTCCATCAATGCCAAAGAGGGAGATTAATGGAAACTACAATATTGGAATAATTGTTATGTTATTATTGATGTCAAACCTTAGTAGTGCAATAATTTCTACCTAAGAAGAGTGCTATATCAAGATTATTGATGAACATTATTTGAGAAGAAGAGATAACAAGAGGACCTAGTGGAAATGTTGGTTTATGAGGAATTACAATGTGGACTTGATCAACTGCACCTTGAAAAGATACTATGTTTTTTAATCATAACACTAAGTGAAGGAGATAGTTGAGTTGAATCCTAGAAGAGATGATCAATGAAGGAACAAATATATGGGCTTAACTAATTTTCAAAGAAAAAGATTAAGGAACTTGTAGTTGAATTTGACTTGTGCTAGTGTCGACCAAGTGAACAATAAAATTTACGCAGATATAGTGTCAACCCAGCACCAATAAAGTCAAAGTATCAAAAAAGTTGGACCGAACACTAGTAAAAGGATCAAGTGAAGACACTATAAGTTGAGTAAGAAAGTTAATGATGACCAAGTTGTATATTGATGATTGAGGCCGATGAACACAATTTTGGCTAAGTGTCAACATTTTACATTTGTGAAGGAATTGAGATTCCTAGCTGACATAGTAGAATTATTGAACTATTTAAAATGTGTTGAAGTTAAGGATTGATGACTTGAAGAATTTAATGTAAGATAAACCATATTTGACCATTTCTATGCATGGATTCAAAGAGAAGTTTTGAGAATTTTCTAGAAGTAAAAGGAGAAAATAAAATGATAGAAGGATTCAATGAATCTAACCTAACCCTAAGATCAACCGTGGTGTTTAAGAAGGAAAGATCAAGCTACCTTTTTAAGGATGCATAAGGGATAACCTAGCAAGGTTGGAGTTGTTGTAAATTTTTTTGATTGGCATACTTGAGTAGAAGGCTGGACACTAATCAGTTGAGGTGAAGTGTGGTTTCTTTAAGGATTTCCAAGTGAATCAATTATGGAGATGATAATGGAGGTTAGTCAATGAATTAGTTGTTGAACTAAATTGTGATCTATATTTGTAAGGTGAGTTTTCTTTATTAGATCAACCTATTGTTACTTTCTAACCATTGTATCAACTAAAACCCTTTAATCAAGGTTGACCTAATAGTCATTTATAAATCCTTTAATCAAGCTAACATTCTAATGGAATCTTCTTAAGTCCTATAATAAGGCCACTCCTATTAGGGTGATTAAATACTTTAATAGGGTCACACCTAACAGTGTGTATTATAACCTTTAATAGGGTTGGCTCCTAATAGAGCTCACTTCATAAGAGTGACAAATTGGTTACATGTTACTAGTGATTTTTCCCAAATTGGGTTTCCACATTAAATCCTATTCTCTTACTTGTGTGGATGTTATATAAGATGTTTACTATTTAACATTTTACATTCTAAAAGTTAGTTATTATTGGAACAATGGATTGCAAGTTTATGCTAGTGTTAGGTTTCTATATAGATTGAGCTACTTAATGTATAGATCCAAGTGTTTTGAAGAGTTTGAAAGTTTAATTGGTACATCTAGACCTATGGATAACTAATTCACCCCCTCTGATTATTCTAAATCATTCTAATAGAACCATGTTATGCACCAAATCCACCCATTCTTGTGGTGAAATATTAACATATTCTTCTTCTTTGTTATCCAACTTCACATTCTACCCATGCTCAACATTGTTTACTTGAATTAGTTCTTGTGGGTCCTTGATATTGTATACTTGTTTCTATATGATTTATAAATCCTCATCAACAAAATTATGATTACCCAAAAAAACATAAATGGATCCATGCTTTTAAAAAACCTATTCTTATAATTCTCTAACCCTTCATTAATGTCCTCAAGACCAAAATATGGCTTAAGAGTAGCCAATGTTCTTCCCCAAAAGCATAAGGCATAACATTTAGTTCATAATGATAAAAATAATGTGCAAATTAAAGATTAACTAAAATTAAATAATAATGATTAGTCACATAATTGATTCTTATCATGAAGCAATCTAAGATAGAAAAGAAAAGATGTATTAGATTAATATAGAATGCAAAAAGTGAACCAACTTCACACAACATCTATTCCCATATGAAAATAAACAATATGCTTTGATAAACCATAAGATTTAAAAATAGAAATTCATGTATATAAAATTTTACTATCCATATATCATTGCATTGAGTATCAAAATATCATAGATTCAAAATTAGATAATCAAAATGAAATTAATAAGTATCCTAAGAGCTAACCTTCTCAAAACTAGAAAAAAATACTTGTATAACCATACAGGGCTTTAATACTTAGCTTTAAAAACTAAATCCTCCATGGAGTTAAAAACCAACATACCTAATTAAAGTCTTTAAAATAACTAATTAAAGGAAAGCATGCTAAGGTGAGAAGACCCTAAATCCTATCTAATCAAATCCTAGTTATGGTAGCAGTATTGGCTTGTTGTTATGGGTTCTCAAAAAGTCCACCACCACTTTCTTTCACTTCTTGTAAGTGATGAAAAAATCAATTAGTTCCTTTTGTAGTGGTACCCTAATATGTTCCATCGTTATTTTCCACATGTGCTCGATCCAGTGAACGTGATTTATCTTCTTTTTGTATGCCTCTAGGTACACCCTTAATATAATCATCATAAAGTCTATGTGAGTGATAGTGGAAAAGTCATTGATTGCCATTTCTTGGATCTCTTTCATTATATTCATCTTGTGTTGAAAGGATGCAAATAATTCCTAGATCTCACTATTAGGATTATCTTCATTTCCCATATTTGTAACATCAATACACCTAATGTCATTTTCTAGGACTTGTTTGAGAGATTCCATTTCTCTCAGTAGTTCTAATGCCTCATTTAGACCCTATTCAATGGTTATATTCCTCTATTCTAAGTTTTATCTCTCAATAAACAAGAAATCATCATCCACATCTACATCAAGCATGTCTACTAAGAACTCAGTAGTACCATAGTTATAAATCTCCGCAATTTGGATGACATATTCATCCCACTTCACTTTTTAAGATTCCCATGTATTAAAATCAAACTCTAATTCACTCATCATTTTAGTTTCTTGTGTTTTAGTTTTGGCAACTTCAAAGATGTAACTCACCACACTAGCCATTATAGTATGCACCCAATTATTAAAAACTTTGGCTACTTACCTATCCCATTTATCTTGATCAATAAATTTTTGATTAAAAGAGGAAAAAACATCTACCACTAAAGTACTACATAGGATGGTCAACAATTCAAGAGTCTGGAGGGCACAAATGTTTTCCACCATCAACTACATAGTCTACTTCATTTCCTTCTTGTATTTCTAGTCCTTCCATATCCTATGCTTAATCTTTTTATTACTGGCACTGAATATTTTTTTGTAAACCACTCTAGTAGCCATTCCAAGGCCAGTCTCCAGTACTTCCATATCTTATGCTCAATATTTTTGGCTTATCCCACTTCAAATGGATATTGGAAATTAAAAGCCTCAAATTGTTCTTGTCATGACCCTTCCTAAAAAGGAATCCTTTAATTATAATTGAATAAAATATAATAATCGTCCATATACTATTGTCGATCATTCACCAAAGAAATATCATTCATATACTATATAGGTAAATATTTATGACCTATTTATTCTATTTAATTATTTATATTATTCATATTAATATAAATTAATATTATCCATAATAATAATAACATACAAACATTATTAGTCATATAAATAAATAAATTATATAATATAAAATCGATGGCATTTATAGACATTTAAATGCGAATTTAATAAACAAAATAAAAATTATGCTAACCTAAAAACTAACCAATATATATATGATTAATGTAATAAACTATATATGATAATAAAGACCAAATAAACACAATCTATGAATCGATGTCATTTGCATAAATATATCATATGAAGGGACGCATTCATTTGGGCAAGATAAGCGAGATATTAAAGTGGAGCCAAGGAAGGACAGTAGGGGGATACAATCGAGCATTTCTAAAAAGTGTTGAACAAGGATAGTCAATGCCAAAGCTCGTTGGAAAATCTTCGTCGGGTCTCACATCAAGATCGATAGGTTACGATAGCAGCAAATGTGGCAACTCAGACATCTGTCCTCAGACATTATACAAAGTTCAAAGCATCAAAATCATATAAACAATAAACAAACCGCAATCAACTGCATGTCAGTCTAGCCACGTCGGGTAGTATGTGGGTACAAAATAATGTCAGACCCAATAATTACGTGATGCCCGAGCAACAATCACATTTACACCCAATACAATAATCAAGTTCATTATTATTGATTCAATTTAATCGATAGGGGAGAAATATTGAAGTCATCTAACTATTAATATGAGGAGAATATTAACTTGATTATAATAAGGGGAGCTTTGGACATTATAATTTATCTCACTTACAAATTATCAAATATATACATACGTATATTATTTAAAGATTGGATTTTTTATTAAAGATAATTACAAATTTCACATAATTTTCAAATACAAAGTGAATATTTGAAATATTTAAACCAGAATCAAAAGCAACTTGAGGTATAGCTAAAAAGGGGAGATTACAATTGGTATCAGAGCCTGATCCTGCCATCTTGAAAGATAGTAAATGAAAAAAGGAACAAAAATGAGCAAACAACTATCTAATGAAATTAGGAATGTTATGGAATAGACAAACCAAACTCTAGCAAAGCAGATAGAGAAATCAAACCAAGCACTTCTTCAAGCATTGCAAAACATGGGAAATTCCATGAACAATCTAAGAAACCATAATGCTAATGGAAGAGACATAAGTTCAAACCACTTAGAAAATAATGAAGCTTCATCATCTCGGGTGCCCAAACCTCCTTTCTTACCTCGAGAGGACCCCTTGATGGAAGGAGAGGGACAAACAACCAATAATGCTATTGAGAATGCAAGAGCTTATGCTAGCCTTGAACCAGAAATTAGAGAGCTAGTAACATTTAGAGAATTCTGTGAAGCCAACAGGAAAGAAACTCCTAGGAGAGGAAGAAGATCGCAAAATCGAGATCTTAAAAGCAAAGTAAATAAAGTAACACTTCCAAATTTTGATGGATCAGAAAAGACCACTACACGCACTTGGCTACAAAAATTGAACACTTATCTTACCCTTAGCCCAATGACAGAAGAGGATGCACTTCAATTTGCGATCCATCACTTAGAAGGCACGACACATGATTGGTGGCATCATGGCCTTGTTACTCAAGGACACCAAAAGATTACTTCTTATGAAGAATTCTCTCAAAAACTCATTAAAAGGTTTGATAGAAAGCACCCTCAAGAAGACTTTAGAAAGATGACTCAAATCAAGCAACAAGGATCAGTTGAAGGTTATATAGCCAAATTCCAAAAACTCTCAATCAGAGTTATAGGAGTAGATAATGAAAGACCCACTTACTTGTTCATGGAAGGATTAAAAGATTCACTAAGAGGGTTGGTCAGTGCTCTTAAACCAACATCTCTGGACAACACCATTGAAACAACTTTGAGATTAGAAATTTCATCATCAAGTTGTAGACCTTCAAAAAACCATAGCAAACCATTCCACGATATGAATGAAAAGCACAAGCAAACCATTCCACGATATGAATGAAATTATGCATTTGAAGCATAATTTCTTCCTTTTTAAGTCTTCTCATTGTGTATGCCTGGTATTTTATTTGTGTCTTCATATGTTCATATGTATACTTTGCATTCAAATGCATACTACATGTGTGGCTCTTTTATAGAATAAACGAAGTAATATTACAAGTAAAAATTTGAATGGGATCTAGTAGTCAATTTCATTATATAAGGTGAAACAAATATGAAAATGTTTATTGCTTGAGGAAAAGCAATTTTGAGAAGAGGAGACTATCATGACCCCTCCTAAAAAGGAATCCTTTAGTTATAATTGAATAAAATATAATAATCATCCATATACTGTTGTCGATCATTCACCAAAGAAATAACATTCATATACTATATAGGTAAATATTTATGGCCTATTTATTCTATTTAATTATTTATATTGTTCATATTAAAATAAATTAATATTATCCATAATAATAATAATAACATATAAACATTATTAGTTATATAAATAAATAAATAAATAAATTATATAGTATAAAATCGATGGCATTTATAGACATTTAAATGTGAATTTAATAAACAAAATACAAATTATACTAACCTAAAAACTAACCAATATATATGATAATAAAGACCAAATAAACACAATCTATGAATCGATGTCATTTGCATAAATATATCATATGAAGGGACGCTTCCATTTGGGCAAGATAAGTGAGATATTAAAGTGGAGCCAAGGAAGGACAGTAGGGGGATATGACTGAGCATTTTTAAAAAGCGTGGAACAAGGACAGTCAACGCCAAAGCTCATTGGAAAATCTTCGTCGGGTCTCAATGAAGATCGACAAGTTATGATAGCAACAAATGTGGCAACTCATACATCTATCCTCATATGTTATACAAAGTTTGGCCCGTGGCTATACAACCATGAAAATGCACTCCCTTTACATTGTTTTTTCTAACTTTTCAAAAAAAATTCTAAGTCCTCTCCTTCGTTAGGAAGTGCATTTTCGTGGCTATATAGATGTTGCCCAAAGTTTGAAGCATCAAAATCATATAAACAATAAACAAACCGCAATCAAGTGCACGTTAGTCCAGCCACGTCGAATAGTACGTGGGCACAGAACAATGTCAGACCCAATAATTATGTGAAGCTCGAGCAAAAATCACATTTACACTCAATATAATAATCAATTTCATTATTATTGATTCAATTTAATCGACAGGGGAGAAATATTGAAGTCATCCAACTATTAATATGAGGAGAATATGAACTTGATTATAATAAGGGGAGTTTTGGAAATTATAATTTATCTCACAAATTATCAAATATATACATAAGTATATTATTTAAAGATTGGATTTTTTATTAAAGACAATTACAAATTTCACATAATTTCCATATATAAAGTGAATATTTGAAATCTTTAAACCAAAATTGAAAGCAACTTGAGGTATAGCTAAAAAGGGGACATTATAGTTCCACATACTTGGGGTCTAAAATCTCTTAACTCCTAGTCTCTTCAATTTCAAATAATTTCATGGGAATTGTGAATTCTTCAATTTTCCATACAATGAACCTTGATCGAGTCCTCTTTCTTACTTCATGATCATATTCATACTCCACCTAGTAGTCTTCTACATGAGGTTCATAAACAAATAAAGGGTTGAGTTCAAACTAGGTTTTGGAAAAGTCTGTGCTATCAAACTTGGGTCTAGTAGAGTGAGTTTGTAGATTCATAGTCTTCAATTATTCCTTTAGACTGAAAGAATCCTAGATACTCTTACAATAGTTGTGGCATAACTTAATAGGGAAAATATATCTACATCCCCTCCTAAATTGACAACTTTTTTCTACCTTGGCAATTTGATGACATACTTTAATCAAGGTGTATCTCTCTAGGAAATATCTAGGTAGCTTCAAAGGTTTTCCCTAAAACCCTCTAATCCCCAGGTAAGTAAATTTAGGAAATTGTATAAGATAGCTACCATTAACTACAACCTATTGCAATGTCTCTTCTGACAACCTCTTATTTTCTTTTCTCGACAGCTGAAATACTAACCAAGCTAGAAAGGTTTCTTAAACTCTTTAAAAATCCCTAGAATTTCTCTTCTTCTTCAATAATGGGTAATAATTATATATGGCCATGTTATCTACCCATAAATCATGAGGTGAATCCTAGCCAAAAAATAGTATAGATATGATGACATATAAAACCCTGAAGTTCTTGACACCATGGAAAGTTATTCATGAAGCCTATGTGTGATCATTTTGGCCTAGTTTATGTACTTATCATCATAAAGAACTTCCTAGATGAATAAATACATCTAGTTCTCTTATAAGAAGGAATACTAATTTCCCTTCACTCTTTTCAAGAATATGATTATATATTTGACATCTAATATCATAATTTCTCTAGTTAAGGTTCTTGGAAAGTGAGAATCACCCTTATTGGACTTCGATAACCAATTATTAGTGATAGCATTATTGAAATCTTTGGAATATGACAAATTGATTGTCCAGTTCTTATAAACTTCTTTGGGTGGAATCCACCTAGCTCCCATGATGGTAATACAGTTCACATATACCAAAACTTCACAATTATAATTTTGGATGCATCTCTTGATCGTATGATACTTGTCTCTACATTATAACACTAGGACATGGAAAGAGATAGCTTCAAGAAAAATGGGAGCTTGGATAAGACCAATTTTAGAAACACAATCGACCATTGAACTAGGGCGTACATTCTTGAATCTAACCATTACTTTCTCAATCTACTAAGGTCATGTCTCTTAACTCAAGTAAAAATCTCATTAAAGGGCTAGGCTTGTTTTCTTTAGGTAATTTAGGATGTTTGGTAGCCATGGGAATATACAAGTTTCAACCCACAAAACCAAATAGGATATAGAAAGAAACTAGATAATCTTTTAAAATTACCAAAAGAAACAAAATAAGAGGATCTAGGTAAGAATGTAGACTCACCATGTTTGAGTTTCAAAAAAATATCCCGATGTGGACATAACTTTCTATTTACCCTTGAATCCAAGAAGAAAAACCATAATAATTTCTTTCATAAAATTATGGCATTTACCAAAAAAAGAGGTTTTTGTTAGTATATATCCAGAGGATTGGTGGAAATATAAGAGGAGTAACTAAGAGGGTAGGGGTGAACCAATTACTAGAAAAAATAAATCCTAGATCCCTTAGATGTCAAAAGAAAACAATAAACTTTGAAAACTAAACTCTACTGATGCTTGCCAAACACACAAAGATGTTGTAACTCAGTAAACACTGAGAATTCTCAGTAATTACTTAGCATGCAAACCTTAAGATGTTATCTACGATTCCATATTATGTTAATTTAGTTGCAAACATAGAAAAGAAATAGCATGAACACATTTGACATGAATATTTAACGTGGAAAACCAATTTGGGAAAAACCACCAATTGCAACTAGTTACTATTTTTCATTCTTTTGAAGTGATTCCTATTAAGAGCCAACCCTGTTAAAGGTTACAAAACAAACTGTTAGGTGTCACCCTATTAGGAGTGGCCTTGTTAGAGGTCTTTAGACAATTCAATAGAACTACCACCTTGTTAGAGGATTTAAAAATAGATGTTAAGCCAAATCTGTTAAGAGATTTAGATCATGCTATAGTGGTTAGAGAGTAAAATTGAGATGAGCTAATTTCTGATGCAACTAAATTACTAATTACAGATCTCAATTCTAGATTGTATACTTGATCCTTCTTGATCGAATATATCTTTTTAACTCCACAAGGATATTCTACTTATCCTTCTAATTTGCTTCCTCTTACCATCATCAAATCTTCAATGTATTCACATACCACTTCTCACATTCTAACCCTCAACTTGGCCTTATAATTATATCTTTTATAATGTCAAGTTGAATAGAATACAACTTAGAATAATTAATATTCATCTCCTTAGTTGGTTAGAACCAGTAGATAAATCAATTAAACTCAATATGCCAAAATAAGAAAATCCTTCGTTAGCCAACCTTGCTCGGTAGATACTAACTCAAAAATGATTTTCCTATGTTAACAAACTAAAACTTAGTCAACACTACATACTAGCAAAGTCCCTTTGGTAACCGAGTGAGCTTGGTTAACATTGGTTCCATCCAAAGCTTCCTTCATTAATCGAGTGAACTTGGTTAACACTCATCTTTTTCAAACTTTCCTTTGACGCTCGAGTGAACTCTATAGACACTGCCTTCTAAACTAGGCAAACTTTGGATTGCTTGGTAGCCACAAAAAATTGTCTTCAATGCTTGAGTGAACTCGACATACACTGGCTGGAAATAATATGACATTTTTTGTAACATCAAAGACAATACACAATTAATCAATTGTATTCAACAATAAGCTCACTAAATGATCAAGGAAAGTACTTGTATGTCATAAATTCTTACTCATTCATGGGCCACTTCACTTCCATGTGTATTGAAATTTATTTTTCCATTACCTCAACCAATTATCATTAAATGTATGCCTTTTCATCTTTCCTAGAAAGATTGGGAAGCTCCATACTGCCACGTGCTCATGGGTGGCCAACTCTTTAAGCCTTTGAACTTTGAACTCTCAAACCATAAAATGATTGGTTCAATATTCAAGTTTAGTTTGCCAATAAATTTTGGGATAAATTTATCATTAAAATAAGTACAAAATAATTAAGAAAGGGACTCTTTAAATACTAAACCATGAAATAACCTCAAATGGTTCAAGGTTCAAGTTCAATACTACAATAAAATCCACTATAAAATACAAAACATAAGTTGAGTGTGTAATAATAAAATGACAAACCAATGAAATTTGAACTTTTAATTGATAAGTTCAAGGTTCAACTTCAAGGTTCAAACTCACTAAAGGCTAGACTTAAGAAAGACTTATCAACACTAGAAACATGGCTTTGAATCTTTGAACCTTTGAGCATTTGGTTTAAGTTTAGGGTTGAAATTTCCTACTTAAGGCTCTTCTGAGAGGCTTAGGAAAAATAAGAGAACCAAGTTCGACATGTGTGTTACAATAATCATCATCGCTATTCCATCCCAAGAAACTATGAGAATGTAACTACCAAACTAGAATTGGATTTCCCACTAGTGAGATGACATATAGTTACAAGTACAATAAAACTTTCATTGGTGAGATTTGAAGACACAAATTCATTCCCATTCAAATAAGAAATGAATCTATTGTCACTGATATAGAAACCTTTTTGCTCCTATTCTATACGACATCAAAATACTAATGTTATGTCGATGAAGTTTCCTTCAAACATATAATACTACTATAAAAAAAACTAGCCTTGCATGCATCAAAATTTTGACAATAGCTTCTACCATGATCTAACCCTCAACAGTGGAAGTGGGACTTGATGAAATTTTCTTCTTCACTAGACTACTACAATTGGTTACCTCTCAAGTATCTCACATTCCTCACTTGTAGCTCTCCAACACTCTTCTAATTGCACCTCTTTCGCCTTCCAATTACATCCCCCACTCTATTAAATACCTCTTCCATCTATAATGAACTTTATATAAGTATCCATTATCTTTTATAAACATCATTTATTCACTTTTTATCAAGCATAGTTGATAGATAATAGACAAATGATGTTCAAATAAGAAGAATGTATGCTTATATAAGGTGTGCTATGGAAGGAACATGGTCATTGACTAGAGTGGAGGATGGAATTGGAATGAAGAACTACAAGCTAGGGAAGAAGAATAAGATGTGTAGTTGGAAGAGTGATGGGGAAGTACAAGTGAAGAATACGAGACATTGGAGAGCATAGTGAAAAATTATATAGTTTTGATGAAGAAGAAGAATCTATCAAGTGATACTACCACTATGGAATGTTAGAATATGGTAGTTGTTGTTGATCTTAGATTGGTTTTGACTATTGAGTGTCTATACACTTAAGTCATTTACTTAGTTCATACCAAATAAGTAACATATGCTGAGCATAACATATAATATAGTGCATGCCAAGTAAATAGTGAGTGCTGAGCAACTCAAGTGCTGAGTCACTTAAATGTTGAGAAGATAGTATGTGTCGAGTAATTCAAGTGCTAAGAAAGTAGTGCATATCGAGTCACTTAGATGTCAAGTGATAGCATTGAAGTTTTAGTTAATGCCAAGCACCAAGGACTTTAGATGCTGAACAATACAGTTTTGACATAGTTGTTTACATTAGCACAAATTACTACATAAACCATTTTTGTGCTAGCTTAAGTAATGTTTTATAATTTTTGTTGATAAGGATGAATCTTAATTCTAAATCCCTATGCATGCCATGTATCTAATAAAAAAAGGCAAGGTTTAAGTGGCAATATGGGTGAATCTCTACTGTTGATTCATACCTAACCATAAATCACCTAGGTCTTCTTAAGAAAGATGAACCCTAAAATTTACATAGATGGAGATAGGAATGCTAAGGAGAATTTAAGAGAGTTTGCATGCACAAATAGAGCTTTCTTGGTGATTAAGGTGTTATGAATTAAGTTACATTGCAAAATTAGTTAGAAGGAGAATAGAGGAAAGGAAATAGAGGACAACCGAGGTACATGTGATAAAAAAGGATCAAGCACACATAAATATAGAGGTGATCTGATATCAAGCAACAAAGTGCTAACTAAAGGATCATTGCTGAGACATTTTAATAGGTGAATCAATTAAATCTCTTAATAGAGTAGTCCTAATAGGCTCTTTTAAATCCTTTAAAATGATGCTTACTTTATTGTAAGTTAAAGTCCTTTTACTAGGCACGCTTTTAGCAAGGTGTTCTAAATCCTTTAATTGGGTAAGATCTAAAAATATTCTATGCCTTTAATAGGGCAAACCTTTCACAGGGTAGATCATGTTTCATGGTCAAACATTGTAACCTTCATTGGATATACTTTATTACTACAGTAGTGAAGATTTTTGGGTGTCATCCCCACCCCATTTTTACGTTCTTCTTGGAGGGTTTCTAGGTAACCAAATATCTTGTGTCATACATGTGTTGAATATTTACTTTTATGCTATGAATGTATATGCTTAATTTGGTATTTTAGTTTATATGCATAGACTGTGAGATGGATGTGTGGTGAATAGTTTTAGAGGTTAAAAGCTTTAGTGCTGATACACCCCCCTCTTACAGTTTACTTTCCTATTGTATTTCCAACAATTGGTATCGGAGCTCAATTCTCTGAAAGAAAAAATTTGTAGCTTTGAGGAAAGATCTTGAAGATGGAAGTCTACAAATTGGGAAAGACTATTGAGAACTAGACAATTGAAAAACAACTTTCCCTATATCAAGTAAATGAAGCAAGAGATGAGTTAAAGAGATCATTAAAGAGAAGGAAGGAAATTTTTATTCAAGAGAATGACACACAACATCAAGAGATTGACACTACTAAATTATTTGCAAATAGAAACTCCATTAAATTTGGTGTAATAGTTGTAGATTTGATGGAAAAGAATGGAACCCTATATGAAGTGGTTAGAAATCTAAAGAGAGAACAAGAGATCCAATCAATATTGCTATGTGAAGTAATTGAGCAAAAAAAGAAAGTTGAAGATAATAAAGTCATGATTAAAGATGACACAATGATTTTGACCAATAGATTGGAAGAGAAAATATCAGAGGTAACTAGGATTGCTAACATGTAATTGGAAACCTTAAGTCAAATGATGACTACTAATCATGAATTAAATGCAAAGGATATTGAGATCACAACACTGAAGTTGCAAAATGAACAACTGAGAAATGACTTGAAAAGAGAAAAGGAGTTTTCTAATAGTTTCAACAAACCTAGTGAAGCCATCAAATACTTTGAACAATTGATGAGATCCCCTAGATCCAACAATAGTACTGAATAAGGAGAAACATTCAAAAGTGGCAAAGGGAGAAGTAATAAAGGTAAGAAATCCAAACCTACTTGTCATAATTGTGGTAAGATAGGTCATACTACTAATGTTTGCAGGAGCAAGACTGTAAATTAGAATCCTAAGAAAAAATTCATGGGTCATTTCCATAAATATAAAAAACAAGGACATAAGGCACATCAATGCAAAATCAAGACCACAAGCTCACAAAGATTTGAAGGATACTGCTATAACTGTTCGAAGTATGGACATAGAGCATATGAGTGCAAATCCAAGCCTAAATGGTCATCAAATAAGTAGATAAAGGTAAGGCACAATAGAAACTCTTATAATTGGGATTATAATATAAGGAATAGTTGTCATTACTATCAAGAATATGGACATGTTGCTAAAAATTGCATAAGAACACATTTTAGAAGCAACTACAATAGATAGTGGAGTCAAACCACATGTTTTAGCTATTTCAAGACTGGTCACATAAGCATAAATTGTCCAAAACAGTCAATGACACCAACCAGTGAGTTGAACAAAGGTAAAGAAAAGGTAGATGTTGAGAATGTCAGAGATGAAATGAACAAGACATGGAAGAGAAAGGAAGATTGAAGAACATCAAGTGTAGAAGGTATCACTTCACCCAATGGCTCAGGTGATCACACCTCCTCAAAATAAGAAATCAAGAGGTAAGTGGGACTGATATCTAAAAGGATATACTTTACATTAGTTCCAAGGATTTAGTGCTAAAAGGATTACATATGCATGAAGAAAGATGCAAACTTTTGTTAAGAATCAAGAAGAAATCTTTTAGTTTTGTTAGTTTTCATGTTGCTGTTGAGCATGAAAAGTTTCAATATGGTTTTTGAGTGAAATATTAGTTGATGTTGAGCTATTTTTAGTGTTGACCAAGCTCATAGTAGTTTCCAAGTGGAAAGGAAACTTCATGGAAGACAAGTGAGTTAAAATCTTTATTGAAGCTAAGCTTACAGTTGTGTAAGCACTAAGCATTAATTGCAAGGTTTTGAGGTCTATATGACCAATTTCTACTCATTTGACTTTATTTGAATTTGAAGTAGAGCATGAAGAGCTAAAGATGAAACAAAGAAATCATTCCAAGCTTTTGTAAATCGATTCAATTTTCATTTGACACCATCACTATAGAATCACAAAGGTATTTATCGAGTGTTGAGTTATGCAATTTGAATTTTTGCAAAACCTAGTTTTATGAAATGGCATCTAGTTCTTCAGTAGCCAAGTTTGTAGAGGGAAATAAATTTTTGAATGTGCAATTAATAACTAATGAGATTAAGAAACCTAATTTTAGAACTATTCTAGACATAACTTATAAAGAAGATCCATCTGGTGCATTGTCAATGATACCACTACAATTCTTAATGTTCCAAAATGTTAAATGTTGCTATACATGTAAGGTTGGAAGCATAGAAGACATGGACATTAGGGAGACATATGGAAAATTGTGTGAAAATGGAGCGTTGAAGGAGGAATTCAAAATTGTTGAGAAGAAAGGGTTAACCTGTGCCTTAGATTTCTCCAACATCTTCAAGATAGAATCGATAAAGATAGTTTTGAGCAAGATACAAGATAATTTTGTATGGTTAGAGAATGGATCGGTGAAAATCACCAAGAAAATTGTGCATAGAATTATAGGGTATCAAACCCTAGATCAGCCAAAGACATTGAGAAGTGAAGAAAAAGAGGTAATTGAAAGGAATATAGGGGCTATATGGAATAAATGAGGGATGACAATAGATACAATCATAGATCCCTTAATTAATTTTTTAGTAAGGATAATAGCACATATGTTTTATAAATCTAGTAGACATAACAATGTTCATGTATTGTAGTGGATGTGGGATAAAAAATAGTGAAGAAAGATCATACTTATGATCTTGCCAAGTTGTAGTTGAAACAATTAACTAAGACTTTGGGAGCCATGAGGAAGACCAATAGTGCACAATGCATATTTGGATTTATTCTTGTATGCACATTCTTTTATGTACAAAATACATTCCCTACTTTTGGTAAAGTTACATGGAAGGTAAATAGATCTATTGCAGTGCAAATAGGTGAATTCATTGAGCAACTAGGTGATAATTTTGAGTCAGTCATGACAATATACTTTGAAGACTTCAAGTAGTTAATGGATAAAATATTGAGGACATCAGTTTCACCAATGGAGAAATACTTTTATGATGTTTGCTTCCTAGTTGACACTAACTATACATATGTCCAGGCAAAAGTTCCTAGAGTTAGATGGTTAAGACCATTAGGATATGAAATCAACATTGATGAAGCATCTATAGTAATATCAACATTACTTGTAGAAGAAGTGGACAAGGAGGCTACAACTTTTGCTAACTATTATACAACTAAGTCAAAAATCACAATGGACTTGAAGACTACTGCAGTCATTAGAAAGAAGAACAAGATGGTAAATAAATTGAAAGAGAAATTTGGTGAAAGGGGTAGAAGAAGAGATTGCACATGCCCAAAACCACTTGCTATCACCCAAGGTGAAGGAGAGGACCAAAAAGAAGAGGAAGTAGAAATTGTAGAAGGTGTTGAGGGAGAAGAAGCCAGTGAAGCACCTACAACTACTATACATAAGAAAAGAAAAGTTAAGGAACTTGCAAGAAACAAACCAAACAAGGTTGCAAAACCTACTTAGCCTATAGTACCTACAACTAGGGATAGCATAAGTGGCAATACACAAAAAGTTAAGGAAGTAGCCAAGCCAAAGGAGAAAAGAGCTAGTCAAGCTAGTAAGGGTGAAGAATCTCATAAGAGACCGAGGAGAAAATATGTTGCTCCAACTGAATCTAATGAAGAGAAGATTGAATTTGATGACAAGAACCAATTTCAAGTGGTAAGTCATAGTTTCTCTTTAGATTTAGATAATCTATGTGAGAATATTAGAAATCATGTTGATTTATGTAGATTCTCTTACATTGATTTTGACAATCTTGGGAAGATTGAAAAGAATCAAGTTGAAGAGGCAATATATGTCATGACGAAAATATTTAAAAAGGCTCCTCTTGACCTTGCTAACTCCATACCCAAGAGTTTGTAAGAGAGAGTTGAGAAGAAGTGGCACTATTATCTGAATATTGAAAAACAAATAAGAGAAACAACACTTTCTTAGGTAATACCAAAACTAATTGTAAGGGTGAAATGGAAAATCCATTAAGAAACATACTATAAAATTTATACCAAAATACAAGGCATTCAGTATATTGTAGAATAACATTGAGGATGTTGTAAAAAAGACTACTTTGATGTGGAAATCACTATATGGTTTGACACCATCCTAAGAAATATTGCAGGAACCTATTGAGGTAGGAGAAGAAAAAAAAAAGGAGAAAAAGAAGATGGTACTAAACAAGATATAGTTGAAGGAGACACAAATATGAACATAGAAACACATGCACTACCTAAGGATGAGCAACCAATGGAATATAATGTACTAGATACACTAGTGCCAAGTGCCAGTGCTTCACATGAGGTGAAAAAAGAAGATGACACTGTAAAGATAAAGGATGTCTTTGAGACTACCACTTAGAACATTGATTCCCTCACAAAGGATGACTTGAAAAAGATACTAGTGGAATCCACCACCCAGGCTAAACTTTGTGAGAATCTTGAACTAGTGAGTATTGATGAAATAGAGAAGGAAAACAAGGTATCTATAGGGGAGATATTACAAAAACAAATTACACCATTAGCCCCTCCTCCATTCACAATGATACAACCAACACTACCCCTTGTGGTATATCAAAGGAAGGAGACAACTACTCCCACCATCAGTACAATGGCAAAAAGTGCTCCAGTCTTAGTCACTATAGAGGAAAGTGCACATGACAAAGGTAAGATAGATGGAGAGTAGAAGGATGAAATAGAAAAGAATGAAGAAACTCAAATTCAAATAGTTTGGATAGATACTCCTACACCTACAACACATAATGAAGGTGTTACTAATAATATAGAGGAACAAAAGGACACACCTAAAGAGTCATGTTTTACAACAAAGCGAGAGGAGAAAATAACAATATAAACATTGGTAACATTACCAAAATCTGCCACTCCTCCTAGTCAAGCTCTTCAGAGGCCAAGCATAGAAGCTACACCATTACAATCCTCAAGGTAGTGTCCCAGTACATCGAAGGGAGTTGAAGTTACATCACTTTTTGATGTAAACCTAGATGAGGTAATTGAGTTGCCCAAATTTGATTATGTAACTATTACTATTGAGTAGATGGGTATACTCCAAGAAGCTCTGGCAAAGAAGATGCATCAAGAATTGCTCAAAGAGGAGCATAGGTAGAACTAAGCTTTTATTAATATCAAAGAAATTTTTATTGATGCATTTAGTTTTCCGACTCTAGAGGAAAACAAGCCAATAATTGAATAGTTAACTAGCTTAGTGGAGAAGCTAAATAACACAAACCTAGATTCTATTGTCAAATTACTTGAATAGTTTGAGAGAAATTTCTAATGTAAGGTTGATGAAAAGATATCAAGTGTTATTGCACTAACACGGGTTGAATTAGAAACCAAAATAAAAAGTGTGAAGAAGATACTAGATAATATTTTCTCTTTGTTTACCAAACTGAATAATACTACACTCTTCACAAGGGAAGTTAGAAGTCATATCCTAAACTTGGAGAGAATTATGCACATGTCTAGCATAACTCTACCAAAGTCTCTAGCCCAAAGTGAAAAACACTTCAACACCCTCCTACATTCCCAAAGTTAGTTAGCAACATTACATGCAAATGAAGCCAACATTAGGGCTAAACTAATATGCATCTAGTCTACATTGACTCCACACATGGAGATAGTACACAAGGAACTAGCCTACACTAAAAATATCATGAGGAAAGACTCATCTTTCTACACATGAAGGCTCAGTACACCTTGTTGTTGAGTTGGCTATCCAAATTAAGTCATTGGAGGTAGCTTGTGATAATTGGGATGCAACTCTAAAGATTATACTTGAGGTCCACAAACCATTTTTGGACAAATACACTATTAGTGTATAACCATTAATGTAAGTGTCAAAAAGGGGGAGTAAGGATAAAGGGGGAGTAAGGAAAAAGGGGGAGTAATAATGAGAAAGAGTATGGGGGAGATAGAGACAAAGCTAAAAAAATGGACAATCTACTCAGTAAGAGAAAGATTTTGTACAGAGTATAGCATAGAACAACCAACTCAGAGGGAGTTATAAAATTTTGAGGTATGACTGATAAGTCATGTTATTCCAAATTTTGATATTTTGAAATTTTTTTGTATAGAAGTTGAATTGATACTAGTTATCTATGTTATCCTTGTAAGGATAAGATCATTAATGTATGACCAAATATTTTTGACACTCATGTCAAAGGGGGAGATTGTTAATCTTAGATTGGTTTTGACTATTGAGTGTTTATACACTTAAGTCATTTACTTAGTTCATACCGAATAAGTAACATATGCCGAGCATAGCATATAATATAGTGCATGCTAAGTAAACAATGAGTGTCAAGAAAATTAAGTGCCGAGTCCCTCAGACGCCGAGTAGATAGTATTTGTTGAGTGATTCAGGTACCAAGCAAGTAGTGCATGCCAAATTACTCAAATACCAAGTGACAAAAATGAAGTTATAGTTAGTGCTAAGCACTAGGTACTTTAGATGTTGAGTAATCTAGTTTTGACATAGTTGTCTATATTGGAAAAAACTAAAATATAAACCATTTTTGAGCCAACTTAAGTATTGTTTTACAATTTTTTTTGATAAGGATGAATCTTAATTGTGAATCCCTATGTATGCTATGCATCCAATCAGAAAAAGGGAAGGTTTAAGCGGCAATATGTGTGAATCACTATCATTGATTCATACCTAACCCTAAATCACCTAGGTCTTCTTAAGGAAGATGAACCCTAAAATTTACATAGATGGAGATAGAAATGCTAAGGAGAATTGAAGAGAGTTTGCATGCACAAATAGAGCATTCATGGTGGTTAAGATGTTATGAACTAAGTTAAATTATAGAATTAGTTAGAAGGAGAATAAAGGATAACATAGGTACATCTAATAAAAAAGGATCAAGTAAACATTAGTATAGAAGTGATTTGACATCAAGTAATAGAGTGCTAACTGAAGGATCATTGCTAAGACATTTTAACAAGTAAATCAGTTAAATCTCTGAACAGAATAGTCCTAACAGGCTCTTGTAAATCATTTAATAGAGTGCTTACTTCATTGTAAGTTAAAGTCCTCTTACTAGGCACACTTTTAGTAGGGTGTTCTAAATCCTTTAAGAGGGTAAGATTTAACAATCTTGTAAGCCTTTAACAGGGAAGACCTTTCACAGGGTAGATCATGTGTCATGGTCAAACATTGTAACCTTCATTGGATGCACTTTACTATTGTAGTAGTGAAGATTTGTGGGTATCATCCCTACCCCAATTTTACCTTCTCCTTGGAGGGTTTCTAAGTAACCAAATATCTTGTATCATACATGTGTTGAATATTTAAATTCATTCTATGAATGTGTATGCTTGATTTGGTATTTTAGTTTAGATGCATAGGCTGTGAGATGGATGTGTAGTGAATAGTTTTAGTGTTGATTCACCCCCCCTTCTTAGAGTTTACTTTTGTATTGTATTTCCAACATGTGTTTCAAAATTAGATCTAAATAGTTTAGAAGATTATAGATAACCTTAGCATTAGACAACTAGTAATGGATAAAATTCTATTTAAAATTTATTATGCTCTATGATGGCTCATTTCAAAGACATTATATACTATCATAGAAGTGCTTTGTCTCTACTAACTGTACATTACGATTGCAATACTATCACTTATTCATTAGCACATATATATTTATATTACAAATTGATTTGATAGTTTCCAAATCTTTTTCCCTATTAACAAATATTAATAAATGAAATTCTCATAATAAAAAGATGCAATAAGGAAGGTGGAAACTTTGTAGTTCATAGTAGTAGTTGGAGATTGGTTACAATTATTTAAGACTTCCTAATTATCCTAAGAAATAATGGAGAGGGCATCGACTGATGGTCTATTTTATGAAACATATGTATGAACTAAAAGATGAATGAAAATTATCATGAGCATCATGAATAAATAAGTATACAATTTATTGTTGTGAATAAATGAGAATGAGGAGCACGAATTTCACATATATAATAATTTTGTAAGTAATATTATTAAAAGCTATGAAATGAATGCATGTATCTGTTGTACCCCTTAATTATGACAATAATAATGAATATAAATATAAATATAAAATAAAATTATTAGAAGAGTATTTTAATAAATATATAAAATGATAATAATATATTTTTGTAAGAGTAAATAATAAGATACATATTATTTTATAAGTACACTGTAAATAAATATAATCATGATGCATTTGGACTAATTATATAATAGATCATCAATATAATATAATCACTAATATACTTAAATAATAATTATCTAAATAGCAATAATGATATTATAAATTAATATGATTAATAATAGATATATAATATTAAAGTAATAAAATAATTGAAAGATATTATTAATCAACCATGACAACATGATGATAATATAATAATAAATAATAAAAAGAAATGATAATATAATAATCAAGTAATCAAAAAATATAATAATGAGCTATATAAGATAATGTTAATACTTAATTGATATAACATTAATCACATTGCTAAAACTCCAAAAGGTGTGATGGTTGGGATCATAATATATAAAATGAGGAGATATGTACCCACCAAAAAGTACAAGGAAAATAAGAACTTCAATCAAGGAATAACACCATACATATATAAATCCAAAGGAGAAGACATATTCATCTATTCATTATAAAATATCGATTTGAATAAGAAGAAATAAATCTAGATTAACCAGGGACACTAAAATATATTGTTATTAAATGGTTTAAGAAAATCATTCTTTACAAGGCATTCAATTTACACTAACATAGAAATGATTTGCAATGAAATTTTAAATAAATTTTATAACTCAGAGAGTTAAATCTGATTTCCTAATGATCATATATTTTTGTTGGAAACTATAATTGGAACAATTATTATTTTGTTATTAATGTCAAATCTATTAATGAGACATGTTGCTATCTAATCTAAATGTCATATATATTTGATTGAAGAAGATGATTTGAGAGTTTTCCCATAATAAAAGCACTGAGAGGAAAGGTTGAGTTATGAAGAAGAAGTTACAATGGATATTTTGATTAGTTAGACTTTGATAAGTCAAAGTGATTTTTTATATCATGATGATGTTCAAGCCTTTGTAGTAGAAGTCAAGATATATCACTAATGTAAAGCTAGACCAAGCAATAGAGTAAAAGACTAAGGAATTTTGAGGGATGCTAGTGTCAACTGAACCACAGAACAAGAAAAGAAAATTTAGAGTTGCCCAAGCATCAGTATAAACCAAGTGATAGTGTTAATGCCAAGCTCTATAATGACTGAGCAATTCAGTAATGATCAAGTTCTAGAACTTAGAGATGGTTGAGTGACATTGTTTGAATGCGTTTAAGGAATCATGATTCCCTGCCGACTTAGATGATTTCTTGGGATATGGAAATCATGTTGAAGAATAGATTGATGTATTGAATGATTTAATTCAAGGAGAGGATTGGGTATTATATCTAAGATCAAATTTGATGGATGAGAAGTTTATAGAAAATAAGAAGATGGACAAATACAATGAAGATGATGAATTAGATTGTAAACCCTAAGATCTATGGTGATCATAAAAATGGAAAAAGACTAGAATTACCTATTTAAGAAGATACAAAGATGAACTTTAAGAGTATGTACATAAAGGGGTCAGAAGAGCACAAATGAGATATGTAATGATGAGAACAAAGCAAGGAATCTTTGTATATTTTTAGTAAGAGGGAACAAAGCTACTAAAGTTGATAAGTAAATCTAATTAGAAGGCTTATTTTGATATGAAGAGAAGGATGATTTCTTGAAGGGTGTCCAAGTGAATCTGAGATAGAGTTAACAAGGAAGGCTTATTAGGGAATCAACACATGAATCAAACAATGATCTAAAACTACAAAGTAAGTTATAATCATTCAGATCAATACCTACTATTTTCTTTCTAATCATTGTGAATAGTTTGTATTGAAATCCTTTTAATCAAAGTTTTACCTAATAGTCATTTGAAGAACTTAACAATCTATGTAAATCCTTTAGCAAGGTGACATTCTGAATGGAATGATCAAAGTCATCCAACAATGCCACTCTTATTAGGTTGATTAAATCTTCTAACCAAGTCACATTTAAAAATGTATATTGAAACCTTTAAGAGGGTTGGCTCCTAGCAAAGCTCACTTTAAAAGAGTGAAAAAGTGGAGACATGTGCCTAGTGGTTTTTCCAAATTGGGTTTCCATGTTTAATCCTATTGTCTAACTTGTTTTGAGTGTTTTATGGTGATGTATATTTATATGTTTACATTCAACTAAGTATGTTATATTAGGACAATGAACTACTAGTAATTTATTTATTAGTATTTAATAGAGACCAAGATACAATAGGATAAGTTGAACAATGAATGTTTAGTGTTTGATTGTTCAAAGTGGTACTTAAGGACCTTGAGTAACTGATTCACCCTCTTCTTAGTTATTCTAAACATTCTAACACAATTATCTAAAATTTAAATTTAAACTGAATATCATAACCACCAAGTTTATTGTAAGAAGAAACTTAGCTTATGTATTTAGCATCATCTATAGAAACTTGACTAACATAAAATTCATGAAATAAATTGTAATACAAAAAAAAGGAAATTATTTAAGTACACAAGAACAAGAAGAAGAAAAATAAAACCTTAAAATTAAGGGTAAATAACATGCTACACAGTTGAGGATCATAACCTTAAGCAATAACCAATAGACCCTAGTACAAATTAATGGTAGGTAATATTAGTTTTAATGAGACCAAATTTAACACCAAATGAAGAAAATTATTACATTGTAAATATCAAAGTTGAATAGAAGGTTTGACCATATATCATCTAACCAAATAAAAATGTTACTCATGTATGCATTCTTCTAGAAAAAAATGAAGTAACAATGAGAAAAGAAATCACAGTAATATTACTATCGATAGATCATATGTCACTTCCTATAACTCTTGCCACTATAACATCATATGTCTCTCTAAACTTTGGATTTTGACAAGCATGATATATTGTTTCATATAGACAAGTTAACAATAAATTAATACAAAAACTATTTTTTTGCATCCTAGGCCTTTTCCCATACAATCCCAACTCCTAATACACCAATATCTCCAATCTTACTATCCAAGACAACTAACAATACCATATTGTCTAATTAGATAGTCACACATATATACAAAGAATTATCATTCTATCCATGCTTGGGTCCCACAACCTTTTCCACAAATCTTGGCATCTATTAGTATCACTAATATCCTTAAGATCATTCCTCATGACATTCATCTCACATACTTTTAATGGTAAAATTACTTAATTTTCTTCTATCCCTGTCTACTATCATAGGGAAAGTTACAATCCCATACTATTGTACCAAAACTCATACAAACTATTGAGTGACATCTTAGAGCTTAAAGAGGTTGTTATGCATGCCATTCCCTATCCTCTTGTCCAATATGAAGATTGGATCACACACATAAAATTAAAAGATATCACATTTTATAACAATCTAGATACTCTAGACAAGGATTTATGACAACTATATTCAAACACTGATATCTTCCCAAATTTAGTAGGGGCAAAGAATAAATGTTGATTAAAAAGAATTGATTATAGATTAAGATGTATTATATAATTTTTAGGAATCATTTGTTTCTTTTTCAATGAATGAGAAAAATGACACTTATTTTAAGGAATTCTAATACTTTTGAGTTTATTTCTCCAAATAAACTATTGAGTGAGCCTTGGGTGGATGATATGGAGTAAGGAGGACATCGAGGTCACACATTCCTTGATTATTATGTAAAGTGAATTTTTCTAGAACATTATGGTCCAAATACCAAGGAATGTAAATAAAGAAATGTGAAGATAGTAAGTACACGTGTATATTTGTTCTTGTGGATATCAACATGATTGTAGGACTTTTAAAGAAATACCAATAATTGTATGTGATTTTTATAGAGTTGGATGAATTCTTAGATTATCAAAGTTAATTAAATTTTATGACATCCACAATTGTTCGTAGTTAATTTTTTCATCATACAAACCCAAAAAATATGATCTATAGTTACAAAAATGTTCATAACTCACTCAATATTATAGTGAAATCCATGACACTAGTGCCAAATGAAAATGATTCAATGGTAAATTTTATATAACTAGGTGTACATCAAAATACCATAATAAAAAAAACATTAAATTCTACTGCAATAGTTTCATAATTACAAAAATGTATTTTAGTCCAATATTTTTTCTCACTTCTTTTTCATTGATATCAGTCCTATTACTTTGTCTCCTTTCTATTTCCTAGCACCAAGTTTGGAGGCATAAAATATAATTTAAAAAACAAAAACCAACTATCAATAACCATCTCTAAAATAGTAGATATTTTATCTTCCAAAATAATAGATTTAAAAGCAATCTATTAATAGATTTACTTTGATTCAATCTATTTAAATTGACTTAGTAACCGATCCTTTAATTTGCACTGATAATTTCTCATTATAGATCTCCTCCTTTCAATCTCTCATTTGATCTCCAATCTAATATAGCTTTGCTCAATCCTTCATTACTTCATTAGGTCACTAAATTCTATTCTTGACAACTTTCTCTTACAACATCCAAAACCTTAACTCCTTTGCATAATACTTTTCTTCCTTCACATAGTTAATATTCTCTTATGCAATAGCTCACTCCATACACAAAAATAGGGTTTAGATCTACCTATTTAAAAACATATGCATAGTCTTCTAAATGCTTCTCTTTTTTTGCCTCTTCATTTGATTAGTTGTTCTACCTCATAGCGATAGATGATCCATGTCAAAATGCATAACAACCTTTGTAACACACCCTACAATAATTAAATGTCATTTTTATGTAGACTCAAAATATTTTACCTCATATTTTGTATCTTTCTAGACATTTATGCTCTCTTTGTGTTACTTGACACACATTGTCTCTAATGCTCAATCATAACTATTCTTCCCATTGTTGCTCAGCCTTAAGTATACTCAACCTCTTATGCATAACTTGACATCTATGTGCTCTATCTATTAGACATTCACTATACCTGGCTTATATTAAAAGTACTCAGTGACCAAAGACTTTCTTAGCTCCTATAGAGCTGAATATATACATATTTATTTACAAGTCTTTACATGACTCAACCTATATAGAGTAGCTCAGTTGTAGTGATGACTGGTAGACTCTTCCTTGTATATGAATAAGTGTTTAACACTGATAGACAATAAGACTTAGAGATACCAAAAATCTCCCCCTTTGACAGTAGTGGAAAAAAACTTTGTCATGATAACATCTTTATAGTACAAAAATAATAGTACCTCCCTAAGGCTATGACTCTATTCATATAGAACTTCAAACCTTTTACAATGTATAATACATACTTTACATGACTCAATTCGATTGTAACTTTTTCATACCTTGTCTTGTTTCTATCTCTCTGAAATTATAATCTTTACATTCTCTTTTAACTCATCATTCCCCCTTGATCATTCCATGTCATTTCCCCCTTGTCTTTGACACTTATGTCTTTTGCTGGGGTGTTTTCTAATAGGGCTATGAGGGTGGAATCAAACCATATTTGTTAATAAATGATTTTTGAATTTGATTGATCATGGAAAGGCTATAATCTCATGTGGTTCTTGCTGATTCTAAAACATGAATCTTTGATTTCAAATTTTCTACCAAGTTAATTAAGTTGTCAGTAATCAAAAGATTATGATACCTTTGCTAAACTTAACCTTGGTTGCATAATGTCTAAGTGAGGTATCAACATTGATTGTATGGAGATCAATGTGGCCCTTATTATGATATATATTGTTTGTAACTTGGCCAATTTCCCTTAAGAAAACAATAATTTTTATTACAATGCATTGATCTTGATTCATCTAACTACAAGATTGAACTACCTAATTATTTTATGTTAGCCTGAATCCTCTAAATGTTTCTCTAGAATTCATTTGTAAACCTTGGCACATCACAAAGTATATTGTATAGATCTTGTATCTTCTTCACAAGTTCTTCTATGTTCTATAGAAGTGCTGATAGCTCAACTTTTCTTATTGCAATGACAATAGAAATTTTCTCCAATAATCTCTTTTCAAATTTCTTTTCAAACCAAGCCATTAGTTTTTCATTTTCCTCAATATCTTTAGTGTTGATTTTTTCAAAAATTTGTACCAGCTTAAAGATAATGGGGGGTTGTTCATCAATGGTCTAAATCTTAAAGGAATCAACAAATATGTCCTCTATATCATGCAACACCTATTTTTATGGTTGTTCTCACCTCATCTCTTTATTTTTCTTCCTGCTAGAATATCTTGCAAGATGATAGTTTATTCAAAACTAAGACTGGATAGATCTCATTTTGGTATATCAATTACTTTATCCAAACTAATAGTATTATATAGAGAACTATCATGTTTCTTCTTTCCCTTACTTTTCTTTGGAGTGTTGCATCTTGACACTACTAGATTAAGAGTAGGTGATGCGGTGTCACCACTTGGTCTTGCTTGTATGTTAGTTCTTAGAACAACAATGGTAGCAGTTGACATTACATTCTCTTTTTTAACTTCTACTCCTTTCTATTCAATCTCCTTATCTCCCTCATCTTGAGGTCTTGAGACATGTGGTCTTGTTTGACCTATAGTAGATACTTCAACATTTGTTTCCTTATTTGATTCCTCTTTTTCTTGCTTGTCCTTTTCTGGTTCCTCAACTTTTGAGGGCTTCATTTTTTTATTGAAATTTTGTACTTGCACTTCTCCTTCCTTGGAATAGTTTGTTATTTTCTACAAAACAAGAGTGTTAGGTATGGTGGCATGAGTATGTGATATGTTTCCTTGTGGGCTCACCACACCTGAACTTTCTTCATCACTTTGATCATCCTTTATGATCACTATATCCACTATTTTCTCCTACTCAGCTCCTTTTGTGATTAATCAAAAAATACTTTTCCATAAAAATTCATTTGGCTTTATAACAACCTCAATCTTATTCTATACAATCATGAATGTTCTAAATTTTGGATTGAATCATTTCCTATGCTTCTCCAAAAATGTTGTCTTTTGTTTATTTGTTAATTTAGACATAATCTTGACCAATGTGCCTTCTCTAATTTTCTTTTCTACTTTTTTTGTCTTGCCATTTTCTATCTAGTCTATTATACAAATCATGTGGAATCATTTTTTCAAATTTAGTAGGAGTGAATTTATTGTTATCCATCATATCTATCATGGCCTCTTCTAACTTATATTTGTAGGCATTGGTCAATGTATCATACTTTACATTAATGAAACTTGATAAAATTGAAGAGCTTCTGATGTTGGCACATACCTTATCAATATTTCATGGCTTTGTAGGTACAATGAATCGATGATGTCCAGGTTCATCAAAGTTGGTTCTCTTCACATCTTCTTCTTATATATATATATATATATATATATATATATATATATATATATATATATATATATAACATCCTTCCCTTTGTTAGTTTCATAGTGGCTAGCACTTTCCTCTTCTTTACACTTGTGCCACTAGTTTTTTTTATTTTAACCAATCCTTTCTTGACAGGTGGATCGACACTTACTACTACTATTGCTTTGGTTCTTGATCTTTGAGGTGTAGGAGGAGAGATGGGCTTAGATGTCATCTTCTTTGTGACCTTTCTCACCATAGGCATAGTATATTTTATTATTTGAGCCTTTTTAATAGGTGGGGTGACTAGTGCTAGGGATTTTCCCTATTTCTTTGTACTCTCTTGCTCTTCCTCATTGCTACAATCATTTTCTTCATCTTCTGCAAGACCTTGTTTCAACATTAAAGGTTTTTTTTCCTTTTGTCTATTTTCCTAGCTTTCCTTCTAGGTCTTCAATCATCTTCTTTCTCTTCTGATCAATAGAAGCAATCTTGATATCAATAGTTATTCTAGCTTTTACTTCTTCATACTTGCCAAAGGGCTCAACCTCTGCATCAATTTCTTAACTTCAATAGTGCAATAATACTTGTGTTCACATCATTGCTATCAATTTCATAGCCAAAAGGTTTAAGCTAAGCTTTCCTTGGGTTAACTGCCTATACAAATGTGTTTTTTGTATCAACTAAAAAACATATATCATTATAATACTTTATAACTAATGATTTTGGGATTCTCAGTCTCTTTCTCATCTTTATTTTGAACTCATCAAAATATCCATCTAGAATATCTTCAAAATTTTCTCGCAAATTATGTTATATATTAACTAATCTCTCTTGTCATAGGTTTGTCTTGTTCCCATACAATATTTCCAATAGCAAGAAAATAATTCTAAGAGTAAAATAAAATACACATACTGAATGATCATAACTTACCCATTGAATTCTTCATCATCCTGATTGATGTTAGGTTCTCTTCTAGTTGCAATTGTTGTAGCTTGCCAAGATCATATTCATGATCTTTTATCATGATCATCAACACTTGATCAATTGCCATACACAACACACTATTCAGTCAGCTCAACTAATAAAAAATATCAGAGATCACTCTCACTACAAATTCAATTGATGGATTAGTGATGTTAGAAATAGATAGCCTGTGTCCATTCCACTTGGCTTTGGTATTTTCTTGGATAGCTTCTTTTTTTTGGAACTGCATTGTCCTCTTCTTGTCAAATGTAGGGTAACCATTAACAACATGGATTCAAGGATAACTTTAAGAAACCCCCCTTTGGAAAAATGTATAAAATCGTGGCAAATCCAACATTATTTTAGGGGAAAAAGATTAATTTATATTGGCAAATTTTTTTTTTCAAAATAGGAAAAAGTTTAATTTTATTAGCAATTTTGTTTTCTGTCGTATGAAAATGTTGTAAAAATGTGGTGTATCTTTAATTATTTCAATAAATGATGAACCAAAATAAAAATATCTAGAAACCATAAATTTTTACCATCCAAGATACAATAACCCTTTTTAATGACTATTAGATGATACTAAATCAATAGTATAAATCCTATTTTGGGTTAAAAAGTTACAGTACAACAAGTTTCAGAGAAGGTTTTTGAAATAATGACACTTGTCCATAGTATAATCTATTTTAGGCCAAAGGTTAGAAGGATAAAAAGTTCCTTAGAAATTCTTTACAATAGAGGCACTTGTCAAATCTATGTACTTTACATATAACTTGACTTAAAGTTTTACTATAGACTAGTGAATGTGACCCTCTATTAAGACATCCTTGGAAATTATGGGAAAAAATATTTAATTTACCATTTGAAAAGATCAGATTTTGTTGGTGATGTCATTGTCAAAAAAAAATGATTATGTATCATCATTGGCGATTGGTCTGAGCATGGGACCTAGTTTTAATAAATTGTGGGCAACATCACCACCCCAAAAGTACAATTTTTTTTTCCAAATTTAGGGTCCTCAATGAGTGAGATTCATAATTTGGTGAATATTCACCACTAAAGTAAACCCTTCATGGATTACCTTCTTTGTAATCTTTGTTGGCCCATTCTCTAGCCACAAATCTATATCATGAATTCTGCTTCACACAACCTTAATCCATCCAATTTTTAAATTCCTTGGAAAATCTAAAGCATGAGTTAACCTTTTCCTTTGAACAAGTTTGATTGGAAAAGTTGAACAAATTTTCATATGCCATACGAATCTCATAATCTCCAAATTTTCCAATTTTGCACATTTAACAACTCGTCACATTGTGAAACATAGTCATTTTAGGTGGTGTCGATGATAGTACACCCGTTGAATATCCTTTCATGGAAATCTCAGTTGTAGCACAAAACGTAGGTGGAGGAAAAGTGTCACTCTTCACCAATTGAACTTTTCTTACATCTTCTTATTGATTCTTCACTACAGATGATGAAGATGCCATTTTCACATGTTAGGGTTATAAAACTCTTCTCTTTTTGAACTATTTGACACAACTAAAAATCAATACTTGATCACTCTTTGAGTACTAATTTTCTTCCAATTGCCTTTGAAATCTTTTCACTTTTTCTCAAAATTCTTTATGCTGTTGAAATTTGAATGCAAGGTGTGTATTATATCTCCAAATTCTCGATATATAGCTCCACTCATTCAAGTTAGGGTATCCATTAATGTTGTGTTATTTTTTAGGTGAAATCCAACTATCTTAGTCATTATTGAACTTTTAAACTTGATCAATTCTATCTAACTCAACCTATATATTAGTTTGACATTGCGGTACTCAATCCATTTGTAATGCTCAATCAATATAGACAATTTTACCAACGTTTAGCACCGATTGTGTAAATGATTCTTTTGGACCATTCTTTCCATAGATCTATTCAAATGCATCTTATCTTATGTTGATATCAACTTTTTCACATATTATTTTAGTAACTGATGTAAGATAAATCATTAAGTATACAATTCCTTACATACCTTTCTTGATCAATTTGAGTTGGTGTGATCACCTTCTCCATTGGATTGGGTGACCTTAACTTTATTTGTTCCACTATTTCCTTCTTCCACCTTCTTCTTCCAGGTTTGATTCATATCCTTCTTTGTTTGGTCAACATCTACATTTCCTTTACACTTGATGTATTCATTATTTGGTACTGGCTCACATGTGAAACATTGTGACAATTAGAATAAACTTTAGTAGGTGCATTTATGTTTGTCTAGTTAGGTTTTTCCTATGATCTACATTTATATGCTCTATGTCCAAAATTTTGACAATTATAAAAATATCCCTAAAATCTAGGTGTATTGCTCATCTTAGATCTACACTCATTTATTTGATGTCTTGGCTTCTTGCAATAAAACAATAACTAGTAAACTTAGGTTTGGGGTTTTACATACCATTCTTGGTTCTGCGAATGTTTGTAGTATGTCAAAGTTTACCACAATGATAAATGTAGGTTTTCCTTTTGATTTTTAATTCCTTATCTCTCCTCTCTTTGATGATTCTCCTTTTTTAGTAGATAAATGTTTCTTTATATGTCCTAGTCCAGAAGTGTTGCTCAATGACCTAAGTGATCTCATCAGTTCTTCAAAGTATCTTAATGCTTAACTAGGCTTGGCCATCCTTTCAACAAGTTCTTTCTCTGATATGAAATCATTCCTTAGTAGATCACTCTATGATCTCATATTTTCTATCTTTGTGCCTTTCCTTTTCAATTCTTGATTTATAAGCATATGTTGATTCATCAGGTCTAGTTGAGTGTTTGTAATCTTTTGCACATCTGATGGCCTTTCCTCAAGTCTGATAATCATTTATCTTTTGTCTTCCTTAGCCACAACTTTTTTTTTAGATTTATTCTTCTATTTGGTCACTTTACATAGCCTTATTGACTAGATTTCATGTTCTCTTTTCAAACCTTTGTCTTCTTCATTAGGATACTATTCTTCTCCAATAGATCTACAATGGCTGCATTACTCTCATTAAAATTTCCATTGTCAAATAATCCTTGTGTATCAAATTATTCAAAAATTGTGTCATTCTATTGAATGTCAATGTATGTTTTCTCTTTCTAAGGGATTATTTAGTTCATCTCTTTCTACTTCAAGTCATTATAGTATAATTTAGATGTCAATCAGTTGATTTTCAGTAAAATTTCCCAATTTATAAGCCTCCATCTACAAGATCTTTACTCATAGGCTATTAGAATTCCTTCAAGAGAACCAATACTGTGATATCAATTGTTGAAAATTTAATCAGTAAATTGAGATATTGAGAGGGGGGTAAATTGGGATATATAACACTTTTAACCTTCAAAAACACTTTACTTTATTCACCATGTTACCATCTCATATCTAGCTTATGTATAACATATGTTGAAACATCAAATGTTGAAATAAATCTAAGCATGCCTCACATCTGTAAACTATAAACATAAAACACAAAAGTTTTGTTAGCTAAGAAATACTTTAGATTGAATGTAGAACTAGGCTGGGGGTGACACCAACAAATCTTGACTACTGTAGTAAGAAAGTTAACCTATTAGGTTTATAATTTTGATCACTTTTGATGATCTACCGTATGAGGGGTTTGCTTTCCTAATTTTTTTAAAAACTATTAGGTCCTACCTTGATCAAATGATTTTGCAATTACAATAAATTAAGGACTCTGTTAGAATATTTATAAAGGTCTGTTAAGACCACTTTGTTAAGAGATTTACCCTAATTCAATCTACTAAAACTAACACAATACCTGACTATTCACTACAGACCTCCTCCTTCTGATAAATGATCTGATCTCAAATCTAATTTATCTTTTCTCAGTACTTCATTGCTTTATTAGGTTGCTAAACTTTGTTCTTCACAAATTTCTCTTACAACATCAAAAATGTTAACTCCTTCTCACACCACTTTGCTTCCTTTACATAGTTCACATTCTCTTCTATGATAGCTCCCATACATAGAAATAGGGTTTGGATCTTCCCATTTAAAGACATCTGTAGAATCTTCTAGATGCTTCCCCTTTTTTTACCTCTTCATCTGATTGGTTTTTCTCCTTCACAAGGATAGATGATCCATGTTAAAATATGTAACAACCTTTGTAAAAAACTCTATAATCATTAAATATTGTAGTTTTCATGTCAACTTAGAATAGCTACCTCAAATTTTTTATCTTTCCAGATATTTATGCTCTCTTTGTGTTACTTGCCACACATTATCTCTGATGCTTAGTCATAACTATTCTTCTTGTTATTGCTCAAACTTAACTGTACTCGACCTCTTTCATATAGCTCAACATCTATGTGTTCTATTTGCTCAACATTCACTATACTTAGCTTATAGTGAAACTACTCAGTGACCAAAGACTTGCTCAAATCCTATAGAGCTCAGCATATACATGACTATTTTCAAGTCATTACATGACTCGACCTATAGAGAGTAGCTTAGTCATAGTGATGATTGACTTACTCTACCTTGTATATGACCAAGTGTTTCATACTAATAGAAAAAAATACTTAGAGATACCAACAAAACATAGACTACAATGATGTATTTGATGTAATAGCTAATCACACCTATAAACATGAAAGTAAATGATCAATGCATAACAAAAATATTTGGTAACCCAGAAACCCTCCAAAGTGAAGGTAAAACTAGGGCAGGGATAACACCCACAAATATACGCTATTGCAGTAATAAAGTTTTCCTATTGGGGCTACAAGTTTGATCACTTTTGATGATCTACTCCATAATAGGCCTATCTTGTTAAGACCTACAAGACCTATTCAATATACTTTGATTAAAGAATTTAAAACTTACAACTAAGCACTATATCAGGGGATTCACATAGGTCTATTGGGACCACTATGTTAAGAGATTTACCTTAATTTAATTTTCCAAAATGTATTAGTACTTGATCCTTTGGTTAACACTCTAATGCTTAATAATAGATCTCCTCTTTCTAATGTCTAATCCTCTCTCCAATATTATACAGCTTTTCTCTACACTTCACTACTCTTGTCGACCACTCCATTTGATTCTCTTTTAGAACTTTGCTTCAAGCATCCATAAAAATACACATTCACCATTATGAAAATAGGGTTTAGATCCTTTTTTTATAACCTACTAGAGGAGGTTTTAGATCCATATTTTTTATTTTTACTGCTTAAACCTTCTATTTTTCTAAAAAGTTAAACATTTTTTTTATAGATATTAATGATCCATTCCAAAATATGTACTTATCTCCTTAAATTACTCCTTGATCATTAAATCATGCATTAAGATGACCAAAAATAGTTTACCTTAGTGTTTGTGCAATTCCAAGCAAATATGCCAAGACTAGCTTGCTCGAAAGGTGAACACTCTGATGCTCAATCATGACTAATATATTGAATGCAATAATTCAATTGTATTTTTTCTTTGATTTTATACAAATTTCAAGTCTTTACCAAGAAATCAATGTCAGCCGAGCTCACTTGGGCGTTGAAGAAAGTTTCTTGTGTATGTCGAGCATTCTAGGAAAGACATCATAGGACCAATGTTAACTAAATTCAATCGACTACCAAAGAAAGTTGGCATGGAACCAATGTTAAATAAGCTTGCTTAGCTACCAAAGGAAGTATGAAGGAAAGTCTTTTTTGAGTTAGTGTTGACCGAGTTGGGTTGGCTAAGGAAGGACTTTCCTGTATCACTCTACTTGATCTGACAGTCTTGTTGGTTAGTTTTAGCCTACTCATGGGATGAATATTATTTGTTTGAAATCATATTCAAGTCAACTTGACAAGTTAAATCATATAAACATAAGGTCAAGTTGAGGATTGAATTGTGAAGAAGTATGAGATTGAAAAGATAAATCAAGGAAGCAAATTTGAAAGATATGAGAGTATCCAAGTTGATCAAGCTACAAAGAACATTCTAATAAAGGAGGATCAAGTATTCAATCTAGAATAGAGATATAAAATTAGAAAAGATAGTTGCATCAACAAACAAGTCAAGTCATTATTACTCTCTAATAATTGTAGTAGTGAATCAAATGTCTAAAGACCTCTAACAAGGCCACTCCTACATAGGGTGAACTAAATCCTTTAACAAGGTTACACTTAAAAATGTGTTGTGTAACCTTTAATAGGGTTGGCTCCTAACAAGGCCCACTTCAAAAGAGTGAAAAATAGTAACTAGGTGCAATTGGTGGTTTTCCCAAATCGGGTTTCCATGCTAAATCTTGGTGTCTCTTATGTTCATGTTATTTCCTTTATGATTGTGAAACTAAGTTAATTAATGTTAAACATACTAAACATCTTAGGAAGTGATTATTTCAATGTTTATTGAGTGATAGTAATCTTTAGTGTAAACTGAGTGTTCCCATGTTAACCAAGTTGTAGTAGCATTTCAATTTCAGCAGAGTTTTGGTTTTGTGTTGTATTAACATCCTAAGGGATCTTGGATTTTTTTTGTGGTAACTAATTCACCCCTCCCCTCTCAGTTACTCCTCTTCTATTTCCAACAATTGGTATCAAAGCTTTTTGTGCTTGTAGAGAAGGTTTTAAGGACCTAAGCTAAGATCAAGATGTCTTACAAAAGGGAGATTCCTGAGATGAACAGAGATAACTTCCAAGCATGGAAGGAACTCATGAAGCTCCATTTGGAAGCCATTGGTGACACAGGCCTAAAATACATGGAGAAAAAATATGTGGCACCTACTAGAACCTTAATTGTGGATCAGATTGTGGAAAAGAAGAGCCATAACATAATGATGATTGACATTGCTTCCACTCTCAATTATGCTAAATTTAATGAAGTCAAGATTGTGCTATTGCTCATGAAATGTGGAACAAGCTAAAGGATATCTATGGAGGTGATAATAATGTCAAGAGAGCTAATGCAAAAAGTCTTAGAGGAAATTTTAATCAAATGAAGATGAAAGAAAATGAGAACATTGTAGAGTACAATGAAAGAATCAAAGCTAGTGTGAGTGCAATTAGAGCCTTAGCTGGGAAAATTGATGATATAATAGTGGATGAAAAGGTACTAAAAAATCTTCTTCCTATTTATGTAATTAGAGTGTCAGCTATTCAAGAAATGAGATGTGATCATACGAATGATATAACTTTCGATACACAAGTGGGAAGGTTGACAACATTTGAGTTAGATAAAATTGATAATTATGTTCCTAACTCTAGTAACTTTGAGATTTCATTTCAAGAAAAGCTACCACTCAAGAAGAAAGTTGCAAAATCTAAAAGAAAAAAGTTTGACAGTAAAGATGAAGATGGTTTTGATGTTGATATTGAAGTCATTGAAGCATTTCTTGCAAGAAGATTTCCCAAAGGTAAAGGAAAATACAAAGGCAAAATTCGTTTGATTTGGTTTTCTTGTGTAGAAGTTGGTCACATTGCTGCAAGGTGTCCAAACAAAGAAGAAAAAGAAGAAAAGAAGCGTGAAAAGTACAAGGGAAAGAAAAATTTCAAAAGCTACATAGACCACAAGGATAAAGGTAAGAAATCTTATTGCATGGCTAAAGATTATGAAAATAGTGATGTGTTGATATTAAGATTGTTTTGAAGAGAAGAAACTATAGTGAAATAATTATTATTTTGTCAATGATGCCAAACCTGCTACATGTTGGTGAGACAATTGTTTTATGGCCTAAAAGCTATTATTTAGTTGATTGATGAAGAGGATTTGAAAAGAGGAGATAACAATAGCACCTAGAGAAAGGTTGAGTTATTTTGTATGTAAAAGAAGCACTAGGACCAAGTAAGACATTGATATTATAGTGTATTATTTATCTACTTAAAATGTAGAATGAAAGATTACTCAAGTTAAGAATGGAAGAAGATCAAGTAAGAAAAGTTTCTATTAGACCTTGTCGAGTAGTCAATGCAAGTCGAGCAGAACTTAGTAGAAGCCAAGTGAAAAATAGGAGGTGTTGAGAAAAGATGAAAAATAGTACAAGTTGAGTGATTGTTAGTTTGTGTCCAATAAAGTTTAGTTGGTGTCAAACGTCAGCCCACTTTAGTGTTCACTGAGTGAACTAGTGTTGGCTAAGTGACAACAAATAGTTTTAACTCAAGGACTTGATGAATCTAAGCTGACTATTTTGTTTTCTTGAACTATGTGAAGCATGTGGAAGATAACTATGATGAGCTAGTGGCACAGAATTCACAGTAAACCATTTTGAGGCAAATTCAAGGAAGATTGCAGAAGAAGTTTCTAGAGGAACCAAATGGAATAGTGGGAAGATTCATTGAATCCTACCTAATCCTCCATAGCTATTTATAGAGATAGCTAGTTAGAAGCAAAGGTTGTCATTTGTAAGAACCTAAGGAAGACAAGGAGTCTAGGGTACTGCTTCATTCAATGGCTAAAAAAAAGTGACTGTAGTTGGCATGCAAAGAAAGAAGGCTTAAGAGTATGAATTCTTAAAGGGTGAACAAGCTATCAGAGCTTAAGTGTGTCAATGCCATGTAGAATGGAGAACTAAAATAGAGGTCTATAATCTACAAGTGAGTTGTAAATTATTAGTAGATCAAGCCTTACTTTTACTTTCTAACCATTGAATCATTCTAGGGTAAATGCTTTGGATTAAGGTTGACCTAATAGTCATTTCTAAATCCTTTAACCAGGTGATATTCTAATGGAATGGGCTAAAATCCTCTAACAAGGCTCACTCCCATTCTAGAATTGTCACTAAGATGCTAGTCAGAGAGTCACTTTAGTAGTTGTAATTAGGGAAACATGAGACACTCTTAGAGATTACATTCTAATGATGATATCTTGGGCTTAGTTTAGTTCGTCATCAATCTATTTGCATTCTACACTAAAGTTTCATCAATATGCATTCACAACATGTTCAAATTGGCACCCACCGTGTGGCTGAAGTAAAAGCCTCCCTATTTTAAAGTTTTTCAATCTAATCTTTCATTTCTAGTGTAGATCTGTGTTTCTTGCTATTCTCTTGTGTAGATCTGATCGAATATAGGTTCTACAGTGTTCGAGAGGCCTCATATCAGTGAGAACAATGTCCTACAGTCTTCCCCGAGCACACAAGGGTTGGATCTGAATCTTTTGACACTTTTGTTCTCTATTTTAATGCTTTTGAGAGATATTCTAATTCTTTTGAACTCTTTTTTAACACATTTAATCTTTTTGAAGCACATTTAAATTATTTTGTAATGCATTTAAATATTTCTACACCACTTTTGAAGTTTCCTGTGACACATTTGCATATTCTTGTAATGAATTTGATCGTTTCTAAAGCATCTTCGAGCACATTTTCTTTTCTTATAGTGCATTTTCTAGATTAAAGAGTGCATATGATGCTTTCTATGACACATATGAGTATTTATATTGTGCATCTGGTAAAATTTATAGTTTCCTAAATCTAACTTCTAGATTTGAATCTCATTTTCTTATTGGTCCCTTTTGAGTTAACAAAAAGCTTCTGAATTATAGACAACGTGTGATAGGAATGAAGACCCTCCTAAAAGCACCTAGCCTTTTACTAGCTCCAAATCATGTAAGTGACCTTAACTCTTGTCAATACAAAGTGCAACACTTCAAAGTTCCAAACATAGCTTAATATAAGCATTCAATCTCGCTGATCCAAAATAGAAGTAGGCCTCTTCTCTCAACTCCTTTGAGTTGATCAAAATGCCTGACCTTCTATAAGGATCAGTTACAATTGAACAAGGAAAAGAATCCACACATAGTGTAACTAGGAGCCCCTCTTTCTTCAGTAGTATAAGAGATGGTGATTAAACCTTTGTGTGTGTTGTGTTTGGGGAGCCAAAATAGTAGGTATATGCTTTCACTCTTCTTGAGTGATTAGATTCCCAAACATGTTTGTGACTTCCATTTATCACTTTTCACTAGGTAGGATTATCTAGCCATAGAAAGGCTACCTCCCAAGTTGCCTTAGCAGGGCTGATGAGAGGGATTTCTTCCCAATTTTGTATTCCTAATTGAATGCAAGCCACTCATGTTTGCAATATAGCCTTCCTTGAGTAGTCTCGTAAGGGATTATGCCAAACCTTCTTAGTAGTGGTGGTAAGCTCTCTATCACAAGCGAGGTAAATCTGAACATAGTTGGTTAAACAATAAGACCCACTAGTCACCGGCTTTAGACAACCTTTTTAGGAAGTCATTTTCTTCCATTTACTAGGTGCATGTGGTTTTACATTTTTTTTTGATCTTACTGATATCATGTTTGGAAGTTCTTTAAACTTAATAACAAACACCACTATGGACCACAATCCTTCTAGAAAAAAGAACTTCAAACCGGTATCAAAAAACTAAGTCCAAGATAAAAACATTGCTGAATAATCCTAAAAGTAGTGCACATACTACATAAAACAACACTTTTGAACATTCTTGTAACACTTTGATCTCTGTTATAATGCATATTCCTATTAAACAGTGCATATGAGCCTTAAAATAGTGCATTTTCCCTGTAGAATGATGCATCTAAATCATTAAAAAGTGCATATAACAATTAGAATAATGCATATGAGTATTAAAACAATGCACATGATCAATTAAATAGCACATTTTACCATTCCTGTGACGCATTTGAAAAAAACATAAAACAACAGCCATTTGTGTACCTAATAATTACAAACAAATGACCAATTTGGATACCCTTTTGCTTGCTAGCATTGTACAAAGTCTAAGAAATTCTATATTTGACTAAAAATATCTTTTTGAAACAAGCAGAGCTACAAACACCATTATCAACCCAATAGTTAGCATTGCTTCATTTCACACATCAAGTTAGAAATGTTCAAAGACACATTCATCCCCTACTTGACTTCACAAAAGTGAAACTCATCAATATTGGCAAATGCCTTGCTCCACCTAGCTTCGTTACTACAAAAAAACCACAGTCAACGAAAACCCTCACATTCCAAAAATTCCTATGAACTAAAGGAATCCAACTCACATTTCATGCCACTACATAAAACTAGTGTAGCTACAAAACCAAAATGATCACGTATATGAGTGAGTACTAGGATAGCTAACCGAACCATCAAACGCACAAAACCTCTAGAGCTCATTGAACCTACTATAGAAAAAAATTTCTCATAGAATGGAGCTATTCACAAGTCACCTTTGTTCAATCGAATCTTGGAGGTTGTGGCCACAATGGGTTTATCTAACATATGGGATGATAGAAGTATTGAAACTAAGATTGAAGATTTTCAACAAAATGTTGAGCTTGTTGACATCATAGACAAGATACTCAAAAAACATAAGGAACATTACATACTAGGATTAGCACAACAAGGTGTGAAAATGCCATTTAACTTTGATGAGACAAACTTAAAATGAGATGAAGAGGAGCCACCCCTAGATATCATCACACAATAGTTACAAGAGCTACAAATGGAAATGGAAAGAATAAAGAGAGGAAAAATACAACCTGCAAAATTTAGCCTCGAGAAGGTGTGTCCTCTCCCCTTTGATAAGAACATTACCTTCATGCCTTCCCACAAAATGTACAAATACCAAAATATGATAAAAACTTTGGCACATCAGATCCAAAAGACCACCTTAGAAAATTCTATACGCTGAGTATGGAATTTTTCCATGACATGATGTACCTGATGTGATTGTTCCCTAGAAGCCTTGGTGGGTAAGCCATGGAGTGGTTCTCCAAGCTACCCTCCAATATCAAAACCTTTGACCAATTGGTTTATGTGTTCATCTCTCAATATTCCTACAATATCGAAAGGGAAGTTATAATGATCAACTTATGTAACATGAAACAACTTCCTAGCAAGTCATTCAAAAATTTCTTACAACAATGGAGACACACATTCACTAAGTATCATAGAGACATACTTGATAAAGAGAAGACTAACATCTTCATTAATAGTCTCTCCAAACGAATGATTTACTAGCTCTAACTCCACGGGCCCAAAGATTTTAGAACCACCTTAGAAAATGCTACTAAGGTAGAAGAGACCCTACTAAATAATGACATTATTAAACTATCAAAAGATGGTAAGGGCTTTTCAAATAACTCCATGCAGACTCATAATTCCTCTGATCGGGCCACCGATAAAAAAATGTCATGGTGGTGAAACAACAACAAGAACTCTATTAATGATGGGATGGTTGAAGCCAACCATTTCAAACCTCAAATCCAATCCTATCTAAACCAATCATATCCTATTATCAAGAACACCAACACAAATGAACCCCAACAAGACAATGTCTGCCCATTCAATCGATGCAATGCAAAAAACCCCTCGACGACCAATTAGCAAGTTGCCTACAATCAAGCTCCTCCTCCTAGCAGATATCAATCCTTTGATATACCCAGGGTGTATACTCCTATCGAGGTGTCTCATGAGAGTGCCTTGCAAACCCTCTTGGACGATGAGCTCATTGTACTTCTCAAGGCCAAAACCTATGAACCCCAAGTCAAACCAAAATGGTATAATGACAAGCACATTTATGCCTATCATTGAAATAGGAGGCATTTAACAAGCAATTGTTTTTCCCTTAAGGGGGCAATCCAAAAATTAATCAATGATGGGGTCATTGAAGTAAATAACCTTAGCAATAATGAAGACCATATGAACTTCAAGAACCCATTCATGAGTCATGAAAAGGGTGAATATTCCAAAGACAATCAAGATGCACACCCTCACACTAAAGTTAATTATGTGCATCATTATAACAATACCATTAACATGATTTTTGGCTTTGATGACATCATAAATGTCATCATAGTTAAAGATAAAAACAAAAAACAATCCTCAAATGTCATTACTCGAGGCCTAGCCTCTAAAGCTATTCTACTAGGACCTGTGACAAATCTTGATCATGTAGCTACAAGCTCCTCCTTGCCCAAGTATAACCTAGTCAATCAATTACTTAAGACTCTAACCAATATTTCCCTTTTTTAACTATTACAAATTTCCCTAGAGCATAATGAAATACTCACCAAAGCCTTAGTATTGAATAACTTGGATGTGAGTAGATTTTAGAACATGGTCAGCAACTTGGTTACCCCTCACTGCGTATCTTTTTCAGCCCAAGATGACATGTCTATCATCCAACCCTAAAAATCTCCTTTGCGTATTAAAGTTTTTATCCATAGAAATAGGGTTAAGTGAGCATTGGTTGATGGTGGAGCAGGCCTCAATATTTGCACACTAATTTAGTAAAAGCCCTAGGGTATACAGAGGATGTTGTTGACCCAAGAAAGAAAATTACTGTCAAAGCTTACGGCAACAAGGAAAGATCCTCCAAAGGCATGGTCATTTTGCCAATTAGAGTAGGACCAGTTGTAAAAGAGACTATTTGTTAGATCTTAGACCTATAATTAACTTATAACATCCTATTAAGAAGACTGTGGATTCCTGACATGCAGGCCATTCCTTCCACTTATCATCTGTGTCTTAAATTTTCTTACATGGGTTAAGAGGTGACCATACCAAGAGATCAACACTTTTCCCAATATTGTAATTCCCTTGTTGCTCACAACAAGGAAGAAACTGGTACACCAATAGATGACATCAACCAATCCACAACTATAAACACTTCATGCCCTACCAACCAAAACAACAACCACTCATCAATGTCAACTAAGGGTAAAGAGAAAGTGGGTTGTCCGAGTCCTTCCATTCCCTCAGCATCATCATCCAAAGACCTTAAATGGTCACACTATGAAGAAATGGATAAATTAATGAAAGAATTTGATAGAAAGTATAAATTGCATCACAAAGGGGTGGGTGAGTACTCAGTCTCCCTATTTGATCCCCCACTTTCTCTCAAATCTCATGGAAAATTGTCACCCACTAAGCCTTATCATGCACATTTTATTAAAGCAAGCAACACACCTCCAAAGTCAGTGGTATAAATCAATCAACAAAACACTAATATTTCACCCCACCTACACAAAATTTTTTTTGACCCAATGAAAAATATGGGACACATGGGAGATGGTCCTATAGGGAAAGGGAAAAGCATTATTAAGCCTCTAATGGCACAATTTAGGTCCAATAGGTCCAAAACAGGGGTAGGATATGATGAACAAGACAAGACATAAACCTCTTCTGAAACTCATCCTAAGCATAGTGATTCCTCCTCTTCCACCTTGGCATGGGTATCTAAACAAAAGGATGGTTACAACCAAAAGATAACTAACATCATAAATGTACATCTATCCCTCTCAGTTTCACATTCCATGAAAGAACCATCTATAAACACCTCTACTAACAAAGATGAAGATGATTCCACTAAATGGAAATTTGAGTCATTATTTGAGGAGTCTCTTCACGATAAAGAATGTGATGTAGTTCACATACCCACACTTGACAGTTTGGCTACACAAGGAACAACCTCTAGTCTGAGACCCGCTTCATCGAGAATCAGGATACAATAGAGTAGCTTAGAAGATGATGAACATGTTGAAGGGTTTCAATTTCAATCCCTATTCCCTGACTTCTTTCTAGTAGAAATTGAAGATGACTACTAGGAGCCTCTCACAAGCTCTACTTTTCCTAATACTCTAGAAGAAGCTCATGTCATAGATCTAATTGATACAACATATGAGCCATCTAAGGAAATCATGTCATTAAATACTACCAAACCCTTTCCATATTACAAATCACTCCCCCTAGTCCATCTAAAACTCATTAACTATGATACAATTGAGGCTCACCAAATCCCTCATTTTGACATGGACCATGAAGTCTTCATCTACCTTAACGAGGTTGAATCATCTCATCAAAAAATAATAGAAGAAAGGCATATAGTCAAGTCTAGTATCAATTTCCTCAGTCATACTAGAACAGGTCAAGCATTCCACAACCTCAATGATCACTACCAAGTTGTGGCTAACCTTGAGAAAAAAATGGAAACAAACAGAAGTAATGCATCCCAAGGTGAAAACCCAACTGTGGTACCCACAAATGGGGTGATTGATACTTTACCTACATACTTTGAGGAAAGATCTTCCATCTTGATTGAGCCAACATAACCAATCAACATTGACATAGAGCAAGAACCAAGGGTCATTTATTTAGCATAGTCCTTAAACATAGAGGAAAGATAGGCATTCATCTACTTCTTTGAAGAAAGATAGATAAAATTTGCATGGTCTTATGCAGACATGCCCAACTTAGACCCAAATTTAATCCTCCATCATCTCAACATTTCTCTAGAGGCCAAGCCAATAAAACAAAAGCTTAGAAAGATGCATCCCCATACAACTTTGTTAGTCAAAGTAGAGTTAGAAAAGTTAATCAGCACCAATTTCATTTGGCCCTTAGTGTATGCATCATGGATATCCAACATTGTTCCCATATCAAAGAAGAATGGAAGCATATGCATATGCATCAATTTTTGAGATTTAAACAAAGCCTGTCCCAAAGATGATTTCCCCCTTCCCAACATTGGCACCATTGTTGATGTAATAGCGGGTCATTCCATGTTTTCACTCATGGGCAGGCTTTTAGGGTATAACTAGATCAAGATAGCACTAGAAGATCAAAAGAAAATGACTTTTACTTGTGCATGGGGCACATTTTGTTGGAATGTAATGCCCTTTGGGCTAAAGAATGCTGGGGCTACCTATCAACGGGCCATGACCACTATCTTTCATGATATGATGCATATCTTTATGGAAGATTACATGGATGATATCTTCACCAAATCCCATAGTTGAGAAGAAAATATTCCCATATTGGCCAAGATATTCACCCGCCTAGAAGCATTCAAAGTTAGGCTCAATCCCAAGAAATGCACTTTTGGCGTCAAATTAGGAAAGCTCCTAGGATACATTATCTCAGCCAAAGAGATAGAAGTTGACCTCAAAAAGGTACAAGCCATAATTAGTATGCCACCTCCAAAGGACCTGAGTTGGTTACGCTCTCTTCAAGGTAGGTTTCAATCAATTCATCAATTCATTTCTTAGTTGGCAGAAAAGTATATACCTTTTACACACTTGCTACACAAAGATATAAATTTTAAGTGGGATGACCAATGCTAGAAGGCTTTTGACTTACTCAAAACCTACTTGATGAATCTGCCCATGTTGGTACCTCCCATACTATAAAAACATTTTTTATTTTACATTTCTGTAATGGATAAATCAATTGGATCCCTCCTAGCACAAGAAAATGATTAAGGAAAAGAATAGGCTATCTATTACATCAGTCATACCTTGGTCAATTATGAGCTCGATTACTCTTTTATTGAAAAGGCTTTTCTAGCCATAGTTTTTGCTTCCCAAAAGCTATGTCACTACTGTCTAACACACAAACTCAAGCTCATATCTAAAATTGACCTCCTCAAACATCTTCTCAGCAAAACAACATTAACTGGTTGATTGGCTAAATGGGTGATGATCCTAAGTGAGTTTGACATTGAGTATGTTGATAGGAAGGCAATCAAAGGGCAAGCCATTGCTAATCAATTGGTAGATGTGCCTATAGAGAGTTCAAATCCTATCCTGGCAGATTTCCCAAATATGCACATTCTTTAGACAGAGCCAGAAATGTAGAAATTTTATTTTGATGGTTCCTACACACTCTATGGATCAGGTGTTGATATTTTTTTCATCATGCCACTAGGTGTTACCATCCCTAAGTCTAACAAACTACTTTTCCCTTGCACCAACAACATGGCTGAATATGAAGCTTTGGTCTTGGGTCTCAAGCTAGCTTTAGAATGAAGATTAATAGCACTAAAGGTTTATGGAGACTCTCAGTTGATAATCGATCAATTCACCAACACTTATCATACCAAAGATGAAAAATTATTGCCTTATAAACATATGGTCAATACACTCAAGGCATGTTTTGTTCACATTACTTTTGAGAAAATTCCTAGAGAGAAAAATAGAGTAGCAAATGCTATGGCCACCCTAGCCTCCTTACTCCAGCTCCCAGAGTAGCACGAGTGGTATGAGTTCTTAGTAGAAGAGGTGGTTCAACCCACATTTATTTAACCTGATTCTCTTATCATTTGCCACTTAGACACTCCTGATTCTCTTTGGTATAGCCCCATCATAACTTACCTCCATAATAATACCATTTTCTCTGACCTCTTGCGTAACCAAAAATGAAATTTCATTTGACAAACCTCACATTACACCTTGGTGGCTGATACACTGTATAGGAAAAGTCTTGATGGTACATTATTTAGATGTCTCAAAAAGGACAAGTCTAGAGTCACTCTGCAGGAAGTCCATGTAGGGATTTGTAGGTCACACTCTAGTGGGTTCACACTAGCAAATAAGATTCTTGGGATGGGCTATTTTTGGCCAACCATTGAAAAGGATTCTATTGACTATGTCAAAACCTACAAAAAATGTCAAATCCATGCTAACCTTGTTTATGCACCAATCCAAGAGCTCAACCCTTTGGCCACACCATGGCCTTTTCATCAGTGGGGCCATCCATCCACCCTCCTCCAGTGAGCATAAATGGATTATCACTACCATTGAATACTTCACCAAGTGGGTCGAAGCAGTGCCACTTCTTGCCTCTATGGGCAAACAAATCTCTTCTTTCATTTTAAACCATATCATTTGTCATTTTGGTATACGTCACGCCATTCTCACCATTGATGAATTCTATGAAAAGTTTCACATTATACACCACTCATCAATTTATTATCCCCAAGGTAATGGCCAAGAAGAAGCCACCAACAAAACCATTATCAACATTCTCAAAAGAACCGTTAATGATATTGGTAGAGATTGGCACTTATAGTTGAACCTTGCCCTTTGGGTCTATAGGATGAGTGTCAGGACACCTACAGGTGTGACACCCTTCTCCTTGGTTTATGGCTATGAAGCCATTCTTCCTTTAGAAGTTGAAGTCCCATCCTTGAGAGTTACTCTTTGAGACATCCTATCAGATGAGGATTACAAAGTGGCCCATCTGGAACAGCTAAAGTTGTTAGAAGAACATTAGCATGTAGCACATGAACATCTCAAAGTGTATCAAATTAGGTTATCAAGACATTACAACAAAAAGGTCAAACCTTGTGTTTTTCAAATAGGTGACCTAGTGGTTCGAGAAAACCCTAAGAACCAAGCGGCTAGAGAAAAGAAAGGAAAATGGGAAGCCAATTGGATTAGTTCTTACATTATCACAAAGTCCTTTGGGATTGGCACTTACAAAATTTCAAATTGTGATGACCTAGACCTAGTAGAACCCATCAATAATATTCATCTCAAGTGATTTTATGTTTAGATATTTGAGAAATACATTAAAAAAACTAGAAAAAATAAAAAAATACTAGAAAATACCCAAAAAAAAAAAGCACAAAAGAAGTGAGAATGCCACCCTTGGGTTGAATAGGGGTGAGAGACAACACCTTTGGACTTCCCTAAAGAACACGAGTCCTTCAATGTTGAAAAAAAGTCAAGACAACCCTGAAGCAACTGCCTCTAGACAAATTTTGTTTGTTTGAGGCTCATCTAGCACAGTCAAGTTAATTTCACACATGCCCAATTAAGACACACTAGTGGGTCACAATTCCATGGTTCTTTGGCATCAAATGTAGTTCACAATAGTAGAGACAACTAGTATGATAGCAACAAAGGGGAGCACAACAAATTCTACAAAATAGGGCATCAGATAATGTATTGAGATACCATAGACTTGAATTGAAGGAAAATCAATGAACATCTCAGCTATCCACCTTGACCAATGATCTCCAATGTTTATTTTAGCCCTCAGTCGACCCATTTGATGTCATAAACTCCCTTTGTTGCCTCTTTAGGTACCTCATGCGGTTTGAGTTACCCTTGTATTCCAACAAATCTCACTTACATCCTCCGTTCCACCCGCATTGAACCAAAAATCACCCAAAATTATCAAACAAATTCCAAAATCATACAAAATCATCAAAAAAATTCAAAAATTACCAAAAAATTCAAAATTCATCCAAAATTATCAAAACAAATACAAAAATTGCATAAAATTATCAAAAAAATTCAAAATTTGCCTAAACTTACCAAAAAAATTCACAAAATTGTCCAATATTGTCAAAAAAATTCAAATTTAATTAAAAGCATTCAAAAGGGGATCATAATTATTGAACATAGCTATGAACACTTGAAAAATTAACAACACCCCTAAATTCTTGTCAATTCCTACCTCACTTTAGCTCAATTAGGCTATACAACAAGACATAACATATTTTGAACCCAACATGCGTTGCTGATTATTAAGAAGCAACGTAGTAATGTCCTAAAACATTTTGCTAGACTTTGAAAAATCTAGCACAATGCGGATAATGCAAGAGGTGCCCCTGTTTCATTCCTCTTGTCATGAGCAACAATTCCCAACAGATCATTAGTCTTATTTATGTTGTAGTGGCTCCGCTTAGTCTAAGCCCCCTTCAACAAATATATCAATGCTATCTCAAAAGCCCAGATTTCCATCAGACTCTTTCATCCTCACTCAATTGGGGGCACAAAATAAGTAAGCGTAAGCATGAGAGCTTGGCTCCCCCCTCTAGCACCTTTTTAGGCCCCAACACCTTTTTCAAGTCCCTTAATCACCTTTTCCAAGGCCAAAGTGTCCTTTTTGGACCCCTCAAGTACCCTTTTAGGCCCACAGTACTTTTTCAGGCCCCTTATGTGCCTTTTTAGGCCCAAGTGTTCTTTTTGGACCCCTCATGTGCCTTTTTAGGCCCAAGAGCCTTTATTAGGCCCCTCTAGTGCCTTTTTAGGCCTACAATGCTTTTTTAGGCCCCTCATGCACCTTTTTAGGCCCAAGCACCTTTTTCAAGGCCCAAGTGTCCTTTTTGGACCCCTCAAGTGCCTTTTTAGGCCCCTCCAATTCCTTTTTAGGCCCACAATACTTTTTCAGGCCCCTCATGTGCCTTTTTAGGCCCAAGCACCTTTTTCAAGGCCCAAGTGTTGTTTTCGGATCCCTCTAGCACCTTCTTAGGCCCAAACACCTTTTTATAGGCCCCACGAACCTCTTTCTCAACACATACACATTGGCCTTATAATTGTCTATAATGGTTATTAATATACACATAATTATGCCTTACCCATTTTGGCTCGCCATATATTGCATAGATTTCCATTCCTCCTCCTTTATGAGCCTACACAAACATTCTCACCCACCAGTAATGGTTATCCTTACTCTACGGATCATATTGTTCCTACTTTTATAGAGATTAAAACCATTCCAATGTTTATTGCAAAACAAGAAAACATTCTAATACCTATCGAAAATCCAAAACATTTATATATTCCACAAAATGCCAAAAATAAACATGATAAGGCATTACAATCACCATTAGTTGTTCCTTTGATTGTCACAACAACAAGCACAAACTTTTATTCTACTATAATGGCAATGACAACATTGCATTTAAACAGTGCGTCATGGATTATTTATTTTGGCCTCCCTAGGGGAGGATGCAAAATAGGGTGTCCAATCAGTGGTATCTCTTTTGGCCTAACTCCAAAAGAAGAAGCCCTTGGTGTCAACACCCTACATGCCCACACTACATCCATGGGAATTGGAAACCTCCTGCTAAGTCATTGCATGTTCAGCAGCTGTGTAAGTTCCCTATCTATGAATTGCATCTCTTGTCAGTCCTCATTTGGGGATGCTTGATAATAACATCCCATCTAATAAGTGGCTTCCTGGTGTACCTTTGCTATCTAGTGCATTTCCACAGACACATTCTCCACCAATTTTCTTACCCCTAGTGTAGTGATCACTCATTGGGCCACATCTTGCTTCTATTGCATTTGATTAGTCATCATACACCAATGCTCCACATCCACTTTTGCATCGCCAAAGCATTGCTATAATTGCCTCACCTTCCCCTTACTTAACATTAGTAGCTCCTGCAACTTCAACGCCAGGGAGTTTGCTTTTGCAAAAGCCTCTCTCAATGACTTAGACTGCAATTGTAATAACACCAATTTTTTTTGAACACTCTCTAAATCCACTTGCACCATCTTTAGCAATTCCTGCAACCACTAAGCAAGTGATTATTTAGCTCACATCTCCACATCATTTCCCTCCGCCCACAAGTGCTCCACATGTAGCTTTATCTCTAGTGATTGCACCCATGCCTGCTCTACATCTACCACTGCTTGCAATCATTTGACCTCTATTTGAACCCCATCCTCCCATGCCTTCTCCATCAATCCCAACAAAAATGCAACCTCTTGTTCTACATTCTTTTCTCAAACTCTCTCTCCAACTAACATTCTCTATCATCCTTCTCCATCCCATGATGATTGATCTCTGTCTCCCACCTCTAGTTGTGGCCCCTCCACATCTACACTACTTGTTCCCCCTTCTATTGACCCTCGTCCTGGCATCCCATGGTTAATCAACTAACGCATCCCACTCATTACTCACCTCAACTAACACCTTCTACATCCTTTGAAGTTTCTCCCATACAGTTTTTAGGAGATTTTATTTCCCCCACCTCCTCCTTTGCTCTTGACATAATCTTCATCTTCTCAAGTGGACTATTCTCCACCTGCATCATTGACTCATCATCCAATATCACTTGCAATGCCTGTTGTGCTATAGTCCCAATAAAATCATTAAAGTTGACAAGGGTATTTCTTCTGCCCTCATTCCCACATCTTCAGGTTGCACTAGCCCTTTTCCTAGCTGACTTGCCTCACCTACACCCAAAATTAACACTTGGAGTTTTGATTGATTTTCCAAATCCTTAGAAGATCATCAAATGCACTACACTCTTTGACCTTGCCTCATCCACCTTCCATGGCTAGCATGACCCTCCTACTATAACTGATCTAGTTAGCCTGACATACTTTCACTTGCATGATTCTTCAACTTCTCAATACATCCAATAATTGCATTCTATTCTCCACCTCACCTTGTTTCATTTTCACATTGTCTATCTATTGATAGCCGTCAATCACCTGAGGCTTGTTCTTTCCTAGTCTTCCACATACCCACTCTCTGCATCCCACCGCAAAGGTACTTGGTACACTTGACCCGTGGCTCCAACACTCAACCACCAAAATTCCCACCAATACACAGACAGAACCTGTTGCTAAATCACCACTGACACATCCCATGCTTTATTACCCACCTAGTACAATAGTTTCTCCCTAGTAAAACTGAACAAACTTGATACTATTACGCACAACTAGAAGCACATCTGGTCCAAAAATAATGGTTTTCTACACTATCATGTTCTTTTAGTACCTTAATGATGTGCTTGACTATGTTAGAATCTAATAAGATTAATAACCAAGAAAAATAGTGCAAAGAGTAAATATCTAAACTATGAATGCAAATGATACAAAATCGAAATAGCATCATAGAGTTAGTGTCCAAGAGAGTAATGCAAATGCTGGAAGCAAAATAACATTAAGAGGATGCAAAAATAAGAGATCCAAATACAAGCCAGGTAGCATGCTTATATAGGCTAGGAAGAGGGAGGAGGTGGCAACACCAACCAATGAGGAGCAACCATCTATTGGACTAAAGATAGCAAAGTATCTTCCCAAGATAGCTAATGGATGCTCACATGTAGAAAGGTGACACCTCACAACCATTCACCTAATAAAACATGATTTATTAACCTAAGCGAGATTATTAAAAGTGTAAGAAAAACCTAGCAAAATAGGAAAAATAAAAAATTACACTAACACCCCCCCATAAGCGAAGCTTGGGAGGAAGCTAACCTAGAAAAGCTATGAAAGTAGGAAAATGGGTCTCGGCAACAAGGCCTGATCAGGTACCCAATACAAGAAAAAGAACTAGATGAAGGAAACTAAGCCTCCAATCTAGGAAATGTCCCAAAGAGAGGAACAAAAAAGAGCATGAAGCATCTCCGAAGCATGAAGCTACAAACACTATCAGAAGAAACTGCTGGAACCCCCACTAAAATAGTGCATGACCAGGTAGAGAAGACAAAGTCTGAAGAGCTGATCAATCGAAGAGGTGACCTCCAAAGGTAGGAATGAATGAGTGTCTATATAGTAGATGAACCATCTCACCGAAATGCATAGGTGCCTAGCCACTGCATCTGCCTAGTACATAGGAACAAAAATTGAATACGTAGATCACTCAACTGAACCAAGGAAGCAATAGAGCCAATAGGTGAACCCCCCCATAATGCTAAACAGGGAGAGGGGTGATAGGAACACTGAAATGCAATGCCAAAAACATCTGCAAGAAGAAGAATCAGGAACACCAATAGTGCAATAGAAGTACAAGCAAGGATAAAGGGTGGTGTCACCGACACACTGGATGGGCTAATGTCATGGAAGAAGAATTTAGTTGACAAAGGTGGATGAGTACAAAATGGAAAAACATCGTGACCCCCCATGGCACTTTATAACTGAGTGTGAGTACAAACAAACACAAGGTGTACAAGATCCTAGATATGCAAAAGCAGGCACTTTATCTCAGTGCATTTACAGAAAAAGGAATGCAACAGAATAGAAGCATACAATGCTCAGAAGTCAGAAAGAAGAGTGAGCTAAAAGAATAGAAGAAGAGATTCCAGGACCTGTAGAATCCAAGTAATCCACTAGAGTGCAAAAGTGCAAAACTCAAAGGAGAAAGAACCTGGAGCAGAATCTGGATAAAAGACCTCTGTAACTGAATAACTCATAGAATCAGCTTTCCAACGATATCTGGCGAGCCTAGAAAAGAGTCTGAATGAGTGAGATATGGCTCCCAGAAGGCAAAATAAAACATCTGGCTTTGACTGCCAAAATAGGCAACCAAACTGTAGAAAAAATAAAAAAACTTGTACCATCATCTCTGTCTCAGAACCAGCTTTTAGACGCATTTTTCAGATCGAAAAAATACGTCCATATGCTCAAGTTACTGAAGAAAAATTAACAAGGCCTCCTCATGAAGAGCATATACTAAAAGTGAAACTTGGGCACAATAATCAAGAAAAAAAAGCATCACTGCGATCTACTCGAAAAATCATGCACTTTCAAAAAATGAATTGCCTCGATACGAGGTCGTATGAGAAAGTTATGATCCTCTGAAGTTTCCAAAATGAGAACTGTGCACAGTCATGACTGAGAATCTGCAATTTCTGAAGAATTCATGCATGAAAATCAAAAAACAACTCCACTAGTGGATAGAGCACAAAAAAATAGCCAAGTTCATAACAAGAATCATCAAAATCGGAGTCCGTATGAGCAAGAATGAGACATTTGAAAACTACATTCAAATCTGCGACTGCCAATGGAGAGGGCTATGGCTGTAGCTTTGCATGCTTGATTCTACAAAATATACAGCTTGCATGCAAAATCTAAAAGATACCTAGATGGTTTTTCAGGGCTGTGAACAAAACCCAGAAAGAATTTTTCTTGTTGATGTATAGAAGATGCTGTTGTAGTGTAAATTAGACGCCTTTAACAGTAAAAAATGGCTCCAAAAATCAAAAACCGACCCCAGCAACCAAAATATGACATGAAAATGCTAGATAAGCTTCCTAAGTCCATCAATGGCATGCTGGAACCTGCAATACTGATTGAAAACTCCAAATATGCAAGTTGGTTGTCAGATTTGAGATTGAAACCCCAGAGAAAAACCGTTTTTGTCAAAACTTTTCTGATTCTCAGGATCATCCAAAGATGCAAGAGAAGAGCATACTTCATTTTTCAAAAAATTACAATAAATTTTTTTAGCCCCCCCCCGAATCTCTCAAATAAGGAAACTAAAATCTACTCTTGCACATAGAAAAGCTCTGATACCGTGTTAGAATCTGATAAGATTAATAACCCATAAAACTAGTGCAAAGAGTAAATATCTAAACTATGAATGCAAATGATACAAAATCAAAATAGCATCATAGAGTTAGTCTCCAAGAGAGTAATGCAAATGCTGGAAGCAAAATAGCATTAAGAGGATGCAAAAACAAGAGATCCAAATACAAGCCAGGTAGCATGCTTATATAGGCTAGGAAGAAGGAGGAGGTGGCAACACCAACCAATGAGGAGTAACCATCTATTGGACTAAAGATAGCAAAGTATCTTCCCAAGATAGCTAATGGATGCTCACATGTAGGAAGGTGATACCTCACAACCATTCACCTAATAAGACATGCTTTATTAACCTAAGCGAGATCATTAAAAGTGTAAGAAAAACCTAGCAAAATAAGAAAAATAAAAAATTACACTAACAGACTAGAGGTATCAAGATGAAGTCATGATATTTTTATTTGTTTTTCATTGTTTAACTCCAATAATCCTTTGGTTTCACACTTTATTGGTGTCCACTTGTAATTGCCTCCTCTCATTTGGAGAGCCATGTGTACCTCGACCAATTTTGTGCGCTATCTTCAATGAGGTCTTCTATCTAACATGTGACTATTTGCATGCCTATTTTTATTCTTCTGCAACTATAGTTTTAATTTTGTAGTAGTTGTCATATTTTCATGTACATTGTTCATCTTTTCGGATACTTCTCAATGTGACATAGTATTCATATCACTATATTTGAGCTAGTGGTGGTTGTACTTAGTCACTTTTTATCACACACTCTATGATGACAATTAGTTTGCATCTCTTTAAAAAGTGATAGTTAGTTGCATTCATCTAGTTTGCATTTTCATCTTGGGTTCCTTGAAATTAAATAGTTGTCACATAAGTTAGGACTAACTAGATAGCCTTCCTGACATCACCTAGCAAAATCATGACTGGTTATCTAATAATAGGCACCAACATCAATATTCAAATGAGCTTTTAGCACTCCAGTATCATGGACTTTGTCCCCTTACAATATCGCCACCATGCATTACACTTCATTATCTCCCATCACTGTATTATATTTCAATCCCGCCTATTGCATTACATAGCTTTTGAATCTCAAACAATTCTAGTCACTATTGCCTTGTATCAAATTTAATTCCTCATTACACCCCATCCTCTTCTACATTACATGGCTTTTTGAATCTCATTTCATCATATGCCACTTCCTTTCTTTTTCATCTATCATTATTCAATATCTCACATACCATTCCCTTCCATTTCATTTCATCCCATACCACAGTTCATTTCATTTTATTTTGCTTCACCTATTTTCCTACATCTATGACTCGTATTTCATGTTCATCATCACATTACCTTTGTTTCATGCATTTCATCTCTTTCATTTTGTGGCTTTTGATTCTCAAAAGTTAACGTCCCATCTCATCACCTTTGAAACTCAGCCAATTTCATTTCCTTCCATTTTTCACTTTCATTCATGTTCATTGGTTACAGTACCTTTTATCCCATTTTTTTAATTTATCATATCATATCATTTCATCCCATATTCCAACTTTCCTTTTTTTTGTTCATATTTCTCATTTCATCATATTCCATTCCATGACACTTTACCACACATTCATTCATTTACATTTTTATTTCCATACTCATTCCATTTTCATACCATTACATTACATTGCATTACACTCACTTTTATTCCATTCCATACAATCCTATTTTATCATATCTCCTATCATATTTCCTCTCTTTATATCATATTATTTTGATTTCCCCGTTGTTTCATCACATTTATCATTCACTTACCTATTCCATTTCCTTTCATTACATTAGCCCTGATCATTTCATTACCTATTGTTTCATCACATAACATTTCTTGCATTAGATATTTCATTTCATTTCATTACCCATTTCATTTCATTTCATGTCAGCACATATCATTTTGTTCATTAAACATTTCATTGTACCATATTTCATTTTATGTCATTTCACTCATATCATCACATTACCCTTTCATTACATCATTATTGCCACGTCATTCATTTAAGTCATTATCCATTTTTCCATGCTACATTAATCATTCACATATATATACACATCCACATCCACTACTACCATAATCATCAAATTAAACCATCACATCAAGATATATAAAGTCCATGATATAACAAGTGCACGAGTCGAAACATCAACAAGCTTGAATATCACATTAATCAAAAAGATAAAATCATCAACATCAAAAGATCGTCAACATCAACATCAAAAGGTCATCATCAAGACCATAAAATGGTCCTCCTCATAAATGACATACATGCTAAGCCTCTAAAATATATACAAAAGCTCCACAAATCAACCCTGTGTTGCACTACTTACATCATTTGTCTATTTCTAATCCGAATGTCCTTGCTCACTGGGGGCACTCATCCCATCTTGAACAATCAAACACCAAACAACAACATCAATTTTTCATCACAATTGATCATCCTACATCAATCAAATCTCAACATCTAGCTATTCAGCTAATGTTTCTATCCTAAACCAATTATTTGTCCTACTCTAAATCCTAAGATGGACATGTTAGTTTTCCCTACTCTATATCCTAAGGGGGGCACTTTTTCTATCTATCAACATTACCTAATTGATTCTACACATCACTTTATGACTACATATTCCCTATCAACTATTCTCATCAAGCATTTTTAGAAATAAAATTGGAACATCCCTCTTTTGCACATCCATTTTTCCAATTTCATTCCTAAGGGGGCAATATACCAAGGCATCAAAATTTTCTGAAATATCAAAAACATCCTACCATAGCCAAATTTTAAACATAAAAAAAAATTGAGGCATCAAAATTGGGCCATCAAAATTTTTAGCAAAATAAAAAATGTCCTAACCTAGCCAAAAATTTCAAAAATCAACACTACCAAAACTAGGGTATCTAAACAAAATTATCACAACACCAAATCAACACCACAATAAAATCATCAAATCAATGATAATCAAAACATAAATGATCAACAAGCAGATATCAAACCATCAACTGATAGACACCAGGACAACGAAAAAATGTCAAAATATCATCGAACAAACATCCAATCATCGAAAGTTGACTTAAAATCAAAAAATCAAGATAGTCTTTGAACTAATATGCTTCACATATTAGCTCAAAGAGGGGTATTTTTAGACACCAAAAAATTGGCAAAGACCTAAGTCATGTAATTCTGATCAATCAGTGCAAATTAAAGAGAAAATCAGAAGAAACACAATAGACTTTCAAATCAAAAATCACATCAGATTATTAATCATCTATAAAATTGACAAGACCTAAATCAACTTTAAAAGAGGAGAAAAATAATTTAAATTCATAAAATAAAATTCAAAAAGGGAGGAAGAAAATGACGAAGTTTTGAGAATAAATAAGACATTTATTAAATCAATGAAATTATTTATCCTTGCAAAATTGAAAATCTCCCTTTTTCATTTTAAAAGAATTAGAAATATCCTCAATTATCCTTAAAACTAAGTTTGTTGGACTCTTCCTCTTGGCCTCTTATGAGATATTTTTAGTTTCACCTTCATCCATTAGTCAAAGGTAAAAATCTTGATTCTTACCCCAACCCCTTCTGAAATCCTATAAATAGGAGGGAAATCCAAGAGGCAAGGGATTCAAGTTTTAGGCATCTGCACTATAGGCACATTTTTTTTCATCATCTTAGTATTATCATTTTAGAAAGTTCATAACATTTTAGTATTGCTTTTATGTTATTTGGCATCATTTATTTCATGTTCATCTTGTTGTATATCCATTTTGATAGCATATAATCTGCATTATAGTCATAGACCTTGCATGCATTCTCGTAGATATGCATTTTTAGCATCCTCACATTCTAGAATTGTCACTAAGATGTTGGTCTGAGAGCTATTTTAGTAGTTGTAGTTAGGGAAACATGAGACGCTCGTAGAGATTACATTCTAATGATGATATTTTGGGTTTAGTTTAGTTCATTGTCAGTCTATTTGCATTCTACACTATAGTTTCATAAATACGCATTCACACTATGTATAGGAAGGATGGGAAAGGCATGTTTTAAAAGAAAGAATTATCATTTTGAAGAATTCTTGGAGCTAGTTCATACAAACCTTTGTGGACCTATTGGCATACAAAGATGTAGTGGAGACAAGTACTTTTTTTTTTTTTTTTTGATGATTATTCTAAGATGATGACAGTTATGTATTTAAAGGTTAAATTAAAAGCTTTACAAGAGTTAAAATGGTATTTGGCTAGAGTTGAGAAAGAAATAAGAAAGAAATTAAAGTGTTTAAGGTTAGATAGAGGATGTGAATTCATCTCAAATGAATTCTTCAATGAAAGAGGAATCAAAGGACATGTATCTGCATTTGGTACACCTCAGTAGAATGGCATAGTAGAAAGAAGGAATAGATCAATTATGAATTGTGAATGTTAGAGTAAATAATTAATTAATTAATAATTATTTATTCTATTTACTTAAGTTTACTTAGGTAAATGCATTTATTTAATAATTAGTATTTAATGCATGTAGTGGTTAGTTGTTGACAACACAGGAGTTTGTTCCCTTCTAGCATGTTCCACCTTTTGTGGATATGTGCTGAGTTGTCATCTTTATCTTCTACCACCTTCCAGCATATTCTACAAGCTTCCATGAGCTCTTTATAAGTAGGCTCCCTCTTTGTATTTTCATATCACATTATCACTTCTCATTGTAAATACATTTTCATTGTGTTTTAATATTTTGTGATCTCTCATGTCCGTTTAGGGTTTTTCCCTTGCTCTATGCTCTTCCTCTCCTTGGCTTCTCTTTGAAAAGTTTTTGCATGCAGGTAATCTTGGGCATCTTTGGAGTTGGCTTTCATCAACTCCAACATGGTATTAGAGCTTTCCTGCTACTACTTCGTTGAAGATTTTTGAAGCCATGATTTGGAGTCACAAACCCTAGTTTGTTTGTGCATTTTTTCTTCAAATCAAGGGATTAGCAAATTTTTGGAGCACTTTTAGCCGAAATGGACATCACCATTAGATCTAGAAGGCCGTTTGTAGTCAGGATTCATATAAAAATTTTCAATTTTGGAGACAGAGCTCTGGGAGGCAAAAAAAAATTCATTTCAAGCCCTTCTGTACGGACGTACGAACGATTTTTGCAAGAAAAATAAAAAAATATATAAATTTTGGCACACCGTCGGGCGGCCACTACCACTGCCATCACTGAGCCACTACGGCCCAGCCGCTGCTTGTGGACCACCTCGACACCACCCTCTCGCAGAACTTCGCCAACAGCTCCACCCGAAACCTCCGCCTCCGTCGATTCTACAACCCGCTCCGCTCCGTCGGCCCATGTCAATGCCTGCATCAATGTTTTTTGCATAGTTGGCAGCACAATTAGCAACACCAGTCAGCAGTTTGATCAGCAGTGATAGTTGCCTCATCACACATTTTGTGTGTGACACATGGCAGGGGTGCCACGTGGCACTTTTCCAGATGGACCCTGCCACGTCAGTCGTACCTGCCATGTGGCGTACATGTGGCACTGCCACTTGGCTTCTTTTTTGTGATGATGGCCTGTAAGTCATCAATTTTAATGTCGTGACTTGCTGACATCATGATGATGTCAGCACTACATCATGAAGCCTCTTGCACATCTCCAAGGTTAGTTTTTGACCTACCTTCAATTTTTTGGCCATAACTTGAGCATACAGAGGTATTTTTCTGATTTGAAAGAAGCACTAAAAAGATGGTTCCAAGACGAAGACATTGGTGTAGGTATTTTCAGGTTTTGATACATTTTTATGGCCTATTTTTTTAGTTAAAGTTTGAAGTCCTATTTTTGACTCCAGCAAGCATATCTTTTGCGTCTCATGCCCATTTTTTGAAAACTTTATATTTTTGGAAAGCTGGTTCTGTCATCTTTTTAAAAATGTAATCACTTTTCTAAGTTTTTGGCCCATGCTCTTTCTATCATAGTTTTGGCATTTTTTCTATATGGTGGATATGTTGAGTGTTTTAGGCCCGAGGATCATTTTCTTGGCATGGATTCTCTTGTTTTAGGCTGTACTTTATTTTGTTGTAGCTTGTTTTCATTTTTTATCATTGTAGCTATCATTTTGAAGCATTTTTATGTATCACACTGAGATAAAGTGCCACTTTTGCATTCCAGGGATCATGAACGTTGTTTTGAGTTAGTTGCACATGCACTATTTTCATAAAGCACCATGGGGGGAATAGTTGTTTGCTATTTTAGGCATTCTCCCTTTGTCAAGTGAGTGTCCCTTCCACAACATTAGCCCTTGTAGAGTCAGTTTGACTATGTCTTTATAGGTGTCTGTACCTCTTTCCCTCTCTTTTCGTTCTTGGTTCGTTTGCAGGAGACTTTGGCCCACCTTCTTAGTTGCCTGTCATCAGACCCCATCTGCATTAAGGGGGGGTTATGTTGTTGTTCTAATGCATCTGTGGTTTGATGGTTCGATAGTGTGAACTATGTATTCAGTGGTTGATCCTATATACAAGGCGATTGGAGTGGTTGGCTACCTATGCATTTTGGTGAGATGGATCATCTACCATATAGACATGCTCAGTTCGTGCCTTCTTCTTCCATGGAGGTTCTTTAGTTTGATAGATTTACGGCTTCTTCATGCTTTAATGATGTTGTTTCATGATCACTCCTTGTTCCTGTTTTATGGGACATTCCCCTAATTGGAGACTTCTTTAGTTCTTCACTAGGTTACCTCTTTTTGGGGGAGGATTTTTCCCACGTGGTTTTCTCTCTTTCTCCATTTTATAGAGGTTGCATTTTGTTGCATTGTACTTGGGTACCTAAAATGGCCTCGTTGTTGGGACCCATCCTACATTTCATCTTAGTTTTGTGAGCTTAAGGCATTTCCCTAAGTTGCAGTTAAGGGGGGTGTTAGAGTAAATAATTAATTATTTATTCTATTTACTTAAGCTTACTTAGATAAATGCATTTATTTAATATTTAGTATTTAATGCATGTAGTGGTTAGTTGTTGACAACACGGGAGTTTGTTCCCTTCTAGCATGTTCCACCTTTTGTGGATATGTGCTAAGTTGTCATCCTTATCTTCTACCACCTTCCAGCTTGTTCTACAAGCTTCCATGAGCTCTTTATAAGCGGGCTCCCTCTTTGTATTTTCATATCACATTATCACTTCTCATTGTAAATACATTTTCATTGTGTTTCAATATTTTTTGATCTCTCATGTCTGTTTAGGGTTTTTCCCTTGCTCCATGCTCTTCCTCTCCTTGGCTTTTCTTTGATAGGATTTTGCATGCAGGTGATCTTGGGCATCTTCAGAGTTGGATTTCATCAACTCCAACAGTGAAAAGACACTGATGATAGAGAAGAATGTTGCTATCAAATACTAGAAGGAAGCAATTAGTACAATAGTTCATACCTCGAACTGAGTTTAGCTGAAGAACTCAGATCAAGCACCTTATGAATTATGGTATGGCTATAAACCTAATGTCTATTATTTCAAAGTATTTGGAAGAAAATGTTTATCCTAAAAGAGTTAAGAAAAGGAAAATTTGATGTAAAAACTGATGAAGGTATAGTCCTAGGGTACTCCAATAAGAGAAAAGCATACAAATGTTTGAATCTATCTACTCACAAAGTTACATAAAGTGCACATGTAAAGCTTGATGAAATTATAGAAGAGTGTGAAGAACAAAGCGAAAAAAAACCTAAAAACTATAGAATATTTGTTTAATGTGAACCTAATACTCTACCTAAAGTTTAAAAATATCAACAATTTTTACCACCCAAATTCCCAAAATTCCTAGTTCAACTTGAGTGCAGTTAGTGTAATCCAAGTCATAGTCTAAAGGACTTGAGTGTCAGTCAGAAGGACCAAAGTGTTAGCTAGTGCAAACCAAGTCATATGTGGACCCAAGTCATAGAAAATGGGACCCAAGCATGATTCAGAAGATCATGGTGAACCAAGTAAATTTAGAAAGAATGAGCCTAGACTTTCTAGATATGTCAAAAGGCATCATGCACCTCAGAAAATTATTGGAGATTAGTTAGAAGGCACAATAAAAAGGAACACATTAAAAGGTACATGTTTTCTTACTGAGTTTGAACCTAGAACTGTCAAAAATGCATTAGAAAATGAAACATGCAATGAATGAAGAGATTGATCAGATTAAATGGAACAAAACTTGGAATCTTGTTCCTAGACCCAAGGACAAGAATGTAATTGTCACAAAATGGGTTTTCAAAAATAAGTTGAATGAGAATGGACAAGTTTTAAGAAATAAGGCAAGGTTAGTTTGCAAGGGTTATGCTCAAGAAAAAGGTATTTATTATGGCAATACTTTTTCTCCTATTGCTAGACTAGAAGGTGTTAGAACACTCCTTTCATATGCAACACACAAAGGATTCAAAGTATATTAGATGGATGTGAAATTAACATTCTTGAATGGAATCTTAGAAGAGGAAGTCTACATTGAGCAACCAGAATGTTTCATTGATCCTAGCAAAAGGGACATGGTTTTTAGATTACACAAAGCTTTGTATGGTCTCAAACAAGCCCCTAGAGCTTGCTATGAAAGATTAAATAATTATCTCATAAAAAAATTGTTTTCAAAGGACTAATGATAAAAAAAACCTATACATCAAAGAAAGACTGGATAAGAAGATAGTGTTGGCAGAAATTTTGTGGATGATACATTATTTACTGGAATTGATGACTTGTGTATATCTTTTTCTATTTAGATGAGTAAAGAATTTGAAATGTCAATGTTTGGAGAGATTAATTTCTCTATTAGCTTACAATTTCAATAGATGTTATCTACGTCACTCAGTCAAAATATATTAAGGAGATATTGAAGAAATTTGGAATGGAAGATTCTAGTCTAGTTGGAACACCTATGTCTATTGGACATAAGCTTTTCAAAAATTATGATTCCAAGGAGGTAGAATAGACTAGATATAGGTCAATGATTGGAATACTTCAAAATGTAGTGTATACAAAACCTGATATTGCATTAGCAATTGGTATGGGGGCTAGATTCTCTACTAGTCCTAAAGAAAATCATATGATGGCAATAAAAAGAATCATGAGATATCTTAATGGTATTGAAGATTATGGTTTGTGTTATAAGAAAGGAGACAACTTTGAATTGAAAGCATTCACTAATGTTGATTGGGTAAGAAGTGTTGATGATAGAAAGAGAACTAGTGGTGGAAAATTCTTTCTTTGAAAGAGGCTAGTATTGTGGATAGGGAAGAAGAAGAATTGTATATGTCATTCTATAGTAGAAGTAGAATATTTTGCAAAAGTAGTCAATTGTTCCAAGATTATTTGGTTCCAACAGCTATTGTTAGGCATGAAGGAGGAGATCAAAGACCCAGTTGTTATCTTCTATGATAGCACTGGTGCAATCAACATATCTAAAAATCTAGTGATGCATACCAAGACCAAGAACATTGTAATCACATATGAGAGAATTGGTGCAAGACAAGGAGGTGAGATTAGAATATGTGAATACAAAAGAATAGATTGTAGACATATTCACCAAGCCATTACCTAAGGATGTATTTTTGTATCTAAGAGGTAAGTTGGGGGTCATTCCCTTGTTTGAAGCTCACCAATTAGATTTTAGTGACACATCAACCAAGTAGTTTAAAGATTAGACAAGTTGATGCAATATTGATAGACCAAATTGCATATGAATTAGTACATTAGGTATAGGGAAACTACATTGATTATTTTCTTTGGCATGAGATGTCAAAGAGGGAAAGCTTTTCATGTAAGAGAAATTTTAGTATCAATAAAGAGGGAGAGTTTGTCATATTAGATATCAAAAATTTTGAGTCATATGTCAAAGAGGAGAGTTTGTTGTCAAAGGGAGATATTACAGTCAGAGTATTAGAGAAATCAAAGAGATTGATGCCAGAGGGAGTTCACACTAATAAAGCGAGCAAAATGAAACTAAGGATATTATCCTTCTATTTTTGCTCTAAAAATTTCTTTGTATCATGACACGTTGTGTTGCCATCAATGCCAAATAGGGAGATTGTTGAATAAAATTATTCAATTGTATGTTTTCTTTGATGGTACACAAATGTCAAGTATTTATCAAAAAATTAGTGTTAGTTGATCTCACTTAGGTGTTGAAGGAACTTTCTTGTGTATGCCAAGCATTCCAAGAAAGATAGTATAGAACCAATGTTAACCAAGTTCACTCGGTTACCAAAGGAAGTTGGCATGGATTGAGTGTTAACCGAGCTCACTTAGTTACCAAAGGAAGTGTGAAGGAAAAAAATTCAAGTTAGTGTTGACTTAGTTGGGTTGGCTAACAAAGGACTTTCTTGTATCGATATATTTGATATAATAGTCTTGTTAGTTAGTTCTAGATAACTCATGGGATGATTTTTTTTTTTAGAAAGTATATTCAAGCCGAATTGACAAGGAAAATCCTATAAATATAAGGTCAAGCTGAGGATTGAATTATGAAGAAGTATGAGATTGAAAAGATAAATCAAGGAAGCAAATTGGAAGGATATCAGAGTATCTAAGTTGATTGAGCTGCAAAGAACATTCTAATCAAGGAGGATCAAGTATTCAATCCAGAATAGAGATATGACATCAGCAAAGATAGTTACATCAACAATTAGTTCAAGTGATTGTTTCCCTCTAATAATTGTAGCAATGAATAAAATGTCTTAATAGAGTTAGCCTATCAACCATCTTCCACATCCTTTAACAAAGTAGCATTTCTAGATTGAAGTGTTTAAAGACCTTTAACAAGGCCACTCCTAACAGGGTGAACTAAATCCTTTAATAGGGTAACACCTAACAGTGTGTTTTGTAACCTTTAACAAGGTTAGCTCCTAACATGGCTTACTTTAGAAGAGTGAAAAATAGTAACTAGTTACAATTGGTGGTTTTTCCAAGTTGGGTTTCCATGTTAAATCTTGGTGTCTCTTGTATTCATGTTATTTGATTTGTGATTATACAATTAAGTTAATTAAGGTTAAATACATTAAACATCTTAAGAATTTTTTATTTTAGTGTTTACTGAGTGATAGTAAGTCTTAGTGTAAATCGAGTGTTCCAGTATTAATTGAGTTATAATAACATTTCAGTTTCAAAAGAGTTTTGGTTTTGTATTTTGTTGACATCTTAAGGGATCTTGGATTTATTTTTGTGGTAACTAATTCACCCCTCCCCTCTCAGTTACTTCTCTTTTATTTCCAACATAGGCTTCATGTTGTCCCTTGACTTTTGTATTCTTGACACTTACTATATAACTCAATGTGAATTGATTTTGTATATCTCGATGTAAACTATCTTTTGTCTCACTCAACATGCATAGGAGTATTCGATGACCATAGACTTTCTTAGAAATAATAATTTATCAGCTTTAATTGAATATGAATAAGTCTTAGCTTGGCCTTAGTAGGATAGTTTGGTCATAGTGATGACTGACCAAATTTGCTAAATAAATGACTAAGAGTTTGACACCAATAGACAAAAAACTATAGGGATGAACACTATGAGCTTTTGATCAACTATGTCAAGAGTTCAGCAATGGTCAAGCTAAAAAGGAATCATACTAAAAGGATTTGAGTTCCAAATGGAAGGCTTTGAACCATTAAATGCATCTTTTTTCAAATACCACATCAAGCCTCTCTTTGTTAGCATGGATTTAATAGGTCCACAATATTTTTGCATTTCCTTCAACTTTATAAGAAGGCTTATGTGAGGAAGAAAACTCATAACATCAACAATAACCACCATTTGAAAATAATGAAAGAGAATGTTTGAGTCTTTTTTATGAACAACTTAAAAAGATCTTCTGTCTTCTAGCATGTTTAGTGGTTACCAATTGCCACTTATTATTTGTAAAACACCAAATTCTTGTTTCTTCCTTGTTAAATAAAAGATAATTCAAAGCCTTATTTTTTTGGCTTTGAGTGGGCCAAATGGGTCTTAGGAGGTCATGAAAAAAGTGTTATATAGTTTTTAAGCTTATAACAAGTATGAGAAGTCTCTATTATAGTAATATGTATGTATGTTCAAGAACATAGTTGATATACTAAAGAAAATGTGATACCAACACATCTTGGAATCAAAGCTAATGATTTTCAAGCTATCTCCAGTATTTGTGTCGAAAATCCTATGAAATGAATGGTTAGGACTTTTTGGTTATCTTGTCATTGTGTTTCCAATGTGTGTTTCTTGTTTTGAGGCATCATTCATGTATAGCTTATAGCTCATTGTCAAAGCTTAGTTAATGTGAGACATCAGTCAAGGGATTAAAAAACTAGTTAATATATCTAAGCATAAACTATTTAAACATTCTTCTTTTAATCAAGTATGCTTATTTCTACAAGTTTCATAAAACTTGTAGAAAAATAAAATATATTACCAAATGTAGTTGAGAAAAAAAAATGATGATAAAAGAAGAATGGAGTACACAAAAAAATGTCATTATATAATCGTTAGGAATCATTTGAAAATATTTTTTTTCAATAAATGAGAAAAATGACACTTGGTTATGATTATTACAAGGATGTTAGTAAGACTATATATTGATGAAGCCTTAAACAAAAATGGATGATATAGACTTAGGATGACACATTCTTTGATTGTTATGTAAAGTTACTTTTTGTAGAACATTATGGTCCCACAGAAAACTTTTAACCTAGAGTTGATGTTTTTATCTTTAAATGCCAAAATTAATTTTCTTAGTGTGAATTATACATAAATCAAGAAAGGATTTTAAAACGTAAATTTATTTTATGTATTAGATGATAAGATGTTTCTCAATTAATATGAGAACTTTAAGGACTGTCACTACTAGAATAACCAAACACAATTCATTGGGTGCATTACATTCCAAACAAGTTTTATGCTCCACATTTTTGTGCGTGTCTAACTTCTATTAAAATCATAATATATATTAAAGGAACCACCCTTTGGTGGTATGTACAATATCTAACTCACTTAGCAAAAAAATGAGCAAGTGAAAGAGGGTATTTAAACATACATAAACCAATTACAATAGGTATGTTTTGAGCATCTCTTATCATTGTTCCCCATCCTATGTTGAACTTACCTCCATTTAGTATTGGCCTAAAAATTAGACATCAAAAAATCAATATTTTCTAATAAATATTATATTTTAATAGATCCATAAAATATTTTGAGAATATTTTTAAGATATTGTGCAACTTAATGTTCTGCAATTAGTACTATCTTATTGATCTTAGCTTTGTTTCAAGAATACTTTAATATTACCTACTTTACATGGCCATCCATGTGAATGTGGAAGCACACTCATTTATCGTAGCCTTTCAACAAGAGTTACATAGCCTTGATGGTAAGTTATTCTCTTATCATCTACAGTTAGTGCTCTATTAAACTCATTGCCCTGCATTTTTTATTAGTATAGTGGATTTTTCATTTTATAAGTATATTTATGTGATATTTCATTTACTCATGCTTACAACTTGTATGAAAAGTTTCAAATAACCTCTAGAGCCAAGTTTGTGTTGCTCATCCCTATCTAGTCTTACCTTCATTGCCTTTGATGTGCCATGAAGTCTATGATTTTTTTTCAATATATTAGATTATGTGAATATAAAGTGGTGCAAGAATAGTCTCTAAAATAATAGAATGAAAAAATGATGCTAAATTTGTAATAGTAATTATGTTCTTAATAGTATCATGTACCTTCTTTTGGTTGGTGTATTTTCTTTTACTTTTACTTTTGTCCTTTGCATCCAAAATGAGGTTGTTCCACACAAGAATCATGGGGGAATGTTCATACTTCACATTTGTTTATGGATGTGTCATTTATTGGTCCCTAACATACTTTAGATATGTTCTATATTTCTCAAAGACCTTGGCTTTTCTGAATATGTCTACTGTAGACACCTAAAAATCCTTTAAAAAATAAAGTATTTTTATTTTCTAAAAAATTCCTGATGACATCATCATTTATTAATTAATTAATTTATTTATTTTTATGCCATTAAATCCCTTTATCTTAATTAAAAATATTTAATTAAGAAATCCCTCCCAAAAATGTTTAAATCTTATTTAAACATTATTTCCTTATTTATTAATTATTTAATTAATAAATTGACCAAAAATCCCAAAATAAATAATTTATTTATTTTTTGCCCAAAACTTGGCCAATTTCTTTAAGACCACTAACCTCTTCCAAAATCTTCTAATCCTTCTTTAATTTTAATTAAAGGCTAATCCCATCATTTCCTACCCCTAATCCCAACTCAAAATATTTAATTAAGATTAAATATTAATCCTCATGTTTATTTAAAAAGTTTTAATAAATATCTCCTCAACCCAAACGCTTGAAATAAATAAAACTTTATTTATTTTCTAAAAATCTAACTTATCCTCATCCTAAGAAGTTCTAGACTCTTCTAGAAAGTCTTCATCCTCATCCTAGGAAATTCTAGACTATTCTAGAAAGTCTTTATCCTCATCCAAAGTCTAGACTCTTCTAGAAGATGTCTTTAAACCTAATCCTAATCCCCTCCTAACCTTGTCACATTCCCTAAACATGGGTTAAGAATTACTAACCCAAGCCAAAGTTAACAAATATCTCCTCCTTCACCCACCCTCATTAATTGTAATCCACTTGCCATCCACTTGCCTAGTCCTAAGCCATCTCTAACCCTTCCTCTAATCATTTTTATAACCCTAAGCAAGCTTAAAACCCCCCTAAACCCTCAAATTCGAATTTCATGGTATCTCTCACAAATATCTTCAACCACAAAACTTTATAAAGCCCAAAAAGTCATAAATGTTCTTACAAAGCACTTATGAAGGGTCTTTATGAAGATTTTATCTCTTGAGCCTCCTTTGTTGACTCATCCTTTCCCTTTCCTCCATCCTCTCACCCTGTGACATGTGCCACTCCCTGATTGGTTGTAAAGAAACACAATCCATGTGCTCTCCTCTCATGCAATCTAAGCCCTCCATGAGTTTTTTCCCATCCTTGCATCTTAGCCCTCAATCCCTCAAGCCTCTTGCCTATAAATTGGATCCTTCCCCTTTGCAAAATAACACAATCCATGAAGTAAAGTCATAATGCCATTTTGAGAAGCCATTTTACATGAAAACCATACACTCACACCCAAATTCCAACTCCATTTGAAGCATAAGCTTGAGCATACATCCTATCTATTTAGACAAAGCTACTCAACAAGAGAGCTTCTCATTGAGAGAGCCCATTAATGGCTCATATTCTCAATTGAGAGCTCATCTTAGTCTATCTTGAAGTTTATGAATTTTGTTTAGTTTGTAGAAGCTTTATTTAAATTTAGTTTCTATTAGCATACTAACATTGCTCATATACATCTACAAATAAATCACCCTTATGGCTTACTCATACATCTCTTAGTTATGTATCTTGTTCATTCCACCTTTTAATAAAAAAACATGTTAGATTCATAATTTAACTAAATCTACCTTTAATATATCTCAATAAATGAATCAAACAAAAATTACGATTATTTCACATATGTTGTTCCACCTTTTACATAGGTTGGACTCGAATAAAGCCAATATAAAGTCACTAAGATTCCTATAAAAAATGTCATTTCATACAAGTAAACCATGGGATCATTAGTCCAAAATGAGAAATATATAAGTAAGTTGGAATTAGACTACATATGGTAATAATTTTTAAGTACAAAGAAGCTTTTGTATCTTTAACTAAACCAATTGTTCCTCACTAATGACCGATATGTAGTCATTCAATATTCCTCTACCAATAACAAATGAATTTAACAAAAATGATTCAATTTTATTTATAGATGATGGTTGTAGTACTACATCCCCATGTGTTGCATCTCTATTACCAAAAAAATGAATCCATTACAAAATGCACCCAAGAATGAACACTTTAAGTGAAGTAAACACATAAGAAAAGAGAGAGAAAAAGAGGGATCTATGTACCAATATTTTGTGTAATATTAGATGTGTTGTGTATTCCTAACATTGTTATTGGAAGTAAAACTAGGGTTGACCTCATCTGAGGTAGAATGTATTGTAAAGTATCATTGATATGACCTAAAGAAAGAATATAAATATTGTAAATATGTATTTACCAATAGTATTAAAAAAGAAAGTTCACAAGCTCAACTAAGTAGTAATAATGTATATAACTTGGGCATTACTTGAATGACTTAGCACAACCTGATCATGACAACCAACTACAACTAGATGCAAATTATTTTGTAAAAACAACACGTACACATTTTAGTTAAGTACATAAAAGTGTATAAAATATAAACCATTATTTTCATGTTCTTATGATTTAAGATTTCATTAATACTTACTTCAATGTTCTCCACTTGTCTAATCAAATTTTGCATCCTCTCATGATTCTTAAAAGTCATAGGGATTGTGGTTGTCAATTAAATTATTCCTCTATTAATATGTGCAAGTGTCTTATGCAACACATACATTAGGTGTACATAAAAACTGATATCATCATCACATCAAACTAAATTTGAATATTTTAAGGTGGCTTGAGGTACTGTAGTGGCCTTTCCCTTTCACTATACATTCATTTATTACAAAATATTATTAACACTATCAAAATTACTCCTAAACACCAAAGAAAGGAACATAATAATATAACTACATTTTTCTTCTATCTAATTTGTACAATTACAATCATGTTTACCCAGTGGGTAGAAGGGTCAATACTAACACCCCTGTCTGTGCTATGTGATGGATTCATTTCACCTTGTGACAAAGACAAAATATAGGAAAGTTAGCGAAAAAACTTAACAACTAAATGTTGTGTTAGTCATTAAGGAGAGGTTGTTTTAAAAGATACATAGTACTTACCACCTCCATGATAGTAACTTTGTTTTTATGTATGAAAATCAAATTGTAACCAAGTAGTAGTTCTTCCCCTATAGTTATTAATTTTATTGCACAAACAAATTACGTGATTTCTCTTGCACACCTCAATTATGGTATCAAGTTTCTTAGTAGTTTACCTATATCATGTACTTTTATAAATATTGGAATATTTTCTTTTACTTTTGGCCTTCTATCAACGTAAATAGTGAAACTTTTACTTTGTTCATTCCCATTTTGTTGTATATGATTTGTTGAGATTGTGTATGTATGCATAATTTTTCCATATCAAACAATATGAATCCAAATATTCAAATTGTAACAAGGACTGACATACTCCATCAATTCAACAACTTTTTTTTAAGAAACCTTTATGTCATCTAGGGAAAACAAGCCCAAACCATGCAATAAAATCGGTGCTATGTGATATATCCTCTCACTAATGCAAAAATTAGTGTTTATTGGAGGAAGTTCCTTGGGTATCCATTTAAGTTGTTGATGTTGGTACCTCAAGGGAACCTCACCAATACCTTCACTCTCATAATCATAATAAATTAACCCCCTCTACATAAGGAAATGTTTTATGTATTTGTTGAATTTTCTTCTAATCTTTTGACCTCTAGTTGATCTCCGTATTTTAGACCTACCATATACTTCACTTTTGTCTTCTATTCCTATTCTACCACTTATTAAAGGTAAAATTTGAATCAAGAATAAGCCCCTAAGTTCATCACATAACCACACTTACACAACTCGTAGATGGAGTCAAGGTAATTGATCCCTTCAATCCTAATTCCAAAAGACTAGATCCAAAAAGATTAGTTCTAACCAAGTGTGAAAGGAGCACCAATGCAAGCTAGATATAATGAGGTAGTATAATGCCTCTCCCATTTGATTTTTGTTAGTCATCCTAATGGATGCAATCATGATGTTATTTCTTGGTGAGTGATCATGTTTGGGCCCCGTGAGTGGTCAACACCCTTGAAGTGATTTATCTATGTTATAGTATCAACTAGATTAATTTATGCTTATGGTTGATCTATGAGATTATGATATATTTGATGGTTTCACTGAGGTTTGTACTAGTGCTTACCTAGATTGATATGGTATCACAATGTTGTTCTATGATCACCTTGAGATGTGTGTAGTGATTGCATGATGTATTATTATCCTACTACACTTAACTTGGTTCATACAACAATGTTTACTCATTTTTTGGACTGTGTTGACTTAGATGTTATAGTGGCATATTTGTTGTTGAGTAATTATTATTAATTTCCTTATTAAATTCTTACATTAATTAGAAAATTATATATCTATGTTGGATTCATTGATTTATTATGCTATGAATAAGTATCTTGTCTCTTCAATAAATTTATGTAAAAGGGATATTTAAATGATCATTTAAATAAATTTAATTGATGCTTTAATTATGTAATTTATGTAATTGTTTCTTTAGCTATGATATATTGTGCATCTACACTTGATTGTGTTCATTTAGTGTACAAGACTTATATCCCTGGTAGTGGCACATGGAGTTAGTGGTTGGACCTTTCATGAAAAGTCAATATCATCCTTGTATGGGCAATGTATCTTTTATTATTATTTTAATCCTCTGATAATTGGTAAATCCAAATTCATAATGCATTATGTGATTAAACCGATGAGTGTGTTTGTGCATTTAGGATTTCACAATTGTCACATAAAAGATTAAATTAAATGCTCTTTTAATGGCTCAGAGGGGTTTTAATTATTTACTTTAATCTTTATTTTATTGATGGCTAATTTGTTGTAGTTGAATTCCAATTGAATTGGAGTTGCCTAATTTATTTGGGTTAAGGGACTAGTAGGTTATTAAGTTATTTTAATAACATAATTTATAAGTCATTTTGGAAAAGTGCTTATATTAGCGGAAATAAGCTTTGTTGTTCACTTTTCGCTTGGAGTTTCATGTTTTGAAGAGAAAAATGCTCAAACCCTCTTTGGGCCGAAACATTGATTTGCTCATTGTGGGATTGGCTCAATGGATCTTCATAAGAGTAGTCTTGTTGGATTCGTATCAGGATAACTCTTCTTTGCCAAGGTTTCCACAAATTCAACATGTTATTCATTTATTTTTCTCCGTTCTTGGTTTTTACCAAACATGTGACATAGGGATTTCTAGTTTATTTATTTATAGCATGTTTTAATCCATTCTTTCAATTGATAAATGTTAGGGAGTGGAGAACTAGTATTCCCCTCTATTTTCTTGCAATTCTTGCTCCCAATTCGATAGGTGTGAGTATTTAACATTTTTAGAATGTGGGTTTGGGGGTTTTCCTACTGTTATGCCATTGGATTTCCATGAAGTGTCTGAATCCATGATTTTATTTGAAAAGTGTGATTTTGGGCAGATTTAGACTAACTAGTTTTAATTTTGTCAAATTTTTACAATCTTAATTTTTGAGCAATTTTTAAATCACCTCATGTTGCGTGCTATCCAATTTTCTTGGGTTTTTCTTGGCATTTATTTTGGTCATAGATTTGGGATGTATCTTAGGTTTCCAATCTAACCACATTTTTATTTTGCATCATTGGAGTTCATGTAGAACTTGTATGCCCAAATTTAGGTTGGTTGAGTGAGTTCATGATGTTTTGTATTTTGTTGCCTTATTGAGCTTCATGTTGAATATGTGCTCCTAGATATGGGCTAATTGAGTGAGATTACTATTCTTGTTTAATTTTTTGCATTTTGTCATATCCAACCCTTGCATTGGTATTATGTGATTACATTCATGAAGTTGGTTGTTCCCATACACAGGCATGTGTGTGTGCATATGACAGGATCTTACAAGACCCAAACTCCTAGATATAGGTTGGTTGAGGTATTGTTCATTTGGGGGTTGGATTGGGAACTTGCATTACCTTTTGGCACTCATCATGTGATGAGCCTAAGTATGTAGGGTAGATATATGAAGTGGCTTCTCATGTATACCCTAGCCCAAAAGTGGCTAACAAGGTAGCATGGAGAGGTTCTAACAAGTGATAATAAAAATTAATAAATGAGAAATAAATTAATGATTAGATAAGTAAACACCTATACATTCTCTATGCATCTTGAGGGAGTTGGTGTGAGGTGTAGTGTTGGGCTTCCTCTGAGTGTATTGCCACACTAGGTATTGCACATCTTACGAGAGTGTGTTACCATACCAGATATTGGGGCCCACACCCAGACCCAGACCAATAGAGAAAGGATAGCCCCTTTCTCGATATTGGTTGGGGGGGGGGGGGGGGGCAGCTTTACTATACCGGCCTCTTAGAAGAACATGTTACCACACCAAGTCTTGGGCCTCCCAGGGGGAGTGTGTTACCATGTCGTATATAGAAGGGATTTTCAATGTCAAGCAATTACACTCCACTAGAGTCCCTACACAGTTATCCTTAATAGGTCTTACTAGTGACCTAAAGTACTACATTGTCTTCATGATCACATAGATGTTGGTATAATACTTGACTAGCATGTATGTTAGGCTTGGGTAATTGTCTTTTGTGATTGTGGTCAGGTCATTATCTCCATCAACATGATAGGAGTGGGCCTACAGGTTACCATGTAGTTGTGAGGTGTAGCTACCTATACCACTACTAGAGAATGGTGTATAGAGATGGTCTACTTCCCATTTGAGGCTAGTGTTAGATATCCACTTGGTACTTTTGTGTATCTAGTGTATGTTCTCTCATGATTTATGATTTAATTTGGATGCATTTTTTATCATGTTTGGATGATGTTTAGTATGTTACTTGATGCATTCCTTTATCATGATCTTGTGTCATTTTTCTTAGTTGAGACTTCTTACCACCGCTTTGGATTAGTGATGCTATTGGCAGATTAGTATGTTAGATGTTTCATATTTTATGTGATGTTATTGGATGGTTTATTAGTAAGAAAAATCTCATGAGTTAACTCCTATGATCTTGCTGGAGATTTTAGATTCGTGCTTAGGGGTATGGCTAGGGCCCTTGAGGTCTTATGATATGATTATGGTAGGGAGGAAATGAACACAATGTAAGGAAGCTTGGAACAAAAAATATTATCATTTCCACATAACTCATAACATAGATCTAAAACAAATAAGAAATTAAATTCACATGCAAGAGAATAGACAACATACCCACAAAAATGTGACATGAGATATATCCTAGGAAACCCTCATTGAAGAAAAAAAACCCATCCTCCAAAAGAATCCATCACCATGTATTTATCAACAAAAGCTATTGTAATACAACTATAGAATCCTTCAAAGCCATAGCCACAACCAAGCAATCCATATGAACTAGCATTAATTTACACATCTTGTGTCATACTTTCGACCTTCATAAATAATCCCTTTGCTAACCTATCAAGCCTTGTCTTGCTCAACTTTCCTTTTTATCTTTCTCCCTTTTGTCTTGTCTTTACAACTACCCTTGTGTATGCTTATATAGTATCAATTCCTATAAAACCACCAAGTGGTATTACATAAACCATGTGCACCAAACCCCTATTGAGCCACATTTAATATTGGACATTTAATTCTTTTCCCCAATATTAAATAATTATATCAAATATTATCACAATGTTATAATACAACTTATCAAGTATATCCCTTTGGAATCTTTCCACATTGTATGTCTATCTAGGTGCTCCTAGGTGCAACATTACATAATAAAATAAAATTAATACAATATAACAATACTGTGTAATGTGTGAAACACATATAATCTCAACAATTTCCCACTTTTTGTATATATTTCATAAGGTCAATCTATAGCCACATAAATAAATAAGAGAACAATCCATCCTAGCACATCCACCATCATAGATCAAAGTACCATGTGCCCCATCCTAGTACCCACAACAAAATCAAAGTATACAACATCTCAAACATGAATGATGTCACCTGTTATTATGCCATTGCTAGTGGACATACATAGAAGCCTTCCAAAGAGAAAGGTACTCAACTTGTCACATTAGAAGATGATAAAAACCTTTACCAACTAAAATGTCAAGCACAAAAACCTAATAAAAAGGTAAACACGTGTATGTATAGTTGTCAAATCCATAGTTGAAATAACACCCACAATAAGTGGTAACATATCCAATTATACATACCTCCAAAGGTATAACAAGTGAATCTCACATCATCAACATATCCTATTTGTAACCTACAATCACAAGCCTCAAGAGCAATACCTGCCACATATATACCAAGAATCTCCCACTACAAAAGGTAATGTCAAATCTGCAACCAATCCACTCAAAACATCTCATAGAAGTGAATCGATTTAGTATGAATGACATCCACAACACATAAAGCTATAACCTCAAGAATAATTGTCATAACAAGTCTCCAACACTCCCAATTTCTCCACAACCAACAAAAAGAAAGAGATAAAGGAATAACCTTTTCATCTATAACATTATATACATAAACACAAACTAGTGATCATAAGATTCAACCAATCACAAATCCAATATAGGTGAAACCAAAAATCTAGGAAGATAACTAAGACAAAAGAGAAACCATGAAAATCATAATTTGTGTCATATCCTTCTACACACACCTCTAGATGTAAATTGTGCAAGTATGATCTCCTTTATAAAACCCCAACCAAGAAGCCAAAAAAATACCCAAACCATATCATATAACTAATCATGGATGTAAGATTAAACTCATAAACCATTCCTAATCCAAGGAATATGCCCAATATAAAGCCATCTCCCAAACTCAACCAAAATAATAACACCATATGCACAAAGAGATAACCAATGCTAAACCATATCTCAAATTAGCCCTCTAGAACTAACTCATATATCATCACTCAAGATCCATATCCATGAAAGAAAAGCATAAAGACAATACACCAAAGAGAAATAATGGGTTATATCTCTCAAGTAGTAAACTATAAAGCAGGCCAAGAGTGGGGAATGATAATTTTCATCAAGATATCCAAGTCTCCAACCAAGACTCATCTAAGAACAATATCCTTTCAAGTCCATATTAGGTGAATGCTCCTCAAACTTCTTGTTGAAATTGTAAATTGTTTGAAAAAATACTTCTTTAATCCAAGATAAATCATGAAGTATCCAGAAAATGATCAATGTATTGAATACCAAGAAACTAAACCAAGATCATTGTCAAAATTCCAACCATGTCCTCAAGAACATAAACATGACAACATGATCTAAACCATCTCAACCAAAGAGACAACATTCTCTATATGAACATACCATAAAATGTCAAAACTCTAAGTATGTATAAAGAGTATACAATGACATAATAATGAAACCATCATAACACCAAGGATAACATGTCAAATGAAATCATAAATTGCACTTTTACCAAGAATCCCATGAGTCCTCAAGATGAAACCATCTTTACATACCATATAGAACCATCTCGATACACCATGTAGGTAACTAAGAACTCCACGAGTCCTCTAGATCCAACCATCTTCACACACCATGAAGATAGAAAGCGCACCATGAAAATGTCAAGGCACTTCTATAGCAATAGGATCTAAGACAAACCTTTAAGATCTACAAACTCTCAATAAATATATCAATTCTAGAAACTCCTACTCAACTGTGGTATTGAATCACTGATGACATCATAAAATCCATCTCCTACAGGAAGATCCTCTAGGTCTACACACACAACCAAATTATTGGTAACAAGTGAAACCAAGATCTCCAAACCAAGAAGATACAAACTAAACTAGGAACTAATCTTTCATTACCACCTCATCACTATCATAGGCTCCCACTAGACCATGTATCCAAACTATCCATGGCATCCTAATGAAAATACTATCCTCTAACCATGAGAATTAACCAAGGCATCAAAGAACTCAAAGTGCACATCATGAACTCTTTAATAGAAACCAAATAACCATGATCCTCAACCAAGAAGATATACCACCATAACCAAATTAAGAATCTAGATCAATGAGCACCAATAAAGTACATGTATATCCAATGATTTCGTGCCAAAATCCATGGCACCATGATCACATCCATGAACTAAGCATCTAACTCTCAAAGTGTTTAACCTATTAGCATAAAATAGTCAACCATAATCCTCCACCATGATTGTAGTTGGTAACAACATTTCATCCCTCTACATGAAGATAAATTAGCAAATCCTGTGACTAAGGGCATGAACAACCCAAATCTAAGCCACCAATCTAAATATGTATCAATAATGAAAGATCAATAGGAATAGACAAACTATATCCAAGTTATAAATGCAACTCATAAGTATAGAGTGCTTACTACACTACAAAACTTGTAGATCCAACAAGTCATCATGCATATCCAAATCAAACACTAATAATCATATAATCATGCAACCAATTTGAAATTAGCACTAGTACAAAAACAACAATACGAGACTAAAATAACCCCTAAAATTTGTATGCATAAGACTAAACTTAGTCACATGATTAATAGTAGTTAATATCTAGTCATTTATAACACTACTAATTTACTACTAAGCAATTTTAGCTATTTATTTGATCATTGATTTTGATCATTGATTTAGCGATGTATTTAGTAGTATATATAGTGGTATATTTAGTAATTGATTTAGTAGTATATTTAGTAGCATATTTAATAGTATATTTGGTCACATATTTAATATATTTAGTCACATGTTTAGTGGTACATTTAGTAGCATATCTAATAGTGTATTTGGTCATAATTAGGCACAATGGAATCAAACCACCATCCATATGCTTGTAAAGCAGGTACTATTCCATTGAGCTAGCACCCTTTATAGAATGATCATTGTAATATCCCCATTTCCAAATTAAATTAAATTAATAATATTATAACAATTTATTGTTAATGTCAAACTGATAAAATTTAGTATTATATTTATATTAAGATTGTTTACATATCAGGTGTTACAACTTATTCAAGCTCATTTCAAGCAACCACACTGGAAACAACAATTGGAAAAACAAGAGACACAATTTAGAATCCACTTCTTACAATGAGACAAATACAACCAATAGAAGACTAGGACTGACAACTCAGAATTCCACAAAGATTTCCCTCTTGGGATTTGAACCAGGGTGTCCACAATGAGAACTCATTGCTTCAACCAACTAAGCTAAACCCCTTGGACAAATTTTAGTACTATATCAACTCATATAATAATAATATATAAATAATATACTATAATTATATAACTCATAACTGAGAATAAAATATTAAGAATGACAATTAAATAAAAAATAGAATATACTTATTATTATAATATATATAAAATTATAATTATAATAAAATAAAATTGAAATATGATAATAAATAACTATTTTAAAATATAGATGATATATCAAGAGAAATATTTGAAATATTATATCTAAAAATATTCATATTAAAATATATTTATGTGATATTACATTCAAAACATAGCTAATAGAGGTCATATCAAAATAATATAGATAATGTTAACAATAAAAACCAAATAGTCATTTTTCTAAATATCTACTTATTTTTCTACCTTTAAAGAATGATCATTGTAATATTTTCTTGCTTTTCTATAGTAGGTATTTGCATGACCTGTCAAACATCTATATTCAATCCAACAACATATGATACATGTCCATAGGTATAATATCAAAAAGTATATCATCTTGGTAGCTTCCAATCGTGAACTTCACTAGCCACTGTTCAGTGACTATGACCTTATGCACATCCTACACCCAAGCAATGTGGTATGGACATGGGTGTTTCTACCTCTTGAGGTTTAACATCATGACCATCTCTTTTGAGACTAAATTATAGAGCCTTCCACCATCAATAATCACATCACAACACTTATCTTCACACTTGCACATGGTGTGAAACAAGCTCCTCCTTTGATCAGGTTCATTATCACCATTGAGAAGGACTATTCTATTAACTAAGACTTATCCCTTTTCAACATCTTTAGAATTTGATGATTTGGCATATTCATCCACATGTGAAACTCTATCCTGACCTTCAGTTCTATTTTCCCTTTCTTGGTGTTGAGGAAATTGAAATGCTCTATAACCTTCTTCTCCACAGTGACAACATGTTCCACAAAAATCTCCTCTTCTAGATCCTTTCCCTCATTGTCTTCCTCTCTGATATTTATTATTCTGATCATGAAAAGTATTTTTTGTCATCTAGTTTTGATTATTTTGATGGCCTTATCCTTCTTTTAATCTTCATTTTGTCCTCCAAAATACTGCTTGCCAAATCTTCGACCATGACCTCTTCCTCATTTCTTGTTCTCAAACTTCTTATTCAAATTTCTTTCTACTATTAGGAAAAATTGGTATACTTCTTTAATACTATTTATTTAAACCAGACTCAATTCACCCTGAATGCTTGGCCTTATCCCATTAAGGTAACCAAAAAAATTCTCTTGGTTAGATTTTGCATGGCCCGTCCTGATGAAAAATTTGTAGAAATCTTATGTATACTCTTGAACAAATCTTTTGACTTGCGTCAACCCTTGCATTTTATTCAACAAATCAACCTAATAATTAATGTGAATGAATTGTCACTTCAATTTAGCTATCATTCAATCTCATCTTTTTATTTTATCCTCCTATCTTCTATTTCTCTCCAATTGAATCTCTTGCCACAAAATTTGTGCATGACCCTTCAATTTGGCCTTCATAAACTTAACCCTATAAAGATCCTTAATTTCTTCATACTCAAAATATTCTTATAATTCATTGATCCAATTGATCAATTCCTCCAAGTTAAGATTTTTCAAAAATGTGGGGACCTTGACCTAAAAGGCCTTTCTTCTTCTAGGTTTAGAACTTCCTCTTCTTCTTCCTGATCAATGTTTTCTTGTTCTTCTCTTTCATCCTCACTTTCATCTCTTATAACAAGAGTCATCCCTTTGTGCACATGTTCTTGTAATGTTTTTAGCTGCCTTTAGAGGGCTCTAAAACCCTCAAGTGTAACACCTCCAACTCTTCCACCATGGTCCCATCATAGAGGCATTTTTGTGCTTTGTTGACAACTATAGTAAAAATTGTCTCAAAATCATTAATTTGTCTATGCACTTAGCCCAAACCATGGTCTTCGTGCAAAATACCTCATAGTCACCAATCTATCTACACACTCAGGAACAGCTGGCCCTGATACCAATTGATGAAGGGTGTTCCACTTGAAACCACAAATACATAATGGAAATACAGAAAAAATGACAATTTGTGAGAACAAAATATGGAATCCTTATTACCTCTACAAATGTGAAATTACAAAAGTCTAAAAAACAACATGTAAACCTGCATGGGCACCTTCCTCACAATAATACGCAAGACAAATCAATGAACTATCACCCAAAATTGTTCTATACTACCTATGAGTCTTCTTTATATAGGCAAATTCCCACCACTAGGGAAGGTTATGTCGGAAACTTACAATTGGAATAGTTGTTATTTTGTCATTGATGTCAAATCTATGGATGAGACATATTTCTACCTAATCTAAATGCCATATCTAGTTGATTTATGAAGGGGATTTGAGAGTTACTCATAACTATAGCACCTAGAGGAAAGGTTGAAGTTATGAAAATGAAGTTACAATGGATATTTGATTAGATAACTTTGATTAAGCAAAGTAATTTTTTATGTCAAGGAAGCTAAGCCAAGTCGAGTAAAAGAGTAAATTATTAAGGAGTGCCAAATAATGCTAGTATCAACCGAGCCACCGTTAGTGCCAAGTAAATCCAATGGTTATTGAGCATTAGCATCGACCAATCAAGTTTGTTGATGCCAAGATAGAAAGATTAACTAAGAATTTTAGTGTTAACTGAGTGTCAGAATTTAGTGATTGTCAAGTGCCAGTAAAGATAAAATTCAAAGGAATTGTAAGATCAAGTTAACTTAGTTGATTTCTTGGGAAATGTAAAACATGTTGAAGATTATGTTGATGAGTTGGATCATTAATTCAAGGTGATGATTAGGTAAAGACCTAATAGAAGGATTCTAGAGAAGTTTCTATAAGATGATCAAGAAGTTGTATAGATACATTGAATTGAGTTGAAGTTGATTGTAAAACCTAAGATCAATAGTGGATGTAGAAAATGGGAAAGCATAAATCACCTATTTAAAGGGAGACTGAATTGAACTTTTTGTGTTGTGTCAAGTCAAGCCTAGTTGAGCCTAGCCAGTGTGTATGAGAGAGTTCATATATAGAGCAAGGTTTATTAGAAGCACACAAGAGTGTAAAATGTGAAGCTAAAGTAGAAATCTTCTAGATGTGATGTTGTTATTGATAAATTATTTTGAGCAAAAGGCTTAAGTGTTGATGAGAAGTGTAGACTGATTTCTTGAAGGGTGTCCAAGAAAATCAAGATCAAAGATGAAAATGAAAGGATTATCAGTGAACCAACATAAGGACTGAATAGAAAAAGTGAGTTGTAATCACATAGATCAAAACCTACTATTTTCTTTCTTATCATTGTGAATAGTTTGTATTGAAATCCTTTTAACATAGGTTGACCTAACAATCTGTGTAAATCCTTTAACTAGGTGACATTATAAATGTTATAATCAAAGCTCTTTTAAAAGGCCACTCCTAATAGGGTGAGTAAATCCTCTAACTAGGTCACATTTAACAGTGTGTATTTTAAACCTTTAACAATGTTGGCTGCTGACAGAGTTCACTTTGAAAGAGTGAAAAAGAGTCAAATGTTGCTGGTTTTTTTTTTTTCCAAATTGGTTTCCACATAAGATCCTTGTGTCAAATTGTGGTGAATGTCTTATGAATGTTTTACATGTGTTTATGTTTTTCATTATACAATACAAGTTAAGTTTATGATAATTTTATAGTACAGACCTAGCAACAAGAAGTTAAGAAGGATCAAACATTGATGTGTTTAATGTTTAATAGTTCAAGTGGTATATAGACCTTGAGTATCTAATTCACCCCCCATTAATTATTCTAAACATTTATAACAATTGGTATCAGAGAAAAGTGCTTAAAGAAAAGTTTAAAGGTACTTAAAGCTAAAGAACACGATGAATAAGAGAGAGGTATCCAAGCTGAATAGGGAGAACTTTCTTGCATGGAAGACCTAGATGAAGCTGCACATATCCAATATCAATGATGTTGCTATAAATTTTCTAAGAAATGAATATGTAGTGGTAAAAACTACTCCTTTGACTACTAAAGAATTGAGACATAAGTTAGATCACAACCAAGCAATGTTGGAGATTGTCTTAGCTCTAAGCTATACCAATTTCAATGACCTAAAAGGTTGCAATACTACAAAGAAAATGTTGGACAGACTGAAGACCATATGTGAAGGTGATGAAAATGTACTAAGAGCCAAATCAAAAATCCTGAGAGGTAAATTTGATATTAGAATGATTTAAGGTGAGAACATAGTACAATACATCACAAGAGTTAAAGAGGTTGTTAATGCTATTCAAGGAGAAAATGGAACAATTGAAGATGAAATAGTGATAAGAAAGGTATTGAGGACTCTACTTCCTATCTATGCCATTAGAGTCTCTTCAATTCAAGAACTAAGGTGCATACCAGGTAATAATTTGACCTTAGAAGGTGTAGTTGGTAGACTTACTACTTTTGAGATGTCTAATTTTGGTAACTACACACTTGCTACCATTGAATCTGCTTTCAAGTCACAACAGATTCTTACTAAGAAGAAAGGAAAACATGTGAATAGTGAAAGTGATAGTTTTGATGATGAGATTGATGAACTTGAAGCCCTCATTGAAAAAAAAATTGGAAGAGGAAGAGGTGAAGAGGTAAATACAAAGGTAAATTAACTATCTTTTTTTTTCATGCAATAAGGTTGGTCATATTGTTGTTAGATGTCTAGACAGAGAAGATAAGGATGAAAAGAAAGAAAGCATGTAGAAAGGAAGAAGAGATGAAAAAGAATATAGAAGAAGCAAGGATGAAAAAGGTAAAAAAATCTTGTTATATTTTTGAAGAAAAGACTGATGATGAATTTGGGAGTAATTATGATTAAGTTTTCTATGTTGATATGAAAGAAGAGTTTGATGAAGATGAGAAAACTAAATGAATTTCTTATGTGAAAAGAAGTGATAGATGGATAATTGATAGTGGATATTCTAATCATATGACTGGTGATAAAGAAAAACTTGAAGATATTGGTCCATACAATGGAGGATGTGTTAAATTTGGTAATGACAGGCACTATTCAATTGAATCACAAAATAACATGTGAAAATGTTTACTAGGTTGAAGGACTTAACTACAATTTGTTGAGTATTTTATAGTTAAACAAATCAGGTTGCAAATTTGAATTTCAAAACAGGAAGGCCAAGATACATTATGGTGGTGGTGATGATAAAAGCTAATAGGAACTAGTGAGAAGAAAAGAGGTAACGTATTCTATCTAGACCTTTCAGAAGAGACATGTATGTTTGCACAACAAGAAAATGTTTGGTTATGGCACTAAAGATTATATCATGTGAATTTTGACCATCTGGCGAATATCAATAAGATGAAGAAAGAAAGAGGATTTCCTAAATTAAAGAAGCTTGACAATGCTATGTGTAAACCATGTCAATTATGAAAGATAACCAAGTCTAGTTTTAAGAATAAAACATATACTGCTAGTGATATTTTGAAATTGGTTTGTAGCAACCTATGTGGACCCATTGGTGTTAAAAGATACTATAGAGATCAATATTTCATTATATATTTGGATAACTACTGTATAATTATGACTATAATGTTTCTTAAAGTTAAATTTGATGCCTTTTAGTTATTCAAGTGGTATTTAGCTAGAGTTGAAAAGGAAACAGGGAAGAGTATGAAGTGTTTGAGATCTGACATAGGTGGTGAATTCATTTCACATGAGTTCAACACATTTTGAAATGATAGAGGAATCAAAGGAAAAATGACAACACCAAGGATCCCTCCTCAAAATGGGATAGCTAAAAGAAGAAATAGATCAATTATGAACTATGCTAGAACATTGATATGGAGAAAGACATATCACAAATATATATTAAAGAGAAGTAGTGAGTGTTGTTGTCTATACCCTTAATAGAGTTCAAGTTAAGAAAAGTACAAATGCTACACCTTATGAATTATGGTATGGTTATGCTCCCAATGTTAGATATTTTAAAATCTTTGGAAGTAGATGTTATATATTGAAAGATAACAGAGATAGAAAACTTGATGCAAAAAGTGATGAAGGCATATTCCTAGGTTATTCCACAAAAAGAAAAGCTTATAAATGTTTAAATTCTAACACTAACAAAGTTGTGGAAAGTGCAAATGTGAGAATTGATGAGTTTGCAGAAAAAAGGTGATCCTTCATGTAATGAATAACTCAAGGACTATAGTACATTCATTTATGTGGATGATGGTGCTCTCAACACTCAAAATGAGCAGACAAATCAAGATACAATTTACCATTGGATAGGAAATGATGGAGTGGAAATAAAAATTACTGAGCAGTAGAGAGTGGGTGTCAAGCAATAGATTGTGGATGTCGAGTCACAGGAAAACATTGTCGATCATCAAACAATGAATGTTGAGCATTCCAAACCTGAACCATAATTAGAACAAAGAAGAGGAAATGAACCTTAGATTATTTTTCCAAATGAATCGAAAGAAGAGCCAAGAAGAAAGCTACTTGTATTAGAAAAATATGTGAGAAGACATCATAAATTTTATCAAATAATTAGAGATGTTGAATCAAGTGTTATGACAAGGAGAAAACCAAAAGGTGACACATGCTTATTATATGAGTTCAAGCCTAAATCAATAAAAGATTTTTTAGATAAAGAATATTTGATACATTCTATGAATGAAGAAATTAATTGACCAAATTGAAAAGAATAATGCTTGGACTTTAATGCCAAGACCTAAAGACAAAAATGTCATTGGGATAGAGTGGGTTTTCAGGAACAAGCTCAATGAAAATGGTGAAGTAACAACAAACAAAGAAAGAATGTTATGAAAGGGTTATGCAAAAGAAGGAGTCAGCTATGGAGAAAAATTTTGTCCTATGGCCAAACTTGAAGGATTTAGAACTTTGCTTGCATACTCAACTTACAAGATCCTCAAGGTATATTAGATGGATGTCAAATCTGTGTTTCTAAATGTTATACTGGAGGAAGAAGTATACATTGAACAACTTGAAGGATTTTTAGATCTAGACAATAGGAACATGATATGTAAACTAAAAAAAGTTCTTTATGGATTAAAGAAAGTACCAAGAGCATGGTATGAAAGGTTACATAGTTATTTAGTGAAAATTTATTTTGAGAGAACAAATAATAACAATAGTCTATAGTTAAAATAGAATGATAAGAATAATGAAATATTGTTATCTGAGATATTCGTTGATGATATGATATATGGAGGAAGAGAAGTGTTATGCAAATCATTTGCTGATGAAATGAAAAAGGAATTTGAAATGTCTATGTTTGGTGAGATCAAATTCTTTGTTGGTTTACAAGTGTGCCAAATGAAATTTGGTATTTTCATTTTACAAATCAAATACATCAAGGAAATATTGAAGACTTTTAGTATGGAAGATTCAAGACCAATGAGTACACCTATGTCTATAAGACATAAGCTATCTAAGGCTGATGATTCTACTAATGTGAACTAGACCGTATATGGATCCATGATAGGAAAATTGCAATATGTTGTTCACAATAAACTAGATATTGCATTAGCAATTGGAATTGTTCCTAGATTTTTAGAAAATCCTAAAGAGAATCGCATGATGTCTGTAAAAAAGATAATGAGATATCTAAAAGGTATAAAAGATTATGGATTATATTACAAGAGAAGTGATAGATTTGAACTGAAGGTTTTCACTAACTCAGACTGGGAAGGAAATATTGATGATAGGAAAAGCACTAGTGAAGGTGTATTATTTCTAGGAAAGATATTAGTGTCATATTGGACAAACACGAAACATAATTTTATTTCCCAGTCAATAGTTGAAGTCAAGTATGTGGCAGCTACAATGAACTATTCAAAAATAATGTGGATTAAGAAATTGTTAAAAGACATGAAAGAAGAAAGTATAGATCTAGTAGTTATCTATTGTGATAACACAAGTGCTATCAACATTTCAAAGTCTAGTGATGCATACTAAGACAAAGCATATTGCTATCAAGTATCATTACTTGAGAGAACTAGTTCAAGACAAAGAAGTGAAGCTAGAATACATGAATACAAAGGAACAAATTTCTAACATATTCACAAAACCATTACCCAAAGATGCTCATGAATATATTAGAGCTAAATTAGGTGTTATTCCCCTAACTAAGCCTACTTAAGAAGCCAAGGTGCACTGCATCACATGTGCTACATAGAATATTCTACACAATGATGAAATACAACTCTACTTTGGGACATGCCTAAGGTAGAATACTTCAGTACAACATACAAATATCAGTCATAGTTAGCTAAAAAGTATCAGCCAAACATGCAAAATATACATAATTTAGATGTATAAATAATTTTTAGTTAAGATAGCTATACATCTTTGGCATTGTTGTCAAAGAGGGGAAGATTACTGAGAAATAAGATGAAAGAATCTAGGATGATAAAGGGAGAGATTGAATCATGAAAGAGAGAAAACTAAAAGAGGGAGTTTGATAGTTTGAACGGATGAGAATCAAAATCAAACTAAGGATAGTGCTCATTCATGGAAGTGAAATATTTTGGATTGTATGGTAACTATGTTATTAGTACTTTGGATATTTGAGATGTTTCCATCAATGCCAAAGAAGGAGATTGTTGGAAACTTACAATTGGAACAATTATTGTTTTGTCATTGATGTCAAATCTATGGATGAGACATATTACTACCTAATCTAAATGTCATATCTAGTTGATTGATGAAGAGGATTTGAGAGTTATAACTATATCACCTAGAGGAAAGGTTGAAGTTATGAAAAGGAAGTTACAATGGATATTTGAGTAGATAGACTTTTATTAAGAAAAGTAATTGTTTATGTCAAGGAAGCTAAGCCAACCCAAGTAAAAGAGTAAATTACTAAGGAGTGTCAAGTAATGCTAGTATCAATTGAGTCATAGTGTCGATAAAATCCATTATTGACTTAGCATTAGCATCGACCGAGCAAGTTAGTTGGTGCCAAGCAAGAAAGGTTAAATAATGACCAAGTATTTTAGTGTTGATCGAGTGTCAGCATTCAGTGATTGTCAAGTAATAGAAAAAAATTAAATTTAAAGGAATCATAACATCAAGCCAAATCAATTGATTTCTTGGGAGATGTAAAACATCTTGAAGATTGACTGATGAGTTGGATTATTAAATTCAAGGTGATGATTAGGTAAAGACCTAACAGAAAGATTCTAGAGAAGTTTCTAGAGGATGATCAAGAAGTTGTATAGATACATTGAATCGAGTTGAAGCTAATCGTAAACCCTAAGATCTACAATGGATGTAGAAAATGGTAAAGCAAAAATTGCCTATTTAAAGGGAGACTAAATCAAACTTTTGGTGTTATGTCAAGTCAAGCCTAGAATTTCCCAGCCACTATGTATGAATGAGTTCATATATAGAGAAAGGTTGATCAGAATTACACAAGAGTGTAAATGCGAAGCTAAAGTAGAAATCTTGCAATAGTGATGATGTTATTGATAAGTTATTCTGAGTGGAGGGCTTTAGTGTTGATGAGAAGTGTAGACTAATTTCTTGAAGGGTGTCCAAACATATCAAGATCAAAGATGACAAGAAAAGGCTTATCAATGAACCAGCTTAAGGATTGAACAGATATCTAAACCAGAAAAAGTGAGTTGTAATCACATAGATCAAAACTTATTATTTTATTTCTTATCATTGTGAACAGTTTGTATTGAGATACTTTTAATAGAGGTTGACCTAACAGTCATGGAAAGATTTAATAGTCTCTATAAATCCTTTAACTAGGTGAAATTCTAAATAGAATGATCAAAGCCCTCTTACAAGGCCACTCCTAAATGGGCGATTGAATCCTCTAACTAGGCCACATTTAACAGTGTATATTGTAAACCTTGAACAAGGTTGGCTCCTAATAGAGCTCACTTCAAAAGAGTGACATGTTCCTGGTGGATTTTCCCAAATTGGGATTCCACGTAAAATCTTTTCATCAAATCATGATAGATTTCTTATGAATGGTTTATAAGTGTTGATGTTTTTCATTATGTTATACAAGTTAAATTTATGATAGTTTTATAGTACAGACTGAGCAACAACAAGTTAAGCAGGATCAACAGAAAATTGACGTGTTTTAATGTTTAATAGTTCAAATGGTACATATAGACGTTGAGTAACAGATTCACCCCCCCCCCCCCCCCCCCCCCCCCCCCCCCCCCCCCCACCTCAATTATTATAAACATTTCATGTTATAGACATTTAGCCCTAACTCTTGAGGTCAATCCACCCTAAAATTACATATAGAGTCAACTCAGAATAATTATAAATTATATTTTGGGATTTTTAGATAGCCCAACTTCTAAAGACCATGACTTGCAAATTGTTGAGTTGATTGGCTATTATGACCCCATACTAAAATCGTCATCACCTTTTCTACAATGTTTGACTTGAGCAAGCTCCAATTAAGCAAGTTTCAATCCTCATCTGGGGCCTCTAAGCCCTTCAAAACTGAGCTTTAATAATTTATTCAAAAGTTTCATACCAAAATCTACAATAACCTCATGAATACTCATCATATGCCAATTAACCTCAACCAACAGGCTGATATGTCCTAGAAGAATCTCCACCTCTGAAATTAGAACGTTTCAAACTCATATGATTGACTTACTAAGTAGAAATATTCCACAAATAGAAACTTTGCACTAAGACAACCCTTATTCAAGATCTAGAAATGAAATATTTTTGGGTGATGCAAAATTTCTCTTACATGTAGGATGTTTCTACATTAAGGAGAAGGTGCACCAAAGAATTCTTAAACATCCTCACCATGAATTATGTTTTGAGCTTAAACATGTGTTTGAGAAGTGTTAGGGGATGAAGTAGGAGAATGAGGAGAGTTAGAAAAGAGATTAGGAGAATTAGGAAGAGGATCCTAAGCTAAGACTCTCACATAATCCAGAGAAGGAATAAGCCAATCACATAAAAATCTAACCATATATTTGGAAGAAGGAAAATGTGTGTCCTTTAGTCTCATAATAGAACAAGCAAGGAAATTGTGAAAATCCATAAACATTATGAAATGGAATAAATTCTCATTAATAAATGCAAGAAAAAGAATATTAAGAAAGATAGCCATACACCAAAAGATCTCCATGTTTATAATGAATGTAACAATTGAATCTAATACCACAAAAGAAAGAGTATGACACAATCAATTTCACCAATATGTATGAGGGGGGAAATGAATCCACTACCCTAATTATAGATGAATGGTGAAACTAACATTCACCTCCTAATGTAGGCTTGATTTGATATAATATAGATTGTCAATTCGTAACTTAATGCAAAAGGGTGAATTGTTTGGAATTACTTCTCCCCAACCTTCACAAAGAGGGGATTTTATAAAGATAGATGTCAATTGTAAAGATAAGATATAAAATATTGGAAATTCATTTTGAACTATAGAGGTTAAGATGATGTACTTTATGAAATACAGACCTATATATGAGATGTCAAACACTATCTGGGCTTGTTGGAACTCAGGTTCTTAAATCTACAAAATCTAGAAATATATAGGCTTTCTTCCATGGTTGATCTAGAATAAGAGGGTCAACCTAAAGGATCTAGAGGATGAGGGTACATCTAGAAGGTCTCTATTGTGTTCCTACTAAGCAATGTCTAATGATAAAATAGTTTTCAAATCTTTGAAGTTCTACAAAAGGGTATCTGAATCTATGCTCTACTTTTATTTCAAAGATCAGCAACCTACAAGGAAAAATGATTTTTGTATGGATGATGAGTGGATTTCCTTATTCAAACCCCATTTTAGGAATTAAATTTAAAATTGAGATAGAAGTAGAGAATGTTAGCAAGTAGTAGAAGTGGATCAAACATAAAGAAATTGAAATCTATGAATATGCTCTTGAATTTAGAATGTAATCAAGCACTTTGATGCAATAGTCTTGAATCGACTTTAAAAGAAAAGAAATAAAATAAAATAAAAACCAAAACCTTCATGAATGAGTGTATTCAAAATTTTCCTTAGGAATTAGTGTGGATCTTGGAGAGATGAATGTAGAAGATGGAACAAAGGACCCCAAATGTATGAAAAGATATCTTGATTATTGAAAATGACAGATCTTTCATAAACTCCTTCAATTTCTTGAATCCTTGATCTTTAATAGATAACTTGTTTGGATTCCTTCAGTGCTTGAGTGCTTGGATGATTTTTTTCTTTAGTGTGTGGATGATGTTAGAAACAAGGAATACTAGTGGGGTAGGGGGAGGTATGAATCAATATTCCAAAACTTTTTATCCGATTATGGATAACTAAAATAAACTATAAACATGCATAAATAATTAAAGTGAATAGTAAGAATAATTATACCAAAAATAAATTCTTAACAATAATTTTTTTTAACTAGAGAAACCATGGCCAAAAGAAAAACAACTTTACAAGTAGTATAGAGAAATATTAAAACTAACTATGTTGATAACCCAAATATCTAATTAGTTCTTTGTTGTTCTATGCATCTAATCAATGCCCATATAAAAATATTCTTTTCTATGACAACAAAAAAATAATAATATTTTCAACATGTATAAAGCTCGCATATAACAATCATAACTTAGCATAAGGATTGGAAACTTCACTCGTCCAAAAGATCTATTCTTGTACCCTTTCCTTTAAGTTTCCTATTTAGTCAACCTTATATTAACCAACATGTTACCAAATCTTTAATATTAACATCTTCGAGGTAATGGTTAACATCTAGGATGCCATCCCTTCATTACTAAGTCTTTGAATTGACAATTCAATTCAATGCCTTAGTAAAAATACCAAAATTGCCACATGTACTCTACCTCTATGATATCAAACAATTAATTGATTCTCAATTTGAAACATGTTCCAACTCTCATACAATATTGAGTGAACATAGATATATAATTTAGACTCATCATACTAACATATTCCAAAATTGTAGCTTCGTAGGTGCATCCATTCAAGAAAAAAATTACTATGTACTGATTCCTTCAGTTAGACAATTTTCTTCATAAAAATTTATCAAGCCATATATTTGTCATAAGAGATCTTAACCTTACATGATGTTTCCACTAATGAAAATTTCCCTAATCTTACCAAAGCTAACTTACCAACAATATCCTCCTTGGACATTGATAGAAACATTTGTGAAAAATTGGCTAAGTATCAAAAAATTCAAAAATATTAAAACATAACAAAATTGTGCTTAAAAAAATTTATATCATCTCTATATACCTATTCACATACTCCTCCTTTTTACATAACTTCTATTTTTTCTCCCCCCCCCCCCCACCCCCTATTATATAACTTATACATTTTTCACTATCCTCACTCCCCCTTTGACATCAATGGTAAAGGTGAGTACCATATATGTATATATACATGCCAAAACTAATTTTTAATCCAAGAATCTCATAGAATCAAAAAAAATTCTTCTTATGGTCTCATGCACAACATCCCATAATTTTTTTATTGATTTAGCTACATATATTCTCCATGTAAATCCATAGAAGTTAAGTTATCATATGACTTATATGCTTCAAGTAAGGTATTAAACTCCTTTTTTAGCATATCCACTTTAGGGGTTACGTTGGACCTCTCAAAAGTTTGAATATCCCCCAAAAGATGTTTCTCTCATGTTCTAAAGTGTGTATTCCATTGATTGTCTTGTTTACTCTTTTTATCCACTTCAATCATACTTAAATCATGCTACTCTAGCTCACTTTCTATTCAACTACATCTATTCTCCATGTAAATCCATGGAAGTTAATTTCTTATATGACTTCTTTGCTTCAAATAAGGTATTCAACTCCTTTTTCTATCATATCCAGTTTAGGGGTTATGTTGGACCTCTCAAAAGTTTGAATCTCCCCCAAAATATGTTTCTCTCATGTTCTAAATTGTGTATTCCATTGATTTTCTTGTTTACACCTTTTATCCACTTCAATAATACTTAAATCATGCTACTCTATCTCACTTTCTATCTTCTCTAACTTGTCCTTATCTTCTTTTATGCATTTTGTTACATCCTCAATATAATAATGTGATCTAGTGTATGCTATAGATATATTTTTTTCTTTTTTTATGCACTAATCCATGAATTGGAAATCATTTATGATATTTGCACATATCTTTTGAAATTGTGAAGACTCAAATTCATTTTGTGTTATTACCTTGGTTGTCTCGGTCATTGTAGTGAAATAGTCATCAAATTATTCTATCACCTTGTCCAAATTATTTTCATGTTTGTTTCATTTAACTATATTGGTGTGGGTATGGCTCTTTTTAATCTATCTAAACAAAAATCAAGTACAAAATTTTACTTTTTTTATTTCTTTTTTGATTTCTCATGTGCTTTAGCAAATGAGAATATTGATATTTTTTATGAAATTATTTTAATCCATGTCTTCTAGAACTAAATTCTTTATGTCCTCATCTACATTTCTACTTTCCAACAATGTGTGTAGTGATGTTCTTGTTGTTGATGGTGTGGCAATATCCTTTTATTTATCAACTAATCTAAGTCCAATAATAGGAGGAAATGTAGATCATATCCCTTATTAATATCATTTACTAGGGGAAATAAAGATTCATCTTCATTTTTCACACATGAAAATGTAGTTTGATCTAAATACATGTCTTTTTGACTTTGATCAATCATTCTTGTCAATCATCCTTTCATTATGTTTAGGTTCTTCTTCTTTTTTGTTGTCCTCTTTGTCACTTTCACTAATGTCTTTTGTCATACTGATTTCTTTTGTATTATGTTTATGATTTTTCCTATGATGTCCATGACATGTTTATTCTATTTTACCTCATAAGGTGTTGCATCCAATGTTATGGGTACTCCACTAATGTAAAAGTATTGTTTCTTTAGTGTATTAACAAATGATTTGGTTTCCTCATCTTTTCCTATCATAATAGTTGGTTCCTTGGTAAATATTCCAACTAATTTCTGTTTGGTTGCATTTTTCTCATAGTAGGGTCATTTAATACTTCTAATAGTGATTTTTTAGTTTCAACCTTAACATCAGGATATTGTCCATCCATAAGCTCTACTAATCTCATTTATGTTCTAAGTTCAGGCTTGATTTTCTCAATAACATTGATCATGTCTTCAAAGGTTATTAATGTGAAAAGTTATCCAACCTTGTCTTCACTCATTTTATTATCTTCTTCTATTTCTCTACATCTCCTTTCTTTTAAATTTCCAAATAAGTGATCAGATATGCTATGTTTCAACTCTACTACATTCCTCTTAATACTCATAAAATAATTTATAATTGAACTCTCAAGCAACATCATGTTTAATTCTAGTAGTCACCTTCTTTATGTATGGTTTACATGTTCTTCTTTCTTCTTCTATGTCTATCTCTAGTTCATATGGTTCTTTTTCAACTTTATGCTCAATTTTTGATTCTTCGTCTTTCTTCAATTCCTTCTCTTAAGGGCTCTTCTTGTTTACATAAATTTTTGGCTTATTAATGTTGGGTCCATGCTCTTTTTTCTTTTTCCTTGTAATCTTATTTTCTTCAATCTTAGATTGTTATTCTATTTTCATAGTAGGTGTAAACCTTGTTAACCTTCTAGGAGTGTTGAAAATTTTAAGAATAATTTGCACTTTAGTGATGTCAACTTCTTCAATCTCCTTAGTATCTTGTTCAACAACTATAGTATCAATAGCCTCTAGAATAGGATCCTTGACCTTTTCACCATTTTTTCCCTCAAGCTTGGATTTTGTGTGAATTTTTTTTTCCTTCTTTTTTAGTTATTTCAATTCTTCTTTTCTTATACCTCCTTCCATGGCTATCTTTTCTAATATCTTTTCCCCTTTTCTTTTCCTAGTGCCACTATACAATTATTCTCTAACAACACTCTACTTTTCTTGAAACATTATTCTAGAATATCCTTCAAGAATCTATTGTGTCACTTCACAACCCATAGGACGTATGAAGATTTCCCTAGGTTCAACTACTTCCATATTGGTATAATCAATCTCAACCATAAAGAAACTAGTCTCTATAGACTTCTCTACTATTTTCCTTGGTATTATATGTCTTTGCTTCATCTCAATGTCAAAACCTTTGACTACACCAAAGATATATTTTTTGTTATCATTGCCTTGTTATGCAAGTTGTAGTAATGAATGTTAAGTTCAATTACCCATGATAAATGTATCATATTAGAGAATTTTTGCATGATATGGAAGAATATATACATTAAAAAGTGATAAAAAACCAAAGGGGTGATGTTTTTCATGCTTAATTCTACTTATATTCTCTAGTAGTTATTTCCTTAGGATTTTGTACAAGTCAAAATGCTCTTTGTCAATTACCATCTAATAATTTGTGTGAATTTCTCCTATGACTACAACAAAGTTGTGCATTTTCTGTCATACATCTTATATCCAATAATCTCTATTATTTTCCTTACATAATTTTACCTAAAATATGACAATATCATTTCTTTTAGATACTATTTCATTCCTTTGTTTTTCTCAACTTCTTTCTTAGCAAGTTCACTTACTACTAGAATAGTACCAACATTGTTCAATCCAATTACTAAATGTATTAATTCCTTGGTAATCAAGGTGGGTTGGTCTCCTAACCAAAACATATCATCATGAATTTAGCTTAAGACAATCCTTATCTATTATTGTTCATCAAATTCCTCATAACTAATGAGTTGTAGGATATTCATATTTGCTAAGTTCTTAGAGCCTAGTTTGAAAGGGTTTTCATCATAATATACTTTGTCCAGATATGAACCTATATCACCATCTCTTATTGATTCAAATTTAGAGTGTGAATAGGCCCTAATTTACTCATCTCCAATAGATATAAAGAAGTGTTTATTAAAGTGATAATGTGGCCTATCTTTAATGTCACACAATTGTGTCTTCTCCATGATCCAAAAATTTCTCAAGTGACTAAAATTGAAAGCTTAAATACTTTTTACTATAGATAAATACCTCTTTAATAATCACACTAGGGCATTCACAAAATCTTTCCAAACTCTTTCAATTCACTTTGCAATCTCATTCTAGGCTTTTGTTCAATCTCTTATCTCAAATGGTGAAGAATTAATCCAATTTTTCCCTTAAATCCTTACAAAATCACTTCAACATTAATTACAACTTGTAAAATTACAAAAAATGATAAAACTTATAGTAGTTACTAAAATCTTTAGTAATCTTCTATTTCTTTGAGTTAACATTTGTAAACTGAGATTCATTATTCGTAATGCCTCACATGCCTATATCTTACTCCACATATCTTAATTCTCTCAATAAGGGGTCTAATTATTTACTAGTGAAGATTCCCCCTTTTTAGCTATAATACCTAATTTAAGATGAAGTAGAAAGTTTAATGCTAGGCACTACTTCTAACTTATTATTGTTGACTTTTCCCTCCATGTTTTCATTTTCTCCATGCATCTGTCTCTTACAAATGGCTTATTAATGCTCTCAATATGTGTTATCTTTTTATTAGCATTTCTTCTTCTACTAGAGTTGCTTCTTCTTACATCATGAGTTCTCATCACATTCATAAAAATATTAAATCTATAGAATCTAACCATATGTCCCAAGTTATTATAAATATGACATGTAATAATTGAATTTCCATACCTTGGTGCAAGATGATTTATCTACAATCTACAATGTATAGCAATATATCCAAACTTGTTGCATTGGTAGTACATTACTCCATTAGTGATGATATTATTAATTCTCAAAGATCTGTTTGTTGTTATATTAGTGTTTTTCATTTTTCTTCATGCTTGACCTTTGATTTGGATTCTAATCATGTGATTTGTGTCCATAAAGAAAGCGATTATAGCAATAACTAGGGAAAGGTTTAGCAACTAGATTGCCTTTTTTATCCCTCTCCATGTTGTACACACAAAAATGTGCATTTCTCTAAGTCCTTCTATTTGAGAGATTTGATGAACTAAGAGCCTCAAATGTTGACCAACATCTCCCTAGTCATGGAGTACAAAGGAATGCAAATAGAAACGAAATGGCTCTCAAATGTGCATAAGAATGTAACCCCTTGAAAGTACACCATGAAATGGGAGATTCTAAGACAAGAGCAAGAATGCTAGTGTCCAACAACTACCATGGGATGGTATGAAAAATAAAACTAAACTATATGAAATGAAAAGAATGCAAACTAACTAGCAATATGAGAATGTTACAGTCCTTCTAATTAATCTTGATATGCTACTCTAATGCATAAAATAAGTTATAACAATGCAATATGAGATTACACTACTATGTTATGCAATAATGAGTGTGAAGCCACAAGATCCTCCAAAGCTTCAAGAGTACCTATAGAAAAACCTTTAGCATAACACTAATGCCAAAAAGATGGATACTTAGATGAGGACAAAAGAGTTGAATTTTGTATGTGAGACAAAAGACTTTTCTTTATGTGCACAACTTAGGATAAGAAGTGAAAGGGATTTTGATGAGGGCACAACCCAAGACAAAATGAACAAAATAGGAAAAGGGGAATATTATTATCAGAAGTGATATGATCTTACATTTAGTACAATAAAAAAGGCTTAATGGCATGCCCTAGGGGCTTACAATGTTGTTAGATTCTGGAGAAAAATCCTTCTCACAGTACCTTCTCCCAAACTACGCCAAAATTGCATTTTAAATGCTAGAAATGACCTTAAGTAACCTAAATTATGTTTAGGGTTAGGAATACATTCTAGAATATTCTATTTGGCATCCAAACCCAAAAAAAAGGTTCTAGAAAACATGTCAGAAGTTGGTGTAAAATTAGAAGAATCCAGAAATGGTAGTCCAACTTTTAGGAGGCATAACTTTTGATCCAGGATTCTAATTGACAAACGGTTTTCATTTTTGGAAAGCTCTCCAAGCTCTCTATAGCCCTATGGACCAAATTTTCTTGTCCTCCATTTTTTTGGCCTATACAAGGCCATTTAGTGCCTCAAATATGACTTTGAAGCACTCTTAAGGGGTCTCCAGGCAACTTAAAATTGCAATAACTTTCAAATCATAAAGCCTTTTGACCTTATTCTTTTTTTGGATTACTTTAAATTATAAGTATAATTATCCCTCCAACTTAAACCTTCTAACTCATCTTAATTATGGCTCAATTACAAAATAGCCTATTTTCTACATTGATACGTATCCTAAGGTGCTCAAAAACTCTAACCCAAAAAACTAATAGTGGAACTATGGGAGTTGAAATCTCTATTTGACCCAAATGGGTATCCAGAAATAAAGACAAATTAAACAAAAACTAACACCAAGCATATTTTTGGGTGATACAAGATTTCCCTTACACCACTAGATGCTCTTGCATCAAATACCCAGGGTAGATTGAAGAGTGACCCTATCACTTTATAGTTGGTAGAGGAAAACCCAAATAGAAAACCTCTGCTATGGATATCCAAGTTGAATCTTCCATTGGTTTTCCTTTCCACTTTAATAGGTATTCTTCATATTGCCTATTTTGGTACTCCAACCCCCATGACTATCTAGAATTAATTCAATCTCTTCCTTTTTAGAAGTAGGAATTGGAAATGGCTCCAACATCAACTCCCTCTCTACACCATCATCATGATATTCTATTAAGTCTACAATATTGAAAATAGTAGAATGTGAATCCCATCTGGCAACTCCACCTTATATGCATTTCTTGAATCATGTTTCTTCAAAATTTTGTAGGGACCAAATTTCTTAATCTTTAGCTTGTTGTAGGTACCCACTGGAAATCATTCCATCCTCAATTATACCATAACCAAATCCCCAACTTGGATCTCCTTAGGTCTCCTCTTTTGATCTACTCTACCCTTATACTGCAGGTTCATCTTGGTAATATGTGCATGCACCTCCTCATGTAGGTTCTTGACATATTCAACAAAGTCTTCTGCATCAGCACTTGTCCTCTCTCCTTGCTCCATCTTCCTCAACTCTGGTGCAGTTCTTGGACTACTCCCATACACAATTTAGAATGGAGATCTACTAGTACTCCTATTCATAGAATTTTTGTAAGAAAATTATGCTTGTGGTAGAATCAAATCCCATCCCTTGGGCTTATCTCCTAATAAGCACCTTAGCAAATTGCCTAGACTTCTATTCACTACTTCTACTTGTCCATCAGTATGTGGATGATGTGCAGAACTAGACTTCAATTATGTCTTCAACTTATTCCACAAAGTCCTCTAGAAATACCCAAAAAATTTAGTATCTTTGTTAGAAATAATACTTTTTGGGAGACCATGTAGCCTTACCACTTCTCTGAAAAAGAAATCTGCAATATGCACTGAATCATTAGTCTTGTGGCATGGAATGAAGTTTTCCATCTTGGAGAACCTATCAACCAACACAAATATGAAGTTATTACCCCTTTATGTCCTCAAAAATTGAAGAAAGAAATCCATACTTATGTCCTCCCAAGGCTTCGATGAAGCAAGAAATGGCTAGTAAAGTCTAGTATTTTGACTAAATCCTTTGGTTGTTTGAAATACTTGACAAATCTACACAAACTTCTTCACATTCTGAGATAGTTGAGGCCAAAAATAATTTTCACTAATAATGGAAAGGGTCTTATCTTGACCAAAGTGTCCAATCGTCCCTCCACTATGTTTCTCCTTGATCAAGTTCTCCCTCATGGAACTCCTTGGAATACACAATTGACTTCCTTTAAACAACACACCATCCTAGATCATGTAATATAGCCACCTAGTCTTGTCTAGAGTAATAGGTTCTTTACAAGCCTTCCAAGCCTCTGCAAAGTCAAGATCCTCAGGGTATAGATTCTTGAGGTCATCAAACCCAACCACTTCAACTTGCATTTCTATCAGCAATAACTATCTCCTACTTAATGCATTTTCAACTGTATTAGACCTTTCACTTCTATGTTTCAATACAAATGTCTAGCTTTGCATAAACTATACCCATTTAAAATGTCTTTGATTCAATTTAACTTGAATATTTAAGTATTACAATGCCTGATGATCAGTATACAAGACAAATTCTTTTGGCAACAAATAATGCCTCCATTTCTTTAAGGCCTAAACTATTGCATAGAACTCCTGATCATAAACAAAATACTTCTTTGCATCATTCAATTTTTCACTAATATAGGCATTAGGCTTACCTTCTTGGCTAACTAGAGCCCTAATAGCACTGCCACTAGCATCACAATCTACCTAGAACACTTTGTTGAAATTAGGAAGTGCCAGCACAGGTTGCTTTGTTACCTTCTTCTTCAACAATTCAAAACTCCTTGCAGCTCTTGCAGTCCACTTGAACTCTTTTCTATCCCCCTTCATTGTTTTAGTTAGGGGTGCACATATACTACTAAAATTCCTAATAAACTTCTTGTAAAAACTAGCTAGACCATAGAATGGCCTCACCTCAGTGGCAAACCTTGGAGTAGGCCATTCCAAGATGACCTTCACTTTCTCTGGGTCTATTTTGATACCTTTAGCTAATACAACAAATCCCAAATAAACTAACCCACTTTTGACAAAGCTACATTTATTCAAATTAATCAACAATTTCTCTTCCCTCAACCTTTCAAGGACACTACAAATGTCAAATAAATGTTCATCCAAAGACTTACTGAAAATCAAAATATCATCTAGATAGACAATAACAAATTTTCCCAAAAAATTCTTTAGTACCTCATTCATAAGTTGCATGAAGGTGCTTGGTGCATTGGTCATTCCAAAGGACATGACTAACCACTCATATAGACCCTCCTTGGTATTGAATGCAATCCTCCACTTATCTCCCTCACGTATCCATATCTACTGATAGCCACTCTTGAGATCTATCTTTGTGAAGTATTGAGCTTCACTCAAACAGTCCATAAGATCATCCATCCTTGGCAAAGGAAATTGGTACTTGATGGTTATTTTATTTATAGCCTAAGAGTCTATACACATCCTCCACTCTCCATCCTTCTTTGGTGCCAATACTGTAGGTATTGCACATGGACTCGAGCTCTCTCAAATTAAACCTTTCCTCAACAGCTCTAGAAATTGTCTGTTTAGCTCCTTAGTCTTAGTAGGAGTCATCAATTGAGAAGCCTTGTTAGGCTGACTAGCTCTAGGGACTAAATCTATTTGATGAATGATTTGCCTTATTAGCAACAACCCTTCTAGAACATTATTAGAGATGACATCTCCATACTCACTTAATAGACCTAAAACTTCAAGTGGAACTTCACTACTACCTTCCTTATCCTTTCTAGGAATTAAAGCATAACACATATCATGATGTTTCATGCCATCCATAAATTTTATTCCATCAAAAAGACATACCCTAGCACTACTACATACCTTTTCACCCTCCTTTATCAAGGGCTTCAATTTGTGGTGAACTTCATCATTTGTCAAAGAGTATGTATTTGCATGACCATGATGTATAGCATGCCTATCAAACTACCATAGCCTTCCCAACAATAAATGGTAGACATCCATTGGGATGATTTCATAGAGAGCCTCGTCATGGTAACTCCCAATCTTAAACTTTACCAAACATTGCTCACTAACTAGGACCATATGATCATCTTGCACCCAAGCAATTCGATAGGGATGGGGGTGTTTCTCCCTCTTCAGCTTTATCTATGAGATCATCTCCTCTAACACCAAGTTCTCAATGCTTCAACCATCAACAATCACATCACAACATTTACCCTCACACTTGCACCTAGTACAAAACAAATTCCTCCTTTCTCTAGGTTCAGTCTCACCACTCAACAAAACCCTTTCATTAACTAGAATCTCTTCTCTTTCTGCATCCTCTAAATGCAATGACCATGCATCATCATCCACATGAGCAACCCTTGCTTGACCATTAGCTCTCCTATCTATTCTTCCTTGGCATTAAGGGCATTCATAGGCATGATGAGCTTCTTCATTGCAATGAAAATAGGTACCATAGAAGCCTCCTCTTCTTGAACCTTGTCCACATCCTCTACCTCTTCTTCTCTAATCTCTAAAGTTTTGATCACGAGTGGTTGAAACCCCCGTTCCTCTGGTTTTGGTTGGTACCCACATCTTTATCTTTCTTCTAGTTCTCATTTCTACTTCCAAATGACTTGCCACCACTCCTTCCTCCTTGAATACACCCTCTTTTCCTTCCATCAAAATTTTTGTTTAACTTCACCTCAACTCACAAGGCAAACTGGTAAGCCTCTTCAATGTTGGTCATTCTAACCAAACTTAACTCCTCTTGAATGCTAGGTATTAACCCATTGAGGTGACAAAAAACCTTCTCCTTGTTTGCTTTTGCATGCTTCACCCTAATAAGGACTTGGTAAAACTCCTTTATGTATTCTTCGATAGATTTTCCCACTTTCTCTAACCCTTGCATCTTCTTGATGAAATCAAGCTCATAATCAATAGGAATGAAATGCTTCTTTAGTTTGTCCACCATGCGATCCCATCTTGTGATTTTCTCCTTTTCTCTTCTATTTCTTTCCAACTGAATCTCTTGCCACAACATTTTGGCATGGCCTTTCATTTTTTCCTTCACAAACTTAACCCTATCAAGGTCCCTCATATCCTCATACTCAAAATATTCCTCTAGCTTATTGATCCAATTGATCAACTCATCTAGGTTTAGATTTCTTGAAAATATGTCGACGCCAATTTTAAGTTTTTTTTCTAGCTTGGCAATGGCCCTAAAAAGCCTCTCCTCTTTCTAGTTTAGGAATTCTCTATCTCTTTCCCCTTCCTACACAATATTTCCTTCTTCTTCATTTTCTTCTTCACTTTTGCCGCCTACAACAGTATTCATCCCTTTATGAATCTCCCCTTGCAATGCCTAAACTTGTCTCTGGAGGGCTCTAACCTCAAAAGGAACAACTCCAGCCCTTCCACCATGCTCCCTTCATGAAGGCATCTTCTCACTATATCAAAACCCACAACCACACAATCCTAGTGCGAATTGCCTCACAGTCGGTGCTCTATCTACACACTCAAGAAAACTAGCTCTGATGCCACTTGATGAGGGCACAACCCAAGACAAAATGAAAAAAACAAGAAAATGGGAATATTATTATTAGAAGTGATATAATCTTACATTTAGTACAGTGAAAATAGACTCAATGACATGCCCTAGGGGCTTATAATTTTGTTTGATTTTGGAGAAAAATCCTCCTCACAGTACCTTCTCCCAAACTCCACCAAAACTATGTTTACAATGCCAGAAATGACCTTAAGTAATCAAAATTAGGTTTAGGGTTAGAAATGCATTCTAGAATATTCCATTTGACATCCACTACCAAAATAGAAGGTTCTAGAAAACACGTTAGAAGTCAGTGTAAAATTAGAAGAATCCAGATATAATAGTCCAATTTTCATGAGGCATAGCTTTTGATCTAGGACTCTGATTGACAAACCATTTACATTTTTAGAAAGCTCTCCAAGTAATCTATATCCCTATGGACCAGCTTTTCTCATCTCCCATTTTTGGGCCTGTATGAGGCCATATAGTGCCTGAAATCAAACTTTGAAGCACTCTTAGAGGGTCTTCAGGCAACTTAAAACTATAATAACTTTCAAACCATAAAGCCTTTTGACCTTATTCTTTTTTTGGATTACTTTAAATTACAATTATAATCATCCCTCCAACTTATACCCTCTAACTCGTCTTAATTATGGCTCAGTTACAAAATAACATATTTTTTACATTTATAGAGCTCAAAACTCTAACCCAGAAAACCAATAGTGGAACTATGAGAGTTGGAATCTCTATTTGACCCAAATGGGTATCTAGAAATAAAGACACATTAAATGGAAACTAACACTAAGTATATTATTGGGTGATACAGGATTACCTTACATGATTGGATGCTCCTCCATAAGGTCTTTTAGGTAATTAAAGGGAGGACATTGTCCCTTTTAATTAAATATGAACTTGGGAATAGCAATCAAACTATAGGATATAATCAAATAAATTGATTTTTAAAGATTTGATCTAGATAAATGATTTAATAATTTAGAAAAAATGCTGAGAAGGAGGCTAATAGTCTAGATGAACATTTTTGGGTGATTAAATCTTCCCCTCTTTGACTAATGTGTGTTCAATCTAGGAGCTCATTACGTTAAAGAATGAAGAATCCAAATAGAAAGCAGTAGATAGAGAGGTCTGACTCCAAAGAACAAACTACAAAGCGAGATAACAAATCTTGAATGCAAAACCTATTAGTGACAATACTAGACAGTAGGAGAAAGAGAGATGGTATCAAAACTCAAGACATGAACTAATAAGAAAAGAAGATAGATTGAGAGAAAATTGAAAGGTCGAGCATATTCTCTTGGGAAATACATAGCCATAGCAAGCAAGCAAGTTTGCAATGATGATAGAATATTCCTACCACCTCAAGATCAAAATAAAAATGAGGTAGAGGGGATGCAAAAATAAGTAAAATATGATCAACTTGAGATAAAGCAAGGTCCATGATAATAGATATGTGATTAAAATCCAAGAGTGACTACTAAGAAGTGATAATATGTCCGAGTTTGACTAAATTTGACTAAGGAAGATAAAACATTAGAACTAGGTCAAACCAAGGAGAAAGATGAAATGCAACCAAAATAGAATGTAATGAAATGAGAAAGAAGTGTGGAAGAGAGTAGAAATGATGGAGTGAAGAAATGATGATGTCCCAACAAGATTTGAAGGTTAAACCTTAAAAGGTTAGTGTACTACATAGAAGAAGGAAGAAATTTTAAAATGAAAATTTGACCATCAAGATGAACTCAAATTTTGATTTCAATCCCAAAAATGGATCTAGGACATCCAAATTAGCTAGGCGTATAATTCTTGTACAATTCCAAGGAGTTAAAAAATTGGCTCAAAATGAGGTCAAAAGGTATAAAAAGGGGCCTAAGGGGTCATTTTCAATTCATTTGTCTTCTTGTGATTGTAAGAGCTTTGAGCACTTTGAGAGAGAGAGAGACAATGGCACAAGGGGGACTTATGATACATAGACATCATTTTTAGCGTAGCTGGTTGCATAACCAATCTCCACAGTAGGGTGCCCCAATCAGTTTTTGATTTTCGAAGCCTTTTAGGTTTTTCTTGAGTATTTTAGCCATTTTTTCAGGGTTTAATAGGTTTCTCTCAAAATTTTGTGCAATATTTGGTAAAGTATCACACAGTGGTTCTATGAACTATCGTACGATATTTCTATTTTTTTTAAAGTATCACATAGGTATTGAAACAAGTATCGTATGAGACCTACCCAATAGTCATACGATACCATGTGAAGTATCGCACACCTATTGGAGAAAGTATCCTATGATGCTTAATCAACCAAATTTTCATTTGTGAGGTAGATTTCCATCATTTTTTTGTTTAAATGTTAGCTTTTTCACTTGAATAGTAGGGTATAGATGTGTTTAGTAAAATTTTGGTTTTCATTATGACATGTACTAACATATAGGCTTGTTTTTGTAGATGGTGTTTCTGATGTTGCATATCATAGCCCCTGAGGTAGTGGGATTGAGATTAGTATGTCGTCTAGATGAGGATTAGAGGAAGATGTTGATGACGATGGGATTTGAGTGGCTATTGTATTTGACCCATATCTAGGAAAATGATGGCCTCCTTACTACACTAGAAGAGGGGTGGCATAGTGAGCATAACACCTTTCACTTGCCTATTAGAGAGGCTACTATCACACTCAAGAATGTATATCTCTTCCTATGAGTACCTTTCCATGAGGACCCAATAAGTGTAATAAATATGTCTATTTTTTCTTTGCATCATTGTTTGATTATAAATTTTTACATGATCTTTGTGTGTCACAAGTGTATTATGTTCAAGCCCCTACAAAGGGTAGGGAAGGACTTCATGCATTATTTGAGGATGTGCCCATCCTTGATAGACATAAGACATATGAGGGATTGATAGAATAGTACGGGGATGAGTACCCAATTATATGCATTGTGTGTTCCTTGGTCTCATAGGCAATAGTCACAAATAGAAGCTAGAAGGGATTCCCACGTGGATGGGGGAGATTATTCATGGACCTTATAGGGAGGGCATGGTGGATGACTTGGGGACTAGTTATATTAGCTAATATGTATCACAAGCTACATGAGATTATCTATTGAGAGGGGAAGACATGGTAATGTAATGGAGTAGTGGTATAGGTTTGGGCTTTGGACCACATAATATTCATTTAGCCTCAAGTATGGCCTCGGGAGGGATTGAACCCCTTTATCTATAGATTATGAGGCTTCATCTCCCAATCACATAGCGGAGATGTGACATATTATTAGTGATTATTTGATAATTTTTCATCTTTTGAGTAACAAACCTATAGTGGGTGAAAGGGGTAGCGAGAGGCAATGGACAAGCTAGAATACATGTTTAGGAGTCGACCATCAGTAGGCTGCCATGTAGGTATTATGGAGAATTTTGTGATCACATGCGTCTAGAGGCAATTTGGGTGATAAAAGAGGGTCCCAACTAGATCACCACATATGCTTGGTTTTGAGGAGAGGAGGATTCAGGGTTGTTTCCCATGCTTGATTATGCTATGGCCTTCTAGGATACATAGGAGCTATGACGAGAGATGTGGGATTATCTCCCAAGGGTCATGAATAGAGGAGTGTTACCTGACTATGCATAGAGAATGAGGAGGTATCCATTCCCATGTTTTAAGATTCCTAATGCACATCCAGAGGATGCGGGAGTGGGAGGAGATGATGGGGATGATGACGGATGAGATGGTGGAGGTGGATGAATTAGAGATGTCAAAGAGTGGTTTTGAGGGTGTGTTTAGAATTTGAACATGCCTGAGGTGCCATGTGTAGATGAAGGTAGATGAGGAGGAGGACAAGGAGATATATGAGAGATTGGTGTGATAGCTCGAATAGAGAGGAAGCAATCAAGACAGGAGAAGAGGTAGGCACCACCTTCCCTAGTCAGAAGAGGGGATGATCTGAGGGAGCAACAAATCAATGCACTGGAGGGGGAGTTATAGTAGGAACAAATTTTCATAATATTCTAGGATCAACAGGTCATAGATGAGAAGGAACAGAGTGAGGAGTTCAAACAAGAGAGAGAAAGAGATAACTAGATGAGAGTCTAAGCAACATGGTGTGGGGGGCACCTATTATTATCCATCCTATAGAGGTGTAGTGCCTCCAAGATAGCGGTTACTAGACAACTTAGAGAGAGCTAGGAGATTAGAGGGAGTGGCACAACCATCGGACATGACACAAGTGCAACTGCCATAGCCTCCTCCTATACATGAGGGAGGTAGATAGTCATAGGTCCAAGATTAGATCTTGGTTTTTGATGCCCCTACAGCACATGATGTATATTTTTGAGACAAATATCCAAACTTTGGATCCCATATTGTACATGCACTTGATTCATCATTATTTATGATACACTTGATTTGATTTATGGCTTTTCGTACTTGTCTCTTGGCTAGCTCATGTGATGGATGTTTATGGTTATTTAAACACTTGTCTTTATGTTTGCATGTGATGATATGTATGCTCATGTTTATGTATGCTCATGTTTATATATGCTCATGTTTATGTTTTATATGCTCATGGATGTATCTCTCACATGGATGTCTTTAGCTCTCATTCTTATGATGTAGACTCATGATTTAAAAATGTAGCTCTTGGATAGATTAGATGTGATGTTGAGATTAGCCCCTTGTGATGACAGGAATAGAATAATTAAGTTGATATGACCAATAAGAAGAGAAAGACGTGATTGAGAGGAAGTGAGAGAAGTTGAACACAATTAGTTGACATTCATGTGAGATAAAGAGAGAGCTCTCTCAACATGCAAGATGCAAAGCTAAAATAAAATAAATCCTACAATGAAAACTAGTATGAAAAGGTGTATTTGCAAGAGATGCAAAATTAGACTCTAATTTTCATCATCAAGCTTTATTAGGATATTGAAAGATCATAAAATCATCACTAGCATAACTATGAGGATATGAATATAATCTATATTGGATAAAATGTGGGAACCTAACCTAAGCATCAAAGACATATAGGTCGATATGAATAATGTAGTAAAGCTCCCTAAGTTTAATATAGCAATATTACACATGTGTCAAAACATGAGTGCCAGGATAACCCCCGAGTGCAGTCTTGTGAAAATAAACAAGGATGATACATTTCAGATCTAAAATTTCAAGTAAGAGAAGCATGAATGCTCATAACACTTTAGATTTAAAAAGTATATACACAAGCAAAAAACAAGTAAAAACATGCCCCATGCCCCCAGTCTTCTAGACTATGACATCCTTGGTAGACTACTGGGGATAGAACACTCATTAAAGAAATTGTCATAGACAACATATAATGAAAATAAGGTCAATCAAGTCTTAGCAAGTTTAATGTTTAAGTTTGTGTGTGTAATTCACACAACCATTCCTTTTGAATTGGGTAGTGAAAAATATTGTAGCATCTTAGACTATAGGTAAGGTATCCAAAACGTGTTGATAAACATTCTCAAAAGGGTTACCAAAGAAATACCTACACACAAAAATACCTTGATAAGATGAATAGTTTGTGCCCTTGAGACCTAGATGAGAGTCAATTCCAAGCTAGGAGAGGCAAAGTGGGAATGAAAAAAATGAGCACAAAGCAAGACTGATAGACATAGGTGCAAGGGTCTCAAGTAGCATCTATTTCCATCTTTTCAACACTTGGTAATTTTTTAGGACTTTATGATTTTTTTTGTACTTTTGAAAATTTTGACTTTTTTGATGATACATCAAAGCACTTATTTATAAGGATTTCACTAAGATGATCATTCTTTTAGGATTTTTTATTTTTTATTTTTTTTCCTTTTTTTCTTTTTAAGGATTTTTTCAGCATCATATATGATTTTTATTTTGGACCTTTTCAAGGATCATAGAATGTGCACAAACACCTGAGCAATAAGAGTCTCTTAGGCATAGAAGTTATTCAAATGGAGAATGTTGATAGACTTATGGAGTTTTTCTCCCTTAGGTGTAGAAAGTTGATAGGCACCAGATCCAAGTGCAGTAGTGATGATATAGGAACCCAACCAGTTAGACTCAAACATACCTTTCTACTATCTATTATATTAATTCTTTGGGTTCTCTCTAAGAACAAGCTCACCCACTTGGAATTCATTAGGATGGACCTTCTTCTTATAACTGGTAGCCATCCTTTTCTGATAGGCTCACATGTGATCAAAAGTAGCTTTTCAGTGACCATCTAGAGCCTCAGGTTCATGAATCCTCATAGCTCTTTGGTCTTTATCAATAATTAATCCATGTAAAGAGACTCACAAAAAGGGAATCTCAACTTCTAATGGGAGGACATCCTCAGAACCATAGACCAATGCGAAGGGCATAGCCCCAGTGGGAGTCCTTATGGTGGTCATATAGGCCCATAATGCCAAACTAATTTGTAGGTTCCAATCCCTTCCTAACTTGTGGATTGTCCTATGAAAAATCTTTAGCAGTGTTTTGTTCGAGGCCTCAACTTGGCTATTTCCATGGGGATAGTATATGGAGGACCAATTTTTCTTTATTTATAACTTTTTGCAAAATTGTCTTAGGTCCTTATTCTTAAAATACCCCTCATTTTCAGTGATTATGGAAGAAGGAATACCATAGCAGAAAAAGATGTGATTTAGTATAAATAAGGCAACATATTTTCCTATATAAGTAGAAAGTGGAACAGCCTTGACCCACTTAGTGAAATACTTAGTTTTGTGGTAGTGAACTTATGTCTGCTAGATGAACTTTGGTGAATCTTGCCAACCAAGTCAAAGGCCCATTGTGAGAGAGGCCAATGTGTAATAGAAGGGATGAGTTCACACCTAGGAGCATGAATCAAGTTGTCATGTAGTTGACACTTCTTATAGGAATTAGCATATTAGATGACATCAACTTGCATAGTTGGCCAATAACATCCCACCCTAAGAAATTCTTGAGAAAGTGAAAGGCCATTAGAATGTGACCCACAAATGCTATTGTAAACTGTAGCTAATGATTTTTTAGACTCATCTATCTCTAGACAACTAAGGAGCATTCCGTCTAAGCCCTATCTATAAAAGTCACCAAAGATGAGGGTGTAATGGGGAAGCATTGTGGATAAATAGATGCTTTTCATTGTGTGTAAGGTTTTCAAGAATGGTTTGGTCTCACAAAAAGGAGAAAATGGTAGAGTTGTGGGAGGAATCATGACTAAAAACTATGCAAATGACATAGTCATCAAGGGAATCATGAGATTATGAAGTTCTTCCACTAGGAACTCAAAGTGAGATTCATGCTATTGTAGTTGTATGGTAGATGCAAAAGTTGTCATAGCATTAGCAGCCTTATTTTTTTTCGTAAGAATTTTCTAGAAGGTAAAAAATGTGAAGTAATTCCTTAAGGCATCAACCAATTTCTTGTAAGGTATTATCTTGTCATCCTTAGTTTGGTACTCAATGTTTACTTGATTGATGATAAGTTGGGAATCTTGATAGATGTGTAGCTTTGTTATTATCCATTCTATGAATAGTTTGATTCCATCAGTCAAAGATTCATATTCAATACTTATATGTGCATGGAAATAATAGTTTGTAAGATTCTAGAATGGTGTAGCCATGAGGTGTAACAAACAGAATTCCAACACCAACACCATTTTTAGTATATGACCCATCAAAGAATATCTTCCAGGTTCTTTCTGTGACATAGATGATAGATGCATCTAGGAAGTCAATCTACATATGAGCACTATTGATGATTGGGAACTCAACAAGTTGATCAGAAATAGCATGTCCTTTGATGGCCTTATGTTTGATGTATTGAATGTCAAATTCTAATAGAATCATCATCTAGGTTTCTAGTCTACTTGTAAGTAGGTCCTTACTCAAGAGATATTTCAAAGGATCAATTTTGGAAACCAATTGTGTGGTATGTGCAAGCATGTAGTGGTAGAGATTTTGTGACACAAATACTACAACTAGACAAGATTTCTCAATGTTGCTATAATTAAGCTCATAAGTGTAATACCCCAAAATTGGCGCTTTCATGTTAACCAATTCTGCTCTATTTTGATCAACCCTAAGTCCTATTTTACTAGGCAATTCTAATTTTGATTAATCGCTACTTGACCTAGGTGTCAAATGCAGAAAACCCTAATCTACATCAATCACATTCTTTATTTAATTCTACCCTAATCTACATCAATCACATTATTTATTTAATTCCTAAGTATCGACTCGAATTAGCTACATTAAACCTATTGATTTAATTTAATTTAATTGAAAGTGTTCATACTTTGATTAAATTAAATTACTTCTTTAGCTAATGTGCAAGGGAATTAAATGTATTTAATTAAATAATGTCCTCACTTTAATTATTAAATGAATTGTTTAATTAATTAAAAATATGCATTTATGAGATCATATCTTATTTTATTAAATTAAAAAATATGTTCAAATCTTCTCTTCAGTATAGGAATGGGAATTCTGAGTGATCTATTTCTCAAATTGGAATTGACCTAATCAACTTGTTCTCACACTCAGGTGAATTTCAGTTAACTCTCCATCACACTCAAGATCTGAGTTAGTTAACCTCACCTGCATAGGGAATCTTCCATCCTGACTAAATCATAGCTTTAATCTCAATCGATGATTGATTTCAGATATTCTATTTAAGAGGCCTCCAATTCCTCATTACAGAGGTTGAATTCAATTGCATTGAATTACTATCGAAATAGATACCCACTTGCTTAATACTTTCATAGCTTTTGTAACTGCTTACTATTAATATCATATAGATTAAAATGCACTCATATAGTGTAATTTGTGTTTCTTACTTTTAGATTATAATGCATATCATTTAGATTAAATGCACTATCATATAGCTACATAAATCCTTTGTACTAGCGGTCTAGTTGCCCACTTCTCAATTTGAGAGCAAAGGAAAAATCTTTCTAGTTAGAAGGCAATAGGTCACACTATTGGATTGCTCAAATGAACAATTCAATGTTCATTCTATGATGATCTCTCAGGTAATGACTGTGTTGAAGTGTATGTGAGGATCTCAGGCCCACATTTCACATATATATTTTTGGCACCCACCGTGGGGCCAGAAATAAATTTTTCTAGGCCTCATTTACTTTGTTTTCTATTTTTTTAATGATTCTATCATGTTTGTCCATACAAATTTCTAGATTTTTGCATGAGAAATCTCATTTTTGTATGAAGAATTGAAGATTTTTCCGCTTTCATTGCACTTCCTCGCATGAAAAAGTGCATAATTGCATGGTTTCTCATGCAGTGCACAATATTTTCTCATGCCGGCCTGTGCGGGATTTTGCACAAAATTTTGCAACAACACATGCTAAATACAATTTTCTAGAATTCAGTTCATCATTATGTTTGACTAACAATTTTCTCTGAAGCATTTTCTTTTAGATTTCTAATTTTTTTAAGCTTAACAATGGTTTGCACGATGTTTTGACGAAGACACATTTATCTAAGCACTTCAAACATGTACTGACTCTGTGATTGTCGAATGCTTGTCAAAGAAACACATGTAGAACACTTATTTCAAACCCACTTTAAATGTCATGTCTTATTTTTTCTTTCCACACAATATAATTAGGGCTTGTGAACTTCATAGGGTGCAAGACAGGGGAATAGCGGAGTATGCTCTTTACTACTTAGAAGTGATGCCCAAGAGTAAATCAAAAACCTAGAAGCCTCTGAAAAATGGCACCTAAGGGAGGAAAGAAAGTTAGTGGTTATCTAATACGAGTCTTTTCTATGAAGGGATGATGATTTCTTTTTAGGGAATCAAAATCTTGAGAAAGGATAAGTCTAGATCGATTAAGCTAACTTGGTGATTAATATGTCTTGCATGTTTGAGTGAGGTGATAAGGTAGAGGAGTATGCTCTTTCCCGTTGAGGGAAATTAGAAACTTAGACCCTTAGATCCAAACTAGCAGTTCGAGTCAACCCTTAGAGGGCGTACCAGAGTGATCCAACCTTCGAAAACAACCCAAGTGAGAACACTCCTTTTGCAATAGATTCCAACTCACTATAATAAAGAAGCTTTATAGAGTGAAAGACTCCAAAGCCATATTAATTTCCTCTTCTTCATGCTGATATAGCATATCAAGAAGAGGCTTTATTTGTTGCAATGGTCGATGTTGGCCCCAGTCTTGCTAGTCAAGTGTAGGAGGGAGAAGAATCTCCCATGTAGAAATCACCATAGGCATGTACTTGGGCATTGGAAGGTGGTATATGTGCTTGACCCCTACTACAAGGGTGTTCATTCAGTGTATATGTTGTTGAGCCCTTGGAATACACCAAAAACACAGGCACCCTCTAGTGGGGTGACACGACTGTGTGAGGTGAACACATGCACATAAGTTGTGGGACAAAGGTTTTTCTTTGGCTACTATTTTTGGTTATAGGGATAAAGCGTGTTTGTTATTAAGTCTTTAGCTTGGTCAAACCTATCAAACAAACTGAAGGTCAAGACTCCCCTGTCCCTTTGAGTTTCTTTTTCCTCGAATGGATTGTTTGTGACTACTGCTAGCTTCACATGTTATCTAAAAATGAACTATCTTGTTTGTCCTTGTTTTCGCACCTAGTTTTGCAAAATTTTGTGTGAGAACCTTTTTGGTCAAAACTTCTTTGCAGAGCTATGCCCAAGTCCTTGCACAATCCTATGCAAATCTCTACATGAGATCTTGCAAATTTTGTCCTTTTATGTTAGCACGCTATCTTTTTATTAGTTTAACACATCCTTGTGTGGCTCTATACAAGTCCTCGTATGAGAAAACTTTCTAAAATTTGTTGTTTTGAATCTTCTCCTGGCTCTTTGTGCCTTTTCATGTGCTTCCTTGGGAATAGTCGCGCTGAATCTTGTCTTAAAACTGTCAACCTGTTCTGTCAGAGCTATTTGCACTCTAAATCTGGTCTATTATTTGCAATAGTTTACCACTTTTCTATCTACAAATAGTGCCAAAAAATGGCATCTTTCTTAGCCAACAACTTGTGACCTATACACAAACTAGTCTCGTCTCTTGTCTATCTTGTCCTTTTCCTTTCGTGCTTGTCGTACTCTATGTCATGATAGTCATAATCTTTGGCTATTCTAGCCATTACTTAGACAACTCGTACTTTAGTATACAAAATTTTTATCTCACTCTTTGAGACTACATTCTAGCTGTGGTCCTTGTCTAGGTTTTTTCTTTTTGTCCTTGTGTATGACTATGGCAACAAGAAGCTAAAATGTGTTTTATCCCCTTAGACTTTGACACGGTAGAGCTAGAGGTCATAATCATGGTAGAGGTCACTTTCCAGTTTATATATAGTCTATGTTCAATTCATCTAGTGAGGAGTCTTCACAATCACCTTCACCTGTCAAATCACCTTGTGTTCAGAGAACGTTCTCTATAAACTTACAACAAACCAAGAACCCCTTATATCAAGTGGATCTCAAAACTAGCAAAGGTCATACATCTCCAAAAAAAACATCTAAATTCTTATTTAGAAGACCTTTCCAACAAAAACACACTAAAACTTATCACATTCCTATAATGGTTGATCAAGAACGTGAACATAGTAGAGACTAGATCAAAACAAGAATGAAAAACATAAGGAACCTCTCTTCAGTAATGAGAATGAGGAAGAGGTAGAAATACTTCCTTAACACATTGAAAAATGTCGTAAGGAAAATAACTTCTAGAAAGTCATGGAAATCTTGCTTAACAAAGAGAAAGAGAAATACTTTCTCAGACTTGCTCAAGAGGGAGCCAAGCTACCTCATCACTTTAACATTGAGACTATCATTACACCTAAAGAGGAAACTGAAACTTCCAAATTGCAAAAACAACTAAAGATTATGCAAGAATAGTTAGCCCAAATGATGCATGATAAAGACAAACCTATGAAAACATACACCTTAGATGCTCTTTGTCCATTTCCTTTTGACAAGATTATAGACATGCCTCCTTTTCCAAGAGGAGTTGAGTTACCTAAGTACGATAAATACTTCGGTGTAGCTGATCCCAAAGATCATTTGCAGGAATTTGGTGCCTTGTCTTTGGAATTTATGCATAATTAGACATATTTCATGTGTCTATTCACAAGAAGTCTAGGTGGTCAGGCTATGGAGTGGTTTAGACAGTTGCCTACTGGTATCAAAATGTTTGATGAGATTGCTAATTTGTTTGCCCAATAGTACTCTCACAATATACAACACTCGATTAACATTTGAGACTTGTGTAACCTTAAACATAAAGTTGGGGAAACTTTCCTCATATTCCTTTAGAGATCAAGACAAATTTACACCAAATATTCATGAAAAAATCCTAAAATGGAAAATCTTGACATCTTCATTGATAATCTCCTACCTTATTTTGGGTATAGAATTCAACTTCAAGGTCCACACACCTTTGAAGGCTTGGTCACACAAGTTGTCCATATAGAGGAATTCATGGTCAAAAAGGGTGAACTAACCCTTTAAAAGGACACTAAACAAGGATCCGCCTCTAATAAGGACAAATCCAAGTATGTAAACAAAAACTGAGAGGTTGTGCATGATGGAGTTTTCGACAACATTACTCCTAAACCTACTAAGTTAGCCTTCAATTTTATAGACAATCTCAAAGCATCCAAGAATGTTGAGAAACCTCCTTCTCACAATAAGATGTTTGGAAACAAACCAAAGAACACATCTTGGGCCTCACATCCAAAATGAGAATATACACATCTTGGTGAACCTTTGGATGTGGTCTACAAGACCTTGCTACAAAACAAGCTTATTTCTCCATTGGAAAACTCTTGTCCTTATGATCCACAACTGTGACCACCATGGTGGAATGAAATTGCATTTTGCAAATACCACCAAAACAAGGGTCACAAAACCGACAACTGCATCAATTTGCATCACAAGGTCCAATACCTCATTGACAATGGTAACATTGTTGTGGATAGACATAACAATAACATAGATCACAAGGCTTTCAAAGAGTCATTCCCATCTTATGAAAAAGGAGAAAACTCAAAATAGAAATCTCATAATAAGATCAACTATATGTGCTCTAATGATGATGATAAGATAGTCCACATGGTTGAACCCATAGGTGTTGAGTACTGTGATTTTATCACCATCAAGGGAAAATAAGACAAAATTAAACCCAAGACACCATTTGTCTTAAGGGGCCCTTCTCCTAATACATTTTACAATGAACCATCACAATCTTGTGCTAACACTATTATGCGTTCCTGTGCTAAGTTGGTTCTCAAAGGTCCTACGCCTTCTACTCCCGATCCTTCTCCTAGTCCTTCTGGCAAATGAACAAAACTTGCAACAAATTTTGTGGCTACTAGCTATAGTATCCACGATTAGTTATAGCGAACTAATGCTCAAATCACAATCTTTGAGTTGCTCAAAATCTTGCCTGCTCATAGGCAGATTCTCAATAAAGCCCTCATTGAGGAAAATGTACCTCAAGATCTTGATCTTGAGAGGATCCAATCTATGGTAGGTCATGTAACCTCACCTTACTATATTTCCTTCTCTAAAGAGGATGACAATTCAAACTTAGTCATTCACATAATCAACCTCTACACATTGAGGTCATGATACACCAGAAATGTGTCTGTCATGTGCTCATTAATAATGGAGCCAGTTTAGACATTATCTTTGCTGCTCCACTCAGACAATTGGACTATTCTGAAGTGTCCATCAATCCCTATTGTAAGATAACTATCAAAGCATATGATGAAGTTGAGAAAAAATCTTTAGGTCTTGTGGTGTTGCCTCTCTGCAATGGTCCTATAGAAACGGATGTCACTTGTCAAGTCCTTGACATTCCCTTGGCTTACAATATTTTGCTAGGAAGGCCATGGATACATGAGATGTGAGTTCTACCTTCCACTTACCATCAATGTGTAAAATTCCCATTTCATATCTCTAAAGTCACCATACCTACAAGTACTAGCTATACTTGTAACATGATGAAATATATTGAAAACTTTGTACCTGCTAATAGGGAATCTATAGACTATCATGATAACAAGCTAATGAAAATTGAACAGTCACTCAAGCTGAAGGAAATTGGAATAGGTGAATGTCACATAGATCTAGTTCTATCTTTGGCATCTCTTCTTGAGTCTCCCCATCATTATGGGAGACCATCTGAGGTGAACAAACTATTTATGTTGACACCTCAAACTATGTACGATGGTACATTTTTCAAAGCTACTATACCTCTCAAGGAGGAAGCTAAAAACAAAGCTATCGTTGCATGGATCTACAAAGAGGAAACTCCAATTGACCTCACAAAATGGTCTCGTGAAATTACTCTTGAGAAGTATGGTCCCAGTCTTGGCTACAAAGGGACTAGCCCTATTGGATGCAACAAAAATGGTCTGATTGATCCTATCAAAGTGATAGCTAGAAGGAATCAAGACACATCTATCCTAGGCTTCAAGAAGATTCCCTTCCATCAAGAGAGTAACAAATTCATACTAGTACCTGAGAGTTCATCTGAACATGAGTCATAAGATAAGTTGGATGACCATGAAGACAATTTTGATGATGAGGATCCTTATCCTTATCCAATTACTGATGATCTAGCTAAATTCTTTGTAGAACTAGATGACTTTGTACCATGTGTCAGCGTCATGGATGATGATAGTGATTCTTGAGGATACTACTAATTTGCATCATATCCAACAAGAACAAGGAGAGTCAAGTCATGCTTTATGCATTGAGTACCTTTGTAAAAATCTAGATGATGAAGGAGAGTTTGTTCCTATCATTGTGGGGAAATTCTATAGTCTATCTCTATGTAGTACAGACTCTCAAGAGTATGAATTCGACTCTCTCTCAGAAGAAACTGCAAATAATGACATAGATCAAGTTCCTATCTATGAAAACCTCCTCGAAGTAGGTGAATCATCTAGGGTTAGGTTGGACGAGTCCTATCCAACAATGTCCTCGAATCTTCGATTAACGATGTTACTGCTCAAAGGAAATCAAACACACTTGTGGAAAAATTTTCTCTAGGCCTTGAATTGTCTATCCAAGCATTTAATGATTATACTATTAACACAATCGAACCCACTACATCTCTTTCACTCACCTATCCCAAGCTTATAGACTAGAATTCCAATGCATCTAGTGAAGTCCTCACATTCTAGAATGACTATGCTCTTGTCTGCTACTTAAATGTTGTTGAAACTGTGGCGTCTTCCACTAGCAAACAAAGTGTCAAGCTGAATGAATCTAACATCAAATATCTCAGTCATACAATCAAAAAGAAAAGAAATAGAAGGTTCGATGGTGAAAACCACATTGTGGCTGTGTTAGAACCTTAAATAGTAAAAATAAAAGATGCATCCAAGGGTGAAATCTCTCAAGTGCTTGTAGATGAGATATTTGATGCACTTCCTAGTCATTTTTAGGAAAGATCATCACTGTTGATAGAACCAACATAGCCAATCAACTTGGGAACAAAGGAACAACCTCACATGATACATCTTGCATAGTCGCTATCTCTAGAAGAAAAAGAGGAATTCATTGCTTTCTTCCAATATAAAAGGATTAGATCTTGACATATTCAAATATGCTAGGATTAGATCATGATCTCATAATGCATCACTTGTATATTGCACTAGGAGTTAAACCAATCAAATAAAAAATTAGGAAAATGCACCCTTATGTTGCATTGCTGGTCAAATCTGAACTGGAAAAGCTTTTGAAAGCTAGTTTCATCCACACTATTGATTACATTGAATGGATATCAAACACTATTCCAATCTCCAAGCACGGAAAATCTATCAGAGTCTGTATAGATTTTTGTGATTTGAATTTAGCATGTCCAAAGGATGATTTTCCTCTCCCTAACATTGATATGATAGTGGGCATGACAACAAGATATGAGATGTACTTACTCATGGATGGATTTTCTGGTTATAATTAGATCAAAATTGCACTAGAAGATAAGGAAAAGACTGCTTTCACTTGTACATGGGGAAATTTTTGTTGGAACATGATGCCATTTGGCTTGAAAAATGTTGGTGCTACATATCAGAGGGGAGTTACTACAATTTTTCACAACATGATGCACAAAACAATGGAAGACAATGTGGATGATACTCTAGTTAAGAGCACAAAATGCAACACTCACCTTAAAGAATTGGGACCTATCCTTGATCACATGGAAAAATTCAGTCTCAAACTTAATCCCAAGAAATGGCATTTGGCGTAAAATCTAGAAAACTACTTGGCTACATTGTGTTTCCAAAAGGAATTGAGGCTGATCCAAACAAATTCCAAGAAATCATGGATATGCCTCCAACCCATAATATCAATCAGATGAGGGGCTTGCAAGGAAGACTTCAATTCATTCACAAATTCATCTCACAGTTTGTGGATAGATCACAACCTTTTACCAAGACTTTGCATAAAGGTGTGAAATATAACTGGAGCCAAGATTTTGATCAGAGTCTAACATAGATAAAGCAATACCTTGCTAATACACCAATCTTGATGCCTCCTATTCAGAGGAAGCCTCTTATTTTGTACACCTTAGCAACAGAGACATCTTTGGGTATCTTACTAGCTCAAGAAGACAATGATAACAAGGAAAGAGCCATTTACTATCTAAGTCCCACGTTGATCTCCTATGAAAGGAATTACAGTATTATTGAGAAGGTTTGCTTGGTAGTTTTCTTTGCTTCCCAAAAATTGAGACACTACATGCTTGCCCATACTTCATGATTGATTGCCAAAATTGACCCTACCAAAATACTTATTCAAAAAGGAAGCTCTAACAAGGAGATTGTCTAAGTGGGTCATGATCTTGAGTGAGTTTAACATTTAATATGTTGAATGAAAGGCTATCAAAGGACAAGCAATTGCTGATCAGTTAGCAGAGGCACCCATGTAGAGTCTTCTTCCACTAAATGTTGACTTCCCTAATGAATCAATTCTGACACTCATACACCAAACTTGGGTGATGTTCTTTGAAGGTTCCTTCACACAATAGGGATCTAGTGTTGGACTACTATTCATAATGTCATAGAGGTATTCACTACCTAAGGTGTACAAGATTCTATTTCCTTGTACAAATAATATTGTAGAATATGAAGCTATCATTAATGGCATAAAGATGGTAGTTGAATGGAGAGTAGATCAATTGAAAATCTTTGGTGATTCACAGCTCATAATCAATTAGGTCAATGATGTATATCAGATGAAAGATGAGAAATTGATCCCTTATAAATCCATGGTGGATGATCTGAAGAAATACTTTGCTCATATCACTTTTTAACAGGTTCCTCGAGCAAACAAAAAAGAGGTTGATGCCATGGCTACTCTTGCTTCCTTGTTACAAATTCCAGAGAATGATCTTCGACACAAGTTCCCAGTGGAAACGTTACTCTACCCTACCTATTATATCCCTAAATCTTGGATGATCTATTCTATTATAGGACATGCTTCATCTCACTACCACCACATATACTCCTATCTATGTGACCAAACCATTCCTGATGACCTAACTCAGAATGAAAAATGTCACCTTATCTACAATGCTTCATAGTGTGTCATTATTACTAATGACTTGTTTAAGAGAGGTCTTGATGAAACACTCCTTGGGTGTCTAGAACCCGATGATTCCAAATGTGTTTTAATCGACGTCCACGAGGGCATTTGTGGATCTCACTCTAATGGCTTGACACTATCTTATAAACTTATTAGAGCTGATTGCTATTGGCCGAATATGGAGCAAGAGGCAATCAAATATGCCAAGTCCTGTAAACAATGCCAGCACCATGGGAATCTCATTCATGCTCTAGCTAGGGAGCTAATTCCATCTATCACACTATGGCCATTCCAACAATGGGCCTTTGATCTTGTAGGTCAGATTCACCCATCTTCTTCAAATGGACACAAGTTCATTATTATAGCTACAAACTACTTCACAAAGTCAGTAGAGGCAGTCCCTCTCTCTATAGAAAATGGTGAAATTGTAGCTCTATTCATCATGGATTACATCATATGCAAGTATGGTGTACCTTCCTCCATTACTACTGACAATGGAGGATAGTTTAGAAATAAGGACCTTAAGGAGTTATGCAAAAAGTTCAGAATCACACAACATTGATCTTCTATCTATTACCCCTAGGGTAATGGTCAAGTAGAGGCATCCAACAAGGTAATCCTTAAGATCCTTCATCACACAGTTAGCAAATCTGGAAGGGACTGGCACCTCCAGATTAATCTAGCTTTATGGGCTTATAGAACAAGTATCAAAACTCCAACAAGTACAACACCCTTTGCTTTAGTATACGAAGTAGATGTTGTGCTTCTAATTGAGATTGAGATTGCTACTTAAAGGATTTCTATGAAGGGCCTCATTACTGACGATGACTACAGAATATCTTGGCTTTAAGAACTAGTATTGTTGGATGAACATCAACAAGTGGTGTGTGATCATCTTTGAGCTTATCAACAGCAGATGTCTAGGAGTTACAATAAGAAATTTAAGCCACTTTCAATTGGGTGATCTAGTTCTAAGAGAAAATCATAAGAATCAGCAACAATGGGTACAAAAAGGGAAGTTTGAACCCAACTAGCTTGGTCCTTACATAGTCACTACAGTGTTTGGATCTGATGATTACCAACTTTCTACAGCCAAGGGAGAGGTGCTCAAGGAGCCCATCAACACTCTCCACCTAAAGTTGTTCTACAGTTAATCTGGTTCCAAAAGATCTTTGAATATATCTAAATGTCCCAAAAAAATCTAAAAATTGCAAAAGTCCTATAAAAAAATCTATCATCTTGGTGAAAACCTATCAATAGGCATTTTGGTACTACCAAATAAAAATGTAAAAATTTAAAAAATACAAAAATACAAAAAAATAAAATTGAAAAACAAAAAAAAAGGTGTCATTGGTGAAAACCTAGAAACAGGCATCATGGTATCAAAAAAAAATCTCTGCCAAGAAAGTGAAAACCTGGTAAACAAGTGCCTCTTGTTCCAAATGCTATATCTCACAGCACATGTTTTGGCTCCTATACAATTGCTTTCTTGCTTTAGTTTGCTTCCTTCGCTCATGTATCCATGGATTGAATCCTGTCATAACTCGGGGGCAACACCCTACAGTGTCATAGGAATCTCTTAAGCGTCAATCACCAGTTGTTCTAACTGCATCTACCTACTACCTCTAGTGTCACTTCTTGAGATTCCTCTCACGAACAATCTCTTAAGCGTTAGTCACTAGTTGTTATAACTTTTTCTTCCTACTGTTAGTTGTGTCAATTTTTGAGATTTCTCTCACGGACGATCTCTTAAGTGTCAGTCACCAATTGTCCTAACTATGTCTACCTACTGTCACTAGTGTGACTTCTTGAGATTCCTCTCATGGACAATCTCTTAAGTGTTAGTCACTAGTTGTCCTAACTATGTCTATCTATTGTCACTTAGTACCTACCAAGGTTCTTATTAAAGATTCCTCTTTGACTTTAGTCACCAATTGTTTTCACTATGTCTATTTATTGTTGTCACCCTATTGAAGAGATTTCTTTCACACAAAGTTCTAAACATTGACACTTGACATCGATCCTACAACATGAAAACTAAACTCAAAACAATAAATTTGTTTGGGATATTCTGAGCTTTTCTTTGTTTGTTCTTCTTTTGATTTATCATGTCTCTTCAAGTGACTCGGTGATGCCTCTTTTGACTAGAGAAGTGAGGACTAGGGGCATGATCTTTTCTTTGCTTTCTATTTGTGGTTTAGTTCAATGATCTGAAGCATCTATATAAAGAGGTGTGTCCACTATAAGATACTATGCAAGCCTATCTTTGCTTCCATGTTATACTCTCCAAATCAACTTAAAAATTGCCAAATCAGCTTGAATTAAAATTACCATGGCAACTACCAAGCTCATTCTCGAGGCATTGGCACCCCTACCATCCATCCCAAATCACAAATGCCCACATCAAAATCCAAACATCCTCATCTCCCACCTTCCAGTTTTATTAGGCCCTTCAATTTTCATATGCTAGTCCAGCTCTTCCATCCAAATATTTTGGAGTCAATTCCTTCACTGTTTGATCCTTCTTGGCTCCCTGCATTCCATCACCCATCATGCCTTGAAAAAATCCTTTCCTCCTACCATACATCAATATAGATAAAGACTCTTTTTTTCCTCCTATCACACATCATTAATGAAGGCTACATTAACCAATGTATAAGACATCCATATCATTTTTACTTTATCCACAAATCCCGGTGCCCATGGAAGGAATTTGAATGCCAAATAAATAATATGCATGAATTAAAAAATGATATACATCAAAAGATCCAAATATCAACTCAAAATGATGAAGAAAATCCAAATATGATCCAAAATGAACATAATAAAAAGCACAATTGAAGGAAGTGGCCACAAAGGCCAATAAAGCAAAGGAAAAAATTGAACATACACAAAACCCTAAGAATCAAAAACCAAAATTAAAAATAATGTGGGAATCCAAATTACTCATAGAAGAAATGAGTCACAACACAAAATGAAAATTGGCATCCATACATGCTAATCCAATAACATCTTCCACTCCTAATTCTTCTTATTGTCTACCTAAAATTATCTCATCCTGCAAATCAATTTTCAAACCTTATGTCTCAAAATCCAGATCCACCTCTCCATCAAATTTTGCAAACACTTTTTAAGGTGTCTACCAATGTAAATAACCCATCTGGTTCTTACTCCAACAAGCATCAAATTACTTCACTTTTGGATATTTGACATTTTGTCAAACACTTTGCATGCATTTTCTATCTTGCTGTCCTTTATTTTCATATTATATTTTCTTTCTTGATAAGGGTTTAAAATAATGTTCAAATGCTTTGCAAAATAACTCAACGATGTCTAGGCAAAGGACGAGAGGAAATGGCCACTTACCTTGATCACTTCAAATGTATATATTAGAATTTTACATGCAAAACTACAGCTACAACCAAGAAAGATTTCTACAATCACTTATCATGCATACTAGTGATGAATGAAACACACAACTAGAGCTTGGCATTTCATCAAACAGTTCATGTGCAACCTTGTAACTTCTTAATTCAATTCCAAACTATTTTCAATGAACAACTAGTTATGCTTGCAACTTCAATTTCAATTGCAAAATGTTTACAATGCATGAGCACTTATGCAACAACTAAATTAATCTAAGAACCCAGTAGGCTGAAGGTTGACATTTAACAACACAAATTGCAGTAGTTCACATGAATACCATGCCCAACCCTAAACAAATCACAGCTTGAGAAGAATCGTTCCCAGTAATGAAAAGAGTAACGCTGCTATGGTTGAAAAGTAGCTTGTTAATATGGGACATTGCCAAATAGCAATAGCTAGTGTCAAACTCTAGAAGTAATAAATGCCTAACAACAGCTCATAATGCCAAAGTGAACCTCATGCTGAAAAATCAGATGCTAAATGTCCCAAACCAGTTATGATAAGTTCAGAATTCAGATGCAAACAAATAATAGCTTCAGCAGTAGCAAGATCTTCCAACCAAAACCAAATGCCTTTCTAGAAGTAGTGAATACAGTAATGGAAGACACAAACAAAACCTCTTCTCAGCAATAGTAGGAGAAGACACCAAAATCTCAATCCAAATCCATTATACTTCAGCAATGGATTGAATTCACTAAAATCAGTCAAACCCCTCACCAAGAAATAATAAAAAGGCAATAGACAATTGAATCCTGATTTGCTTCATAAAGCCACCTTTTGTAATCCACTTGGCTTCACCAACACACCATTAATTAGAAGCTTCCATTAAATTCTTTGAATAAATAACTTTTCTAGCACATGACTTCATGAAGAAACTTTTCATCTAAAAGGATTCAACTTCACAACACCAAATTATAACATAAAATAAAATAAAGAGTTTTTATAATAATGAAGCCTCATTAATAATTTAATAATTATTTGGCCACTAAAATAATAATAAGTCCCAAAATAATTATCCTTTAAATTTGTCATGTAAAATAGGAGTCCCACCTATTATTTCCCCACGTGACCAAAAGCACTTTCCTAAAATAGAAAAGGGTCCCTCTCAATAATCACCCGACTTGCCATAAATAGTTGGTGCATGAAACTAAGCCCAAGCGAAGTCCAATTTGAGTCCAATGAAGACCAAACTGGAACATGATCAATTGTGAAGGAAAAACCCTCCCATAGCCAAGCCTTTTCCTCAAAAGACCTCTATCCACAATAATTAGCCTGCGGAGAGGGTTTGTTGTATCAATTGAAGGTCTCAAAATGGACCCAAAGAAGGTGAAGATCATCCTGGAATGGCCTAGTCCAAGGTCTACCACTGAGGTGAGGTCATTCCATGGTTTGGCTAGTTTTTATAGGAGGTTCATTAGGAATTTTAATAGTATATGTGCACCACTAATTGAATCAATGAGAGGGGATAGAAAAGAGTTCAAGTGGACTACATGAGCTGCAAGGAGTTTTGAGTTGTTGAAGAAGAAGGTAACAAAGCAACCTATGTTGGCAGTTCCTGATTTAATGAGCTAGTGGATTGTGATGCTAGTGGTAGTGCTATTGGGGTTGTGTTGAGCCAAGAAGGTAAGCCTATTGCCTATTTTAGTGAAAAAGTGAATGATGCAGTGAAGAAGTATTTTGTTTATGATCAGGAGTTCTATGAAATAGTTCAAGCCTTAAATAAATGGAGGCATTATTTTTTGCCAAAAGAATTTGTCTTGTATACTGATCATCAAGCATTGCAGTTTTTAAATAGCCAAAGTAAATTGAATCAGAGACATTTGAAATGGGTAGAGTTCTTGCAAAGCTATACATTTGTATTGAAAGTTGAAGCATAGAAGTGGAAGATCTAATAGGGTTGCAGATGCATTAAGTAGGAGAAAATTGTTGCTGACAGAGATGCCAGTTGAAGTGGTTGGGTTTGATGAACTCAAGAATCTGTACCCTAAAGATCTTGACTTTGCAGAGGCTTGGAAGGCTTGTAAAGAACCTATTATTCTAGACAAGACCAAGCAATTGGAATACATGATCCAAGATGGTATGTTGTCAAGGGCAGTCAATTGTGTATTCCAAGGAGTTCCATGGGGGAGAACTTGATCAAGGAGAAACATAATGGAGGAATGGCAAGACACTTTGGTTGAGATAAGACCATTTCTATTGCCAATGAACATTATTTTTGGCCTCAGTTGTCACGGGATATGAAGAAGTTTGTGCAAAGTTGTCGAGTGTGTCAAACAGCTAAATGAGCGGTCAGCATACTTGACTCTATCAGCCATTGCCTATTCCATCAAAGCCGTGGGAGGACATAAGTATGGATTTTGTTCTTGGGTTGCCAAGGACACAAAGGGTTAATGACTCAGTATTTGAGGTGGTTGATAGGCTCTCCAAGATGGTGCATTTAATTCCATGCCACAAGACTCATGATGCAATGCATATTGCAGATTTGTTTTTCAGAGAGGTGGTGAGACTACATGGTCTCCCAAAAAGTCTTGTTTTTGAAAGAGATACTTAATTTCTTGGGTATTTCTAAAGGACTTTGTGGAAGAAATTGAAGATAGAATTGAAGTTCAGGTTTGTATATCATCCGCGGACTGATGGACAAACAAAAGTGATGAATAGAAGTCTGGGCAATTTGCTGAGGTGTTTAGTAGGAGATAAGCCCAATGGATGGGATTTGATTTTACCACAAGAAAAATTTGCTTACAATAATTCTATGAATAGGAGTATTGGTAGATCACCATTCCAAATTGTGTATCAGAGTAGTCCAAGGACTGCACCAGAGTTGAGGAAGATGGAGCAAGGAGAGAGGACTAAAGCTAAAGCTAAAGACTTTGTTGAACATGTCAAGAAACTACATAAGGAGGTTTGTGCACATATGACCAAGATAAACCTGCAATATAAGGAGACATAAGGAGTTCCAAGTTGGAGATCTGGTTATGGTATACTTGAGGAAGGAACGATTCCCAGTGGGCACCTACAACAAGCTGAAGATGAAGAAATTTGGTCCCTACAAGATTTTGAAGAAACATGATTCAGGAAACACATATGAAGTAAAGTTACCGAATGCGATCCATATTTCTCCTATTAACAATATTGCAGACTTAACAGAATATCATGAAGATGGTGTAGAGGAGGAGTTGGTACTAGAGCCATACCCCATTACTACTTCTGAGGAGGAGATTGAAGAAATTTTGGTTAGTTGTGTCAGTTGGAGCACCAGAAACATGCAGTATGAGGAGTACCTAGTGAACTAGAAGGGACAACCATTGGAAGATTCGACTTGGTTATCAAAGATGGAGGTTTCCCGCTTGGGTTTTCCTCTACCATCTATAAAGTGATAGAGTCACTTTTCAATTTACACTGGGTGTTTGATGCAGGAGCATCTAGTAGTGTAAGGGCAACCCCATATCACCCAAAAATACGCTTAGTGTTAGTTTATGTTTAATGTGTTTGTATTTCTAGATACTCATTTAGGCCAAATTGAGATTCCAGCTCTCATAGTTCCACTATTGGTTTTCTAGGATAGTGTTTTTGAGCACCTTGGGATATGTGCCTATGCAAGAAATAGATAATTTTGTAATTGAGCCATAATTATAATGATTTACAAGGTGTAACTTGGAGGCATGATTGTACTTGAAATTTAATGCATTCAATAAAAGAATCAGGTTAAGAGACTTTACGGTTTGAAAGTTATTATAGTTTTAAGTTGCTTGGAGACCCCCTAAGAATGATTCAAAGACATATTTGAGGAACTAAATGACCTATTTTTTAGCACCTTGGGGTATGTGCCTATGCAAGAAATAGGTAATTTTGTAATTGAGCCATAATTATGATGATTTAGAGGGTGTAACTTGGAGGGATGATTGTACTTGAAATTTAATGCATTCAATAAAAGAATTAGGTTAAGAGACTTTACGGTTTGAAAGTTAATGTAGTTTTAAGTTGCTTGGAGACCCCCTAAGAATGATTCAAAGACATATTTGAGGAACTAAATGACCTCATAAGGGCCCAAAAAATGGGGGATGATCAAAGCTTGATCAAAGGGCTACAGAGCACTTGGAGAGATTTCTAAAAATGTAAATGGTTTGTCAATCAGAGTCCTAGATCAAAAGTTATGCCTCCCGGAAGTTAGACTACCATTTTTGGATTCTTCTAATTTTGCACCAACTTCTGGCATGTCTTCTGGAACCTTCTGCTTTGACAGTGGATGCCAAATGACATATTCTAAATTGTATTCCTAACCCTAAACCTAATTCAAATTACTTAAGGTCATTTCTTGCATTGTAAAGGCAGTTCTTGTGGAGTTTGGGAGAAGGTACTATGAGAAGTGTTTTCCTCCAAAATTTGATAACATTGTAAGCCTATAGGGAATGTAGTTGAGTCTATTTTTTCTGCATTGAATGTAATAGCATATCATTTCTAATAATTAAATTTTCCTCTTCCTTCCATGTTTATTTTATCTTGGGTTGTGCCCTCATCAGATCATAAGTCTAATAGGCATGGTCTACTATAGCACATCTTTAGGGGAATAATATCCATGAATACAAACACTTCATCTCTCCATTACCAATCCTCTTGCACTCTACACTTTGGAACAAACTTCAACCATGCCACATCTTATCTATGCACATCCTACCATACCATTTCATACAATCTACTTATGCACCGTCCTATTTGAGTCCATCCCCCTCTTCCCCCTTTGAACTTGACAAGTCTAGCAGTCTTCATGACCATTTCATTATTGTATACCATACATTACCTACTTGATCATTCATTTAGTCCAATCATCCTATATAGCTCAATCATCCCTAACTTTCTTTGATCTTGATAAGATTTGGAGGAAAATATCCATGCATATATATTTTATATCCTCAATACATAACTCTTTATCCTAATCTTTTTTCATCCTATGATCATTATTAGGCAAGGTGCACAATGTATACATACATAAGTACATGTCTATCTTACTCACATCATAATATCCTTAAGTCGTCCATTCCATCCATATCATTTCCATCTAGCTTCCCTTTTCTCACCTTTAATGAATTTAATCTTGATGAAGACTACAGGAAAACTATATGTGCATGCTTTGGAGAATCCAAACCTTACTTCCTCCACCATTCATATCCTTTATGTTTCATCCTCCCATCTTAATATTCATTACCTTATTCTATCCACAATTGCACTACCTCTAGTGAGGGATATCTATTTCCTTTACAACATAATTCTCGGAGTTCTTGCTATCCTCTTCCCCCCAATACCATTCATCCACTCAATCCTCTTGTCTTCTATCCACACAAGTTCTTCATCCTTCATCTTCTACCATGCCTTGGTTTTTCCTTGTCATTGGTTTTCATCTATTCCTCTAACCTATGCTCTAGCCATCATATCCTCTATGCAATCCTATTGGATCCCATTCTATCTAATCCATTTATCCTTCATCCAATCCATCCAATACAATCAATCCTAGTGCATGCAACTCAATCTTGAAATTTAGGCTGCTATCATTAAGCAATCCATTTATTTACATTCAAATTAGCTCAAGATCGATTTGAGCATTGCAAATCAATTGCCATTATAGGGATGTACCCTTCCCAAATTTAAGTGTTTTCATATCATTAACAATGCCTAATCCAAGTGTTGCCCATACCTAACTACACCTACGCTTAGCTTATCTTAAACCATCAATTTAATAGTCTTTATTTATTTAATTTATGCATCAACTATGTTTTATTTCCTAAGACATTCATTATGTAAATATTCATTATTTTAAATTATGTTTCCCATCACTTCAGCCCATTAATTAAATGATTATTTATGTAATTAATTTCACAATTCACTTTTATCCTTTATCTATATCGATTTAATCCAAATTCATATTCTTTTGGCAAGTGTCTTAGCTTTCCCCCATCACATGTCAAATTAAGCGTTGTCTATATTAATTGAGCGTAGCCCTTTTCCATCATGTGACACTTGTTTCATGACCACAACTTTGAATTTTACCAATTCACATTCAATCTTAGCCATACAATCATCAATCTAGCTTATCCCTTGATTATGCCTCCTTGGAATTCTCTAAAATACATAGATCTCATCCTATTAGGACATTTTTGTTCAATCTAATGCTATGTTGTCCAATTTTCTAAGTCATTTTAGGTAGCCTTATGCTACAATAATTCTATCTAATCTACTATTAACATTACTCATCGCATCCACATTCCTATCGATCATTCAACCTAGCAATCCTCTAATCATGCTATGTAAGGTCCCTGATTCAGCAGGTTCCTGTAGCCATGTTTGACCAGCTCATCATCACGAACCTCCTGAGTTCATAGTGCAATTTGAGTCTATTGTAGACTTTCTATCTATAGTAAGTCTGATTTTGGTTAGTTCCTATTTCAAGCATTGCAGTGTGGGCACAATTTTCGGTTGTTGCCTACTCAAATTTACTAGTAGTGGGAATACCAAATTGAGAAATGATATTTTGGAGAATGAAATCATAAATAACCTCTGATGTGGTAGATTGAAGAGGAACAAGTTCAACCCATTTTTAAAAATGGTTAGTAGCCGTTAAACAAAAAATATGTCTTTGTGAAGGAGGAGAAATCATGCTAATAAGATCTAAATCCCAAACATTAAAAGGTCACGAGACCAAGTGAGTGCAAAGCGCAATAGAAAGAGCATGACTAAGATTACCATGCTATTGACACTGTGGGGATTATCTTGTTCCATTGTATGCCAATAATATCCCATTCTTAATAACTTGTTTACCAATGACTTTCTAGCAAAATGTCCACTACAAGATCCAACATGAGCTTCTTGTAAAGCAACCGGAATTTTGTTGTTCCCTAGACATCTTAGTTAATGAGCATGATAACATCTTTTATATAGAAAGTCAACCAACATAATGTATCGAACAACTAATTTTCTAGTACAAGTACAAGCATTTCAAGAAGCAGATTTAGGAAAAGTCTCATCTTTCAAGTATTGGAAGATATAAGAAACCCATTCATTAGAACTCAGATTGGAACATTGAACTACCACAAGACCATTATCCGAAATAGAAGGTTTTAGGAGAGTGAATAGTGAATTAAAAATCTTTATTATCATCAAGACATAACAAGGATGTTGCACTAGCCATTGCATCTGCATGCTTATTATCTTTGCAAGGAACTACTTGAATGTCATAAGATAAGAATTTAGTCGATAAATCAACAGTTAGTTCACGATATTTTGTCATGTTATCATTCTTAGCTTGATACAAACCCTTTATTTGTCGCACAATTAATTGTGAGTCACTAAAGATACTCAATATTGTAATTTGAAGGGATAAAGCAGATCACAATCTAGAAATAAGATCCTCATATTCTACAGTCTTATTCATGCATTGAAATGTTAGTTTATATGAAAGAGGGATCGGTTTCTTAGAAGGGGGAACAAGTATCACACCAGCCCTAGCACCAGTTTTACACCTAGATCCATCAAAATACGTTTCCCAAGCTTTGTCCTTGTCCATAGATAATATTCCTGCATTGGAAAAGTCAATAGGAGTGATGACTATATGTAAAGAAGCAGCCTCAGCTAAATAATCAGTTAAGGCTTTCCCTTTAATACATTTTTGAGATATAAATTTTAAATCAAATTTTGTCAAAGGCATAACCCATTTTGCCAATCATCTACATAAATCTATTTTAGAAAAAAGGTGCTTTAGAGGGTCAAAATATTACCATCACATTAACTTTTGTGTTAAGGAGATAATGTCAATGTTTTTGACATGCAAAAACTAAGGGAAGACTTTTCTTTTTTATTTCCATGTATCATGTTTCATAATCAGTCAAAGTACGACTGATATGATAGAGAGGATGCTCTTTACCATGATCATCATGTTGAATAAGAACTGATATATAAATATAGGGTTCATCAGGCTGCGCAAGCTTCAAAATATGCAGATTTGTAAGATAATCCTTAAATTGTTGAAATGTTTGTTGACATTCATCATTCCAAGAGAAGGTAGAATCCTTCTTAAGGATGTGAATGGAATAGTTCTATCAGCCAAATTTGAAATAAATCTTTGAATAGGTTGTATCTTCCCCTGCATACTTTGAAGCTAGGATATATTCCTTAGCGGGGACATATTAACAATAGCCACTATCTTTTCATTATCAACTTCAATACCACGACTAGAAATAATAATCCAAGTAGTTTTCCCATATCAACCCCAAAGGTACACTTACAAGGATTTAAGCGCATGTTGTAACTTCATATCTGTTCAAAGATCTTTCACAAGATAGCCATATGTTCTTCATGCTTAATTGATTTAGCAAGATTGTCATCAATACAATACAATCCTCAAGTATCTTATGTATGTAATCGTGAAATATAAGAGTCATGGCATGTCAATAAGTTGCACCTGCATTTTTTAATCCAAAAGGCATCATAGCCCAACAAAAGGTCCCCCAAGGTGTTATAAACACAGTCTTGTATTGATCTTCAAGAGGAATAAATACCTGATTATGACCATAAAATCCATCCTTGAAAGATAACAAAGCATGTCCAATAGTAGAATCCACTATCATGTCAATATTAGGCAAAGAGAAATCATCCTTTAAGGAAGATTTGTTTAAATCTCGAAAGTCAGTGCACATGCGTATTTTATTTTCTCCCTTAGAAACAACAAAAAATTTTAATATGCAAGGAGAATAATCAATAGAACGAATGAAACCAGCATCCAATAGTTTTCCAATCTCTGCTTTAACAAGAAGAGCAATACTCAGATTCATCTTTCGAATTTTTTGTTTAACAAGTTTAGCATTTGATTATAGAAGAATGTTATATGTTATAATCTTTGGATCAATCCTAGGCATATCAGCATAAGACCATGCAAAAATATCTTTAAATTCCTTTAATAGATCACTCAATTGATTTTGTTCATCATGAGTCAAGCATTTTCCAATTTTAAGCACTTTGTTAGAGTCAATAGAATCCATCTAACATCAACAATCTTAGTTATAAGCAAATTACTTTTCATAGAATCTTCAAAAGGGGAAATTTCATTATATGTGTTCTCATAGTTCATATCTTATCCAAAACAAACATTAGTGTTTAAGAAACATGGTCGTCGCTTCTTATGATGAAAGGAAGGAAGGTTATCATAAACTCCTAAAAAATCCAGTAGAGCTTCATCATCAGCAAAAAGATCCATTTCATTTTTCTTGTCAAAGTCCAAAAGATCAAGGTTAATCAGTTTAAGAAGTCCACAAAAAATGTGATTAACATTCAGAGGGAATAATGAAGGTTGGTTATAAGGGTTAAATCCCAATCCGAATGTATGTTCAAGAAAACCATTATCCAAAGGAACTTGTGTTCCTTGCTCAAATTTCCTACAACCTTTCTCCTTAAATCTAGATTTCTTTAACTGAGTGTATCCAGGACCATAACAATCTGCCATGTTTTCAAGAGTTAAAGGTGCTTCACAAGTATGTATGTCATGATAGAAATGCTTGATAGCTTCCATAGTTTCTTCAACAGAAGTATGCACAACTGTGTTTTTTAACTCACCTATATGTGGAGTAGATGTCTTCTTTTCAGGTTCATTTTTTTTTCATAAAGGATAAATCGGATACCTTATATTCTCCAATAAATGTAGGATTAAGATTCGAAGTCTCCCAATCATCCTCAGAAAGAGAAGGGTTTTCACTCTTAGTCAGTTCTTCCTTAGTTTCCATTTTTGTCGAATCTTGTACAGAAGAAGTTTGAGCATATTCAATATTTAAGCAAGGCTTGGGCACATCATATGCATAAGGTTATTGTAAACAAAACGTACCTTCCTATGAAGTGTAGAAGGAACAACAAGCATAGAATGCAGCCAAGGTCTTCTCAAGAGCGGGTTATAACTCAACAAAACAAGCATGACATGCATAGAAGTGTCTAAGATGACAGGACCAGCCTTAACGTGTAATATTATAATCCCCAAAGTATGTTTAGCAATGTTGTTAAATCCACGAATAGGAACATAATCAAGTTAAATAGTCAAAAGATCAACTTGTATAGCTTTTAACATATCTATGCTACAAATGTTCAAGCTTGAACCATTATCAATTAAAGTATGATGTATAGTGTTCCTATTAACAGACACGGCTACCATAAGAGCATCACACCTATTCTAAACTTCTAGAGGAGGAAGATCATCTTCAGTGAAGATTGTAGGAGGAACAGACAACACAGTATACATACAATCCAAAAAGGAATTAATAGTATTTGCATTAGGTGATAGAACTGAAAGAGTAGATAAAGCCTTTTGCAAAGCTTCATGGTAGGTAGGTGAAGTTTGAAGCAATTCCCAAAGACAAATCCTAGCAAGAGTAGCTCACAATTGCTCCACCAAATTATACTCTTTGAAATATGTAGTTGGTAATCAAGGTGCTTGAGGAAGCAAAAGTTGAGAAGGTGGTAAAGAGATGTGAATAGTAGGTTGAGCACAAGGTTGCACGGGTACGTGGTACAAGAACGAGAAAAGGTACGGGGACAGGTACGGGGACACATATTTTTCAAAATAGTTCAAAATAGGGGGCAGGGGTACATGTGTATGCCTAATTTTTTTCTATATAATTAATAATTTATAGAAAATATAAAAATCAAAATATATGTCATGAGTCATAACATTGAGCATTCAAAACAAGAAATTTGAAAATATGAACCATAAGTCAAATTATTTTATATATATATATATATGCTATTGCTGAATGTTTAATGTTTAAAGTATTTTTCATAATAGGGGATGGAGGTACTTGGGTATGTCAAACTTATTTAAAAATTATACTTTTATATTTATAAAAAATCTGAAATTATGAGTCATGACAATGGTTTTTCAAAACAAGAACAGTGATAAAGTTTGCAAATGTAATGTATTGTTTTCAGTTCCAGATTTGCTATATGTTTGAAATAATAATACATGATAAATGCTTAGATGCATAACAAAGAAGGTAGACTTTAAACATGAACAAGAAGATCCTAAATCATATGACAATGACATATTGCAAATGATAAACTTATGACTTGAACAATGATAAAGTATATTATTAATGAGTATCAAAGTTTCAAACTGATTTGGTATTGAATTAAGTTTGATAAACAAGAAGCTAATACAAAAATTTAAAAACCAAAAAAAAAAATTAGAATCTTAATCAAGGTCCTTAGCTATGACGCTCTCCACCGAGTACCCGGTACGTGGGATACATGTACTCGGTACTTGGGTATGTGGGTACGAGTACCAGGGGTGTGGGTACAAGTACCCATGCAACCTTGGTTGAGCATTATTCTAAGTGTGATAAGCATGAGCAATGGAATCCTGATCAATTTAATAGTTCAAGGAGTCTATAGATTTACCCTTAATAGTAAGCTTAGGACAACCCTTCATAGTCATCAAAAGTTTTGCATAATGTGCAGGAGGTGCATCAATAAAGCAAACAGTTATAGAAAGAGGCAACCATGCACAAAACTTATCATAAAGAATAATCGAAGAAGATGCAAAAGAGTGTGGAAGTGGATCAGATCTTTATCTAGAGTATCGTTCCTAAACATATTATCAAAGTACTCATAAAAGAAATCAAACATGTTGAATGAAAACTAAATGCAATTGTACTTTTTTTGAAATAAGGAAATGGAATGCAAGATTAAATCTAACACTGTAAAAGAAATGATTGTAAAAGGATACCTAACACCAAGATCAAAAGAGGAAATGTCGAAAGTCGGGTTCACCAAATATGTGAAAGGGGAAAAGTGAATCAAGAAAACTAATCCCAAGTTCATCACATAACCACACACACCTCAAAAAATTTGTGTTGAAGGAAAGAGATTCTTTCAAACCAACCCTCAAGGCATTAGATCTCAATCCGTCAATGCAATCCAAGGAATAAATGAACATTAACACAAAGAAAAATTTAGCAAATATTTAGGGAAAAGAATGCAACTTTCCCTTGAGATCTTAATTATTTACTTCAAGATCTATACAAGATATGCAATGAAAAGTAATGAAACTACTAAACGAAATGCTGAAATGACTAGGAGGGATAAAGATACTAATTTAAAAACTTGAATCTTGATTTCTCTATTTTGTTCTACTTATAGTGATGAATAGAGCTAGATCTAGGTCTGAAGCTCCGAGGTGAACAAAACACAGATATCGTTCAACGATCGGTCAGGGGCAAACTAGATGATCAAGGGCAGCCCAATCACCGTTGGTATGTCAAGGACAGCCATGTCAGCCCTCATGAAATGTGTGCGAAGCTGATTCTGATTTTGCAGTTCTTATAATGACAAAAATGATACTCTAATCCATGACTAATTTTCCCTTCTGAGATCTACTGACATCTGAATTTTGGTGTTAGGTGGCTATGTAGGGATTTGCCTTAGTCAACCCCCTGTTTTGGTGAATTCCACCTCCACAGATAGCCAGTATGTAAAATGTAATGTGTGTGAAGCTCATGTATGAGCTTTGAATGTGAAAATGCAAGGATCCAAATCCTTAGATCCAAAACCCTAGCATGAAATATTGTGTTTGAGTGTTGATGAAATAGCAATGCATAGATTCAAGGATAACCTAGAAAGCATACTAAGCCTCCAAGGCTACAATACTCTAAGAAATACTCATAATCTGTGTTTACTACTCCATGATTGAATCTTGAATCCTTGAATGATAAAATGTGAAGAGGAAAATGAAGAATTCTACTGCAAATGTGCTAAGACTAATTGGGATGTCCATAATGGCTTGTCCACATGAGATATACGTGCTTGATCTTGCTTGAGCATACGTATGTTGGCTTGCTTTTCATATATGCATGAAGCAATTGAGGGTGTTTATATAGGATTTGGATTATCTTTGTCTCTCACGCTGACCAATCTCAAAAACCTAACTCTGGCCCAAACCCTGAGAAGGGGCCAATGAGCAAGACCCAAAATGGGACCTGTTAAGGGGTGCACTGCACCCCTCATAATTAGTTGTAGAAACCCCCTGGACTGTATCAGGATCCCAAAACAAGTTTCAAAATTCCAAAATTAGTTCCAAATTTTGAGGAAATCTTGTTCAGTGTGGAACAAGAGTTATGTTGATTGAATTAAAGGAATGGGGAGGACCTAGATAAATAGATCCTACCTCAAGTTTTATGTTGTAGGATAGGAAGAGAGGAAAGAGGTATAAATACATTTTAAATGCAAGTTTATCATTAACTTAGATTGACTAGGTGCTAAACAATCATAAATTGAAGTGCTTCCAATTTAAGACGACACGCTTTGATTTTGTAACTTTTGGCCTTCATGAGAGGAGGCTTGTTATTGATAGATTCTAAGGACTTTTAAAGCATAAACCATGATAAAGAGTTCTAGTCAATCCTCATGGGAGAAAATGTATCTCATAGGATTGAAGCACTAGAAGGTTCTGACACCTTGATTTTACTATAATTGTTTGATTCGAGGAAAGCCAAAACTATGTATGTGTGGAATTCCTTCCAAGTCTTCCTAAAAATGATAGATACACCTATGGGTTCTCTCTAGAATGGTTTTATATTCCAAAGAAGGTGAAGAGAAATTACAAACATGTCATGAATAGATTGCTTTAAAGTGGTGAGAAGGTTAGTAGACTACAAAGTGTGTTAGAGATAATTTATTTGTTGTCTACAAGCAAGTTGTTGAGGTTCTAATGAGGTATATCACTCACATGACACATAACACATTACACTTATTAAAAAGTGGTTGTTCACTAGTACTATTTATTTCTTTTATATTTATAGGCAACACATTCGCCAACATATTATATATTTTTTCCATTAGAAGGGAAAAATAGCCCCATACATTATACATTTTGTCCATCAAATGGGAAAAATTTCTCAAACATTATATCTCTTCGATTTCAAGGGATAAAATCATTTTATATAGTATATGTTTTGTCCATTTCAAGGGGAAAAATTGCCTCATACATTATATATTTTTCCATTACAAGGGAAAAATTTGCCTCGATTTTATAGAATTTTACAATGGTCAAAATAAAATTGCCACTAAAATTGATGCTTTTCCTATGTTGAAAAAAAATTGCCAATAGAAATTAATTTTTATCCCTAGAATTAATGTTGCATTCACCATGATTTTATAAATTTTCCAAGGAGGGGGTTTCTTAAAGTTATCCCTACCTGAGAAGTTGCCTTAAGCTAATGGATGAGCTCAACCATCTCCTCAACAGCTGTCGAATAGCATCATAATGCTCAAGAGCTAAAAGATATCACTCTCCCTCACCTTCAACTGATAAGCCACATGATGTCCCTACATATCCTGGCTCCTATATAAGTTCTTTAACTCACTAACTACTCACCTCATGATAACTTTCCTCATGTGCACTAACAACCTCACGCATGTCCACCAACAAGGCATTGCCACTAGGTACCTCTACCAATACATCCTTTAAAGAAGTGTAAACCACTGTGTTGTATCAATCTCCTTGCTTGTCTTTACTTCCCCCTCATCTGTAAATCCCTGTAAGTCACGATCCTAAGACCTATCTGTATACACTAATCTAATGTGCTAGAAATACCAATCTAATAAAAGCATTTACACATTAAACTAACATAACATATAAGAGAGACAAAGAGAAGACAAACTCAAATGAGAATGTGAGCCATGGATAGGCTCTCTCAATGAGAATTGTTCTCTTGTTTTTGAGATGTTTCTATGTGTAGATTGGGGATGTATGCTCAAATGCTCAAAGTTGCTTCAATGGTGGAGATGGATAATAGCAAATTGGTAGCTTTGTGAGCTCTCAATTTGGCATTATAAGGGTATGGGTATGGCTTTTGGCTCTCAAAAGGGCATGGTAACTTTAGCTCAAAGATTGTTGATTGAAATGGCTTGGGATGGGATTCAATTTATAGGCTAAGGGGTAGAGGGATGGAGAGCTTAGATGCAAGGATGGATGAAGGCTTAAGGAGGGCTAGGATGCACTCAAAGGAGAGCACATGGATTGTGCTTGTTTACCACCAATGGGAAGGTGACACTTGTCACAAGGAGGATGAGTGTGAGAGGGTAGGGTAAAGGGTTGGTTAAAGGCATGATGAGTGGGGTTGAGTATGTAAGAGAGATGTAAGAGGAATGAGTGTGGAAGAGGGAAGAGTGTGGAAGATGGATGTAAGAGTCATGAGTGGGCTTGTAAGAGTCTTTTATGGTTTGTAAGAGCACTCATGACTTGGTGGTTGGGATTTTTGAGGGGAGACTTTGGTTTGGATTAGGAAAGTCTTAAACTTGTTTAGGGAATGTGAAAACATTAGGGGGTGGATTAGGCTTGGGTTTAGGATTAGATTAGGGATGTTAGAGATGTGCAAGTGGATGGCATTAATGAGGGTGGGTGAGTTAGTGGCTAAGCTTGGTTAGTATGGGTTGATGGGGTGGATTAGGCTAAATGGAGGATTAGAGATAGGTTAGGGGTTTTTTAATTTGAGGATTTCATTTATCAAATAGATTTATTTAATAAATGGAGATTTTTGGAATTAGATAGGAGAAAAGGATTTAATTGATAAATAATAGATTATTTGATTTATCAATTAGGACTATAGATGATTAATTAAATTAATCAACTAGGGATGGCAAAGGATTAATTAAATAAGAATTTAATTAATGATGCCTTTAGAGATGGCTAAATTAGATTACCAAAGCGGTGTAATCAAATTTAGGTGTCTACACTATCATCATCTAATAACCAATCAGAGTCATCACCCGACATCAAATATGATATACCAGACTTGTTGCAAAATGAATCATCATCGCATAGAACATCAAAGGTCCCCACATCACTAGTATCAACACCCGCAACTGAGACCTCACTGTTGTTGCCTACTATTGCATACATGACTCCATCTCATCATGTGAACCAAAAACATTAGGGCATAAATCTACATCACTTGATTGCTCCGTAATAGTCAAATCATGAGTACCATTACTAGATAACTCCATGCCCTTGTCCTTCCTACCAAAAAAGACTATCTTCTCCTACACTGACTCAACACTATGATAGTTTCCATTAAAATCAGAGTTGTCGATGCTCATATCCTTCTAGTAATCTTTTTTAAAAAATTCTCTCATCAAGAGAGTCTAAACTAATGGTGGCATCAACTATCTCTTCTGCTCTCACCCAATCAGAAACGCTATCAACATGATCAAATAAGAAATTTGTTGTCCTGAGAATCAGACCCTATGTCACTAACATTTTCATAACCAGTAACTAGAGTGAGACTTCCATCAATGGTAGTGAACATATCATCGTTACTTTCCTATTCACTAACTCTAGTCTCATCAAGATGTTGAGACTTGATGCAGTTGTCCTATAGAAAAATGGTCATACCTACATGTCCTACGAAGAGTCACCAACATCATGTATGCAAGATAGACTAGTGGCTACCCTACTAAGAATGGGATCATCTTCACCATGATCACTGGTTGCTGAAAACTCATGGTAAAGACTTTTGAATATCTCACCTATGAAAAAATGCAATTTCTATTCATGCATTCCCAGTGAGACAGACTTTTCAAAAATGGAAATCATGTACCTATCTTCTCTATCAACTATTGCCAGATATGAAATTCTTGCATCCATCCTTCTCTAATTTTTTCTAAGCTTTTCCATACTTTTTATCACAACATTTGTTTACTTCTTGAGATTACCCATGCTATTCAATGGGTTGCCATATTTACTAGATTTCTTGTAATTGTCCATAACTAAAATAACTGCAAGAGTGTTGGTCACTTAAATAACAGTAGGACCAAAATGATTAAAAAACTCCTACCCACAGGATGGCAAGAAGCTTCTCTGATACCATTGTAATGAGCCTTGTTGGCTTGCTCTAAGACAATGTTGAAGAATTGCACTTTTACTTTGCCAATTTTATCTTTTCTTGTGTTTTAACACGATTTGAAACTACAAAGAATTTTTCAGCACAATGTTTTCAATTGCAATTATTACAAGCATAGACATATAAGAAAATTAATTATGAAAAAAATCTGCATGCAGTTCGATGTTGGGAAGTTTGTATGCAGAAATAATTGAAGAATCCATGTCAATCTCAATATTTTGCAGCCTTGGTATGGAATGCAGCCAATATAGATTCCAACACTGCCCAAAGTGCAAAGTTTGTATATGAATTTGTGGCCCAAATGCTGCTCTAAATAGGTAAACGTTGAACACCATAGACGCTATCAAATGGCAATTATAAAACCCCAACTTAACAAAACTTCTCTTCAGCAGTTTAAGATCAATACTATGATCGATTTCCTTGTGCCAAACCTATCCTTTCTATTCAAATCACAACAAGAGCTCTAACTGTTTGGTATACATCAGCACCAAAACAATCCTTAGTAAATAATGCAAATCATATATTCAATAGATAAAACACAATTCATCTAGTGTTTCACAGATTCAAAGTGCTGAAAATGGTGAAGAATTCACAATTGTCCAACAATGTTGATACCCTTGTTTCAATCTCTCCTCCAAACATAGAGTTATCAAATAACATAACCAATATAATGAGTTCCATTCTCACAAAGCATTATTTTTATAATAAATAAGGATAACTTCTTCAAGACACCAAAAGCAAGTAGCTTCTCTCACACACTTTTCACTTAAAAGCCCTCTTCTTTATACTTAGGCACATATTCAAATAATATAATTTATTAACTCCCATTGAATCGAAGAACGACATTTTCAACAATATTATGATATGCTAACACACAATGTCATTGTTTCCTACGCCCAAGATTTGAAACTTTTCAACCAGTTCCAACGAGCTATGATACCAAGGTGGCCAACATACAATACCAACAAAAATAGCAACCTTGACACATTTAATTAAAAAATAATCCCAATTCACCTGTCTTGCAAAATTGGTTGAAGAAGCATTAGAATCAAAACCTAACAGTACATGTGTGATCCTAATGAAGAAAGATGATAACACCTAATGGGGTTACTTACTAAAAATATATGCTCCCTCCAAGATTCTTAGAGCCCAAAATAGAAGCCAAAGACAAAAACTGAGAGCATCATTCAACTTCTCTATCTCATTTGAGCTCATTGGAACCATCTATTGACTTACTGTTAATCGTAAGTCTCACCAAACAGAGCCATAACCCTCAACAAGGTCCTCTAATCACCAATATTAGCTTACAAGGACTTGATAATAGGCTAAATCCATCTAGTTTCGTGGTCATGCTAAAGAGGGGAGATTAGATATGTTCAGTATTGGTCTGAGATTTGTCTGAGGATTGAATGGTGTTGTTGTATACCATTCAATTAAGTACTTCCTTTTATTTTGGAGAAGGATTTGAATGAGTTTCATAGCATTGAATCTACTGCAACGCGCCAAAAAATTTGCATGTCACTTTGACAAGTTTTCACAAGGTTATGATCTTGTTACAAGGCTTATGTTCTCAGTCTAGGAGATGCATTTAAATTCAAGCAATGATCTGATCATTGTCTGGCTGCAATTCATATTTTTGGACCTGCATTTTGCTTATAAGTTGCGTTGAAATATATAGGCAGCATTTACTCTATAATGGCGGCATTTCATCTCTTTTTGGTGCTGCAAGTAGGTTATTAGAGTTGTTTGAGCATGGGGGTTTAGAAGGCACGTCGCCCTATTCCTAGTCAAGATTGCTTGTCAAGATCATCTCTATTCCAAATTGTGCTGAGGTAAACAATTTGTCTATTTTCCTCCTACTGTTCATACTGTCTAAGGAGAGAATTATTCCTGAGATTTATTGAAGAAAGTGGTGAATTTCTGAGCTGCTATTCAAATTTGGAATCATAATTTGGTTTGCCAAAGTCTGGTGCTTCTACTTAGGCAGTGGATGATCGTGGGGGAGCTGCATTTCATCTTGGACAGGCCTGTTATACATTTCCAGAGGTCTGTGTGGGTAATTTCCAGATCTGGTGTGTACATTAGAAGCCCCTACAAATCATTACCAAAGCTGTGATTGGACTTGGAGCCTACCATCAACTCACCTTTGCTCTGTGATTTCATTTAAGGCTCACGGTTTGATCTCCAGGTCTACATTGCACATTCCATGCTATGCCATGTCATTGTTTGGCAAACATATTGACTGGTAGTACTTTCATGTTGGCTGGGCATAGTTTTTGCATTGGAGGAGGATGTGAATTGTCCTAGCCATGCAACTTTCTAGTTTGGAGTTCTGCGTTTCCATATTAGCTATGTCAAAGACATCCAAATTATCAGGTTCCATTGGATTTAGATTTTGCAAACATTGTTAATTCAGTTTTGGAAAGTAAAATTCTGGAAATTTCAAGGAGTTCTTTATCTATCTGAAAAGGGCCAATTTTCTGTGAATTGTATCTTCCCTAGAGTTTGATAAGTATAATAATAAACAACTAAAGATTATCTTGTCAGTCCATCTAATTTTCCAGATTGGCATTGGTGGCTTAATTTGAATTTACCACTCTATCTCAACCGAAGATTCATTCTACACACTTGCAAGATAAATTTAGAGTGTTATAAGAAGTTCAGTATTTCATTGCTATGTGGCATGAAGGATAGCTTACAATTCAATCATTAAGACTATTTAGAAAGTTGCCAAACTTAAATTATTTGAGTGCTTGCCAAGTGTTTGATTAAATGATAAATCTCTGATTGGTAAAGGAAATTAGTGTTTATCTAAGCTATAACCAAATAGGGGTTATTATAGTGGTATTAGAGCAATTTTTGGCTAGTCTACAGGAATTGGGCTTCATTATTATTTTGATCAGTGCTTACTTCGAAGATTGTCAGATTGATTTTGTGATTCGGTTTTCAGCATTATGGATGGTGACAAGAAGTTTGGTATTCATTATACACACAGAGGATGTACTTCTCCGCCTAGGGATGGAGAATTTGAGATACAAGGTATTGTGAAAGAGTTGGATGTGCTAGTGAATGAGCTGAATCAAAATCACGAAAGGATGACACAACTAATTTTGAATCTAAGATTTGAGCAAAGCATTTCTTTCTCGAAGAGCGACATGTGATGATATAGTTGTAGGCCTTGCAGCTATAGATGTGCAGGACATTTCTTATGAGTCATCGCATGAGCTATAATATCCCCTCTAGCTCATGTCTTGCCAATACTAAGTAGAGAATAGTATCAGAAGCAAATTCCTCAAAATTTCCCACATAATATCACACTTTGCAATTTAAGCGTTCCTATCATTTATCAACTTTCTAACTAGTTTATTGATTATTTCTTATGCCAAATAATTAATAACATAAACCAGCTCACAACAATTACATAATAAACTGAAAACTCAAAATGATATTGCAAGTTATTAAGCTACTATAATACTTAATTAATTACATCAGAATATTATTGGAACCTAGTTGTATGCAATTGTGAATTTTTGAGTGAACAAGGAGTTTCCTTGACCTTTTTCAAAGTCCAATGTGAAACCCAAATAGTTTCAAATTAAATGCAAGCCCACTAATAGCAATCACAGACCCATAAATAAATTGCAGGCCTCGTCAATCTCCAAACTCAAGCCTTTAATGGCTATGTTACCACATTCGCTACTAGAAGGAAAAATTAAAATTTGATTCCTCTGAATTCGTAGTCGGTTTGAATTCCTTTCACATTCGCCTTTTTACTGGCAAATTCCTTGTGGGTTTTGTATTTCGAACCCTGGTCGAATTTGAAAGAATTTGGTGCGAATTTGGCATAGGAAAACAGGCCCGAGCACAATTTGGTGCACTTGCTAAGCGAATTTGGAAAAATGCCAAAAATGTGTTGACTTTTCAACATTTTAAAAAAGTATCATTGGGCTTCTTTCAACCTAAAAGTCTTTAATAAAGTGTATGCAGCATTAATATACCATCACTTTGGGCTTTCACGTCATTAGATTAACATATTGTGTATGAACTTGTTTGCTACAGCATATTTTTACACACACACACATATATATTTTATTGTTTTTTTAAAATCTTGTACAAATGAACCCAAACACAGCCCAAAAAAACTTTGATCAAATTTTGAACTCGAATGTCAAACCCGCATAACCAGAATCCAAACTAGCAACTTAGTTTAATGGTAATTGCAAGCCAATAAATGGTAATGCAAGCCCTAAATTATGAAATGATGGCCCTCTACCATGAAATGCAGCACCTATAATACATATTGCAGCTCCTTGTGGACTCTCAAAAACCATCAATGATGATGTCCCAGCCTTTAGTAACAATTTTAGGCAAATACACCACCGAAAGTGGACCTCCAAACTCAAAATAACTATCCTCCAAGAAACAGTAATATTGTAATGGAAGACACTAAAATACTTCTCAAAACTAATAATTCCAAAATTCAAACCCTCAACCAGATTTCAAGATAATAATAAAATAATATCCAAGATTTTTTAGCACAAATGATTCTCCCAGCCATAGATAAATACAGTAAGGAGATCCAACCAATGACCAAATCACTTTACCTCAGCAGTGATTTTAGATAATCTTCAAGAAGGGAATCCACAATACCTCAATTGTAAATTACCCAACACTTCTCAGCATCAAAACACTTATACTTCAGCAAGGGCACAAAAAATCAAAACTCAGAAAAAGCCACAAAGGCAACAACAGAAAATAAATACTCAAGCGTGCTTTTCTCAACAAATGGGCTTGTATTTATGACCTACAAATGCCCTTTTTGTTGCCAAAATGTAACTTCACACAAGAAGCTTCACCGCACAACTTTAATTAGAAGCTTCCATTAGATTCTTTCACTTGACTTGGCTTAACCAATTAATAAATGGCTTTTTCGAATGATAACTCGACCCTCAACTTAAGTGAAATTATAAAGTTAAATTATAACTTTAAAATAAGCCATTTAATAATTTGGCCATTAAAAATGTAATAACTCCCAGAATAGTCATCATTTAAATAAGTCATTTGAAATAGGAGTCATACCTATTATTTCTCAATCAACACTCCACTTACCACAAATAGTAAGTACACAAAACTAAGCCCAAACGAAGTCCAATCTGAGCCAAAGGAAGACCAACCTGAGCTTACTAAATTGTGGAGAAGACAAGACCCTCCCAAGCCAAGCCACTACCTCAGAAGACCCTCTATTCACAATAATTAGCCTACAAGGATCACAAAAATAGGCTAATCACTCAAACTCTGATGCCAAAAAAAATGGGGACATTACATGGGCTGAAATATATATTTACCCAACCTAACCTCAATGAACGACAAAGAAGATGGTTAGAATTTCTAGTAGATTATGATTTTTTGATTAGTTACATCAAGGGTAAAGAAAATAGAATGGCAAACGCCCTAAGCCGACGTAGATGTATATCAGCTAAGGTAACAATAAACATTGGGCTCAAGGAGCAAGTACTACAATATCTACCCAAAGACAAATTTTATAGTAAGGTTTGTCAAGCACTTTAGAGGGATCCCCAAGAATCCAAATATGAAGGATATCTAGAGGAGGATGGAATTTTGAGATATAAAGGAAAGATGTACATACCTAGGAATTTGGAAATTAGAAGGAAGATCTTAGGGAAAATTCATACTACTCCATACTCTGGACACCTTGGGGTAACCAAAATGATGGCAGATGTAAAACCCTTGTACTTTTGGAAAGGGATGAAGAATAAAGTCACAGATTTTGTGGCAAGATACCTTGAGGGTCAAAGGGTTAAGGCAAAGAACCAATATCCCATAGGGCTTTTGCATCCAAATGAAGTTCCAAAATGGAAATGGTAGATAATTACAATGGATTTTGTTCAAGGGTTACCCATGACTCGGAACAAGCATAATACTATCCTGTTAGTTGTAGATAGGTTGACTAAGGTGGCTCATTTCATACCGGTAAAAAAATAGATGGAGCATCAAAGATTGCTTATTAGTTTGTAAGAGATTTTTAGGCTTCATGGAATTCTAGAAAAGATTATATCTGAACTTTATATCAGCTTGCATATGATTTAGTGATTAGTGTCTTATCTATTGGGACATAGAGTCATTACCAGTAGGATGACCTAACTTGATTGCATTACAATTAAGTTTGTCAACTGAAAATCCTCAAACCCCATTCTTATGAAATATCCCCTCCATACACCCAGAAACCCTATTAGAACATTAAAGCATTTACTTAACTCCTTGAGTCAAAAGCAACAACAGATTTGACATACAACTCATCCAAGTTGCCTTAAATCAAATGAACCTTATTCATTTAATCTCAAAGTCAATAGTATATGAAGAATTAGGAGACATAATAAGAAAACTCAAATAATTCGTTTAAATCCCCATTTATATTCATCCTTGGAAAGAGTGAATACATAAACTGGTAACACTAAATGAAACTCAAAATGCTTCACATGATCTAGCATCAATTTCTAATATCTTAGAAAAATAATACATGAAATGAAATGAAAATTTGCACAAGAGTGGATGTGTAGCCTTCACTGATAGAGCTCAGCTCAATCGACAGGAAGTAAAACCAACAACAACCTTGGTTTCACAGTGAAAATTGGAACCCTGCTGGTATCACAGAGAAAATTGCCAACAACAACAATGAGAAAGAAAGGGAATGATATAGGAGAAATGAATTGCTGGATTTGCTCTGTAACTAACATGTGTCTACTTGGAAAACATCTCGTAGAAGTTTAAAACATCTCTCTAATCTCTCTCTGTCACTGCATATCAAATCCCCATCATTCTAGCTCTCAAAAGCACAAAATATCTTAGATATTTGATTGAAAATTTATTGCTTTTGATGCTTGATTTGAACCCAAGGCAATTGTAAAAATTAGTTAAAAATGAACTCTAAAGACATGAAAACTTTTTCAAAATTTGTTTAGGCTTCAAAAAACTTCAATGTTTATCCTCCAACTGATTATATTTGTGCAAATGAGCCAAATTGAATATTACCTCCACCTATCATCCTAAAATGAATGGTCAAACAAAAAGGGTGAACCAAGTGATAAAGGATCTCATTAAAGTATATTGTATAGACCAGCAGTACCAATGGAAAACATATCTTCCATTAGTGCAATTTGCATATAACAATTCTTGCCAATCTGCAATTAAGATGGCACACTTCGAGGCTCTATATAGGCACAAGTACAGAACCCCTTTGAGTTGGAATAGGATCGAGGACAAAATCATTGTCAAACCTGAGATGCTTATAGAGATGGAAGAATAGGTAGTTCAAATTTGTCAAAGGCTGAAGGAAGCAAACGACCGAAAAAATAGTTACGCAGATACAAAGAGGATCCCTAGGGAGTTGTTAGTAAGAGAATAGGTTCTTCTAAAGGTCAAACCATAAAAGAGCACCATCACGTTTGGCAAAAGATTTTTCCTCCTTTGATCAATATACCCCTCCTGTTGATTCTGTTCCCTCTGAATATTATCTCTCAATGACCTCATAGTGTCTTGATTATCCTATAACATATCACCTATGTTGGGCACTCTGCTTTCAATGCACAAAAAATCCATAAAGCTTAGAGGATCTCTAAAGGGTGACATCTATATAGTCATATGGTGAGTGGAGTTATAACAATACTGGCACAAATGAATCCACTTCACCCAAGCCCTCTACTAGGAAGAAACATAGTCCCACAGATAACCATCCACCATTTTACTCATAATCTCAATTTGACTGTCAATCTGTGGGTGGTAACCGGTGCTTGGAGTCAGTTATGTTTGTAACATGCTAAATTTCTAAAACTAATTATCCTTAAGATTAAAAGGGTTTCATTACATCTTTAGTAAAAGAGAAAGAGATGCAGTTAAATCAGTTAATTGAATCTTTCATATGAAATGGAAATATGAGCTAACTTAAGATTACATTTCCATATATTTAGAAAATAACAACCATCAAACTAATAGATTCACATCACATTCAGTTATTAACTACTCTTTTCTGCCTACATTTCACAATCTGGAATATTTTAATGGAATCAACATGCTTTATCAAAATGAAATGCGAAAGAATATGTAAAAGTTACCAAAACAGAATGTAGTTAATGATATTGAGTTCTACAAGCCTTGGCATCTAGAAGAGAGGAGAAGCATTTTCATGGGCTTAACCTCCCAACCACAAACCCTTAGTATTCCCACACAATCTCCATTGAAAAGGCCCTCCCTACCCTGGGAGTTGGCTCGGGACACCCTTATCCAACCACTGAGCATCCAAGTGTTAGAGCGTCAACTAGTCAACTGTTGTAATGTCCCCACTTTTGTCAGCATCAGAGTTTGAGAGATTATGTAGTGCCTCTCCCATTTGATTTCTGTAAGTCATCCTAATGGATACAACCTTGATCTTTCTTTGTGAAGAGATCATGTTTGGGACCATGAGTGGTCTACACCCTTGAGATGATTAGATTTCTATTACTGTATCAATTGCTTTTATTATGTTTATGGCTGATTTATGAGTTTATGATGTGTTAGATGGTTTCGTTGAGGTTTGTGCCAGTAGTTACCAAAATTGGTGTGGTATTATGATGTTGTTCCATGATCACCTTGAGATGTGTGCAGAGATTTCACTATGTATTATTATCTTGCTACACTAGACTAGGTTCTGTAGTAGTGGTGAGTAATGTGTTTGACCATGTTAACTTATCTGTTTTAAGTGCCTCTCATGTTTTCATTGTGCTACAATATTCCATTTTGTTCTTGGAGATACTTGAGACACTCTAGTGATGATCATTATGTTATTATTTCATATGTGGATATTGCTATATGATGGTTTATGTGTTATGTACCGTATTTCATGTTATGTATCTGGTGGATTATGTTGTTTAGACATCGGGATTCATCTTGGAAATATGTTCAGGTACATTGGATTCCATTTGATATATTGTTTACTATTTTACCTACCTAATGTGAGTGTTGACAACATTTGAGATGTCGTGTTATGGAGTTTATGCGTAGGTAGTTTAGTAGATATGTTCTACATGGATATCTATGCAGATTATACATGTTTCTTTAGCTTTGATATTTGTACCATTGCACTTGAGGGGTTGTGTAAAGTGTGCAGGATTTCTAGCTTCAACAACGACATTGGGGATAGTGATTTGACCATTCCCTTGAGCCAATGTTGCCTCTGGTATGGGCAACATATCTTTCTTTTTATATAATAGATTATCTTCTGGTTCTTAGAGATAACTTAGTTTTCCTTGGGTTTAGACCATCCATCTAGATTTTGTTCGTGTTTCTAGATTTACTTAGGATCTTTGTGTTTATGTCTCTGTGGGTTTTTTGCTTGATTTAACCTTTTTGGTTTTTGGCTAGTTGACTGTGGATGGATTTTCCAAGTCTTTTGGATCATTTAGATTTTTGGGGTTTTTGGCTCTTAATTAAATTTTTAAAAAATTTAATTAATTAATTTACTTTATTTTAAATTTATTTATTTATTATATTATTTAGTGAGTAGATGGTTTATTCATCTACGCAATTTTGATGACGGGATCTAACTCATCCGTCTTCAATCACTTAAATCTATTTCGACGAACTTAAGTGATGGGTTTTAATTAAGTTTCCAATTTTTAGAAATTATATTAAATTTCCCCAAATTCTATCCTTTTGAGCAAATTTTCTCTATAAAGCAAAATTTTGCCTTTGTAAATTTAATTATGCATACTTGGGCGAATTTTATTTTTGGAGAGCAAGTTTGGAGGTTTTTTGAAACCCTCTTCCCAAGGATTACTATTTTGCTAGACCTAGGAGTTTTGCCCAGTAGAATTTAGCAAGGTCTGTTGCATAGTGTTGGTAGTTAGTAGGCCATTGTTTGCCAAGCTTCTTGGCAGATTTGGCAGTGTGTTTGTTTATTATCTCTTGGAGTTACTTGTTCATTTGTGAGGTAGGGTTTGCATTTAAAATTATATTTTGAAGATTTTTGTTTCAGTTCTTGCTTGATTAGGCAGCTTGTTTTTGTTCAGTGGGTTATCCTGGTTGGGATTCCACATGCATTTTCCTATTTTTTAAGGATTTTAAATGCAAGTTTATAAATAGAAATGCTGACCATTTTTTTAGGTTTTTCCGAAAGTAAATTTTTATTGGATTTTTTCTTGTTTTAGCCTATTTGCTCAATGGGTTTTCAATTTTATAGTTAAACTTTGATTTTGGTGGAAATTTACTTTGCTGAAATTTTTAGTGTTGTCCAAATTTTGGATGTTTTATGCACCGAATTGAGTTGGAGTTGGTTGAATGTTTGATTACCCAGTCCACTCTCTTTTTTCTTTTTGTTTCACCCTTGAGTCTTTGCTTTCTCATCCAACCCTAGTTCTATAGTCATGAGCATGGCATGCCCTGTCACGTGCATGGTCCCTTTATACGTGCCTACCGAATCTTGAGAGATTCTTACCACCGAGACGTGCTCTAATGAGTGTTGGTTTATCATGAGGATTGGGGTGGGAGGGTTGGGGTGGGAAATTGCATGTCTTCGGACACTCATCACTCGGTGAGATAGTTGGGTATGTATGGGTAAAGATGTGGAGTGGCCTTTGCTGCAGAAACTAGCACAAAGCGATTGGGACAATTGCATACATAAGGTTGTTACTTAATAAAATCAAACTAAATAAAATATGGTTACTTAATCAACACAATATATTTGGGATGTTCGGATTTTCATTTAGCGTGTTACCATGCCCAAGGATGTCAGACCGTCATTTGGCATGTATACGTGCCCACACTCCACTATAGCCCCATCATAGTATCTTTAGAGGTTTTAACCAGGACCTGATCTATGCATTGTCTCATATTGTTTTCAATCCTTGTTACTCCTTGGCATGTGTGTAAGCCAGATGTGATAGTTCTCTACTTGGTCAAATCTCTATTCCTTCAACATGTAGTTATCTTCATCACTGCATTGGACCAATGTACAGGTTTTCCTTGGTGTTGTTTGTTCACTTGACACCTTATGTTTAGGCACTGTGAGTTCTCTCATGATTATTGCTTATCTACTTGGTTGCATGTGGTTCCTTGCTTGGTAGATGTTGCTTGTTCTACGTGATGGACCACTTGAGAGGTGTGTTGTAGGAGTGTGTTTCATTATGATGTATGTTACACCATAGCGATATTGTACACACACTTTCATAGATGCTTTTGTATTATTGTAGTATATTAGACCTTTACTGTTCTTTTGATCACTACATTAGTACAATGAGAATTCCAGCCTAGGGCCACAGATTGGGTGGTATGGAATATCTTGTGTGCGAGGGTCGGCTAAGGACCTGATGTCTTATGAAGTTGTGACTGTGTTGGGTGGAAACACGCACTTAGTTAGGTTATGTGGATTGCTTGTTAGTTCATGTTATATATCATTGCAATGTTATTTTAGTATTGTTGCTTATGCTCTTATTGGTTTATAAATGCACATATGTAGATGTTGAGATTAGATGTTTTACTTTAGTGATTTAGTAATGTTAGTTATATCTTGGATGCATTTATGCTTACAAGTGTCTTAGCATTGTCATTATTATTCAGGTACTCCCTAGTGTGGAGGTTAATGTTTCAATATTCCTTTATGCTCATAATGAAGTTTAGTCTTTCGTCATTTCAACATGTGTAGGAATTAATCTTGTGCTTTTTAAATGAATCTCATAATCTAATGTTAGAGATGAAATGAAAATTGTAGGTTAAGCACACTTAGATAGTTTATATTTCGGTAATTGAGTGTGTTTGTTAGTTATGATGCTTGGGATTCTTGGAATGATTATATGTTGTTAGTCTTTCGTTCCTTATGTTGTTGCATATTGATGTTAGTGTACTTTACTTTAACAAAAAAAAATATGTTGGACTTGTTTAAACCTTGTTTTTCCAAGGATCGTCAGGTGGGGCATTACAGATTAGCCTATTATTGTGATCCTCGTAAGCTAATTATTGTGAATAGAGAGTCTTCTATGGCAATGGCTTGGCTTATGAGGGTCTTATCTTCTCCACAATTCAGTAAGCTACATGTTGGTCTTTATTTGGCTTAGATTGGACTTCGTTTGGGCTTAGTTTTGTGTACTTACTATTTGTGTTACGTTGGGTGTTGATTGAGATAGACCCTTTCTATTTTTGGAAAGTGCATTTGGTCACATGGAGAAATAATAGGTACAAGTCCTATTTCAAATGACATACTTAAATGATGAGTATTTTGGGAGTTATTATATATTTAGTGGCCAAATTATTATTAAATAATTAAATGACATTATAAAGTTATAATTTAACTTTATAATTTCACTTAAGTGTTGAGTTATCATTGGAAAGAGCCATTTATTAATTAGTTAAGCCAAGTCAGGTGAAAGAATCTAATGGAAGCTTCTAATTAATATCGTGTGGTGAAGCTTCTTGAGTGGAGTTACATTTTGGCAACAAAAAAGGACATCTAGAGGTTATAAATACAAGCTCATTTGTTGAGAAAAGCATACTTGGATATTTTATTTTCTTTTGATGCCTTTGTGGCTTTTTCTAAGGTTCTAAATTATGTTGCCCTTGCTGAAGTATAAGGGTTTCGAAGCTGGGTTGTGCCTTTAATCCATAGCTGAGGTATTGTTGATTAAGATTCTAAAATTATTAATAGTATCTCTTGTTGTATATACTATGGTTGGGAGATATTTTTTATTACTTGATATTTTTTATGAGAGTTTTGAATTTCTGAGTAGTGCATCTCATCTGCTGCTAAGGTATAGCAGATTTGAATCTGAATATGATAGTATTGAATTGAACATTTTTCCTACTATATTAACTATTTCTCAGAGGTTATTGCATGTTGAGAAGTTATGGTGGATTTATTTGTCACAAGGAGATTTGAAATTATGCACATATACATCTATATTTCAGCATTGTGGCAAAGCCATTTTTCTACATTTGTTGGGCATGAATTTCCTTTGTTAATGAGTGGTGTTTGGGTCTGCAAATTGGTGTCTGTAATCTGCATTCTAGATGTCTAAATTTCCCAGTAGATTGGCATTTGAATTATATTTGTGTCATGTATGTCACTGATATGTAAGTGGGAATTAATAATAAATTTCTGATTTGAGTCATTTGATAGAAACTCTTATTTGTGATTTCTACATTTGCTATTCCTTTTTTGCAAACTACAAACTATGAATTATATTATATTCTAAAGGATTTGCAAAATTGCAAGATTAATTTCAAGTGAGTGGGATATTCTTCATATAATCCATAGTGTGAGCCTACCAAGGTTATTACAACTCTCAAGGCTGTGGACGCTTTCCAAAAAGCCTATCTTTCAACTACTAGAACTCTGAATTGTGGTGATCATAGTGGCAAACACGCCATAAACTACCTTGGCCAAGGATTTTGAATGGGCAACTTATGTGCCCGATCTACCACCGCTCGACTTGACAACAAGATTTATGACAAAGGATTTCCATGAGCTATCTTCTTATTTTATTTTTATTTTTCACTAATTTTGTGTCCTCCTTTCATTGCAGGATTCGTCCCGCTCTCTCTCTCCCTTCATCTCGACCAATCTAGTCCTTGCGAATGAATATTTGGGAGGATCATTTCTTGCTAAATGTTTTTCCATTTAGAAAATAATCCTCAAATTGGAAAAAAATTACATTCTAGAGGATTCAAGGCAGAGAGTTGGTGTAGGAGTACCCAAAGACAATGAAGATGAAACATTAAGGCCCATGGTATGTCATAGGTAAAAGAATGTAATCCAATTTTCCTTAAGCTCATAAGATCACATGGACCAAGTATGTTGCTATTGTAATGTATAAGACCCATTTTGTAAGGCCATTGACATGTTAGGCATGTTTAAGCCAACATGATCAAATCTGATCAAAGGGTCCATGAAGGTTTATTTGTGGTTCAAGTATGTCCATAGGATGTTTTTAGTTGAGTAGGAGCAATTTGTGATTAATTTGCAGTGGTATAATGCGAAAATGTCAAAGTTGTAACTATAATTTTAAAAAATTCAAAAATGTTGGTTGACAACATTTTAGCAATGTCATGGGTGTTCAAGAATCAGTTGGGAAGTTCGTTGAAGATTTTTCCTTTTGATGAATTAAAATACTCTGGTTTTTCCATAATTCACATTGTTCACTCATTTTCTATTTAATTTTACAGATTGCTACAAGTTTGAGACCTATTGGAATGCATAGAGAATTAAGTTATCTTTCTCCTTAATTAGGTTTGAGTTAATTTAGTGGGTTCTTGAGGGAGATATCCTCAATTTACTATAACTAGGTCTGAAACCCTTATTCCACAAAGGTTTAGTCAATAAAATGCCTTTTTTCTTGAATTCTCACCATTTGAATTCCATACCCATTTGTGGAACACAAGGAGAGGGAATGTATAATAGGTTGCAAAAGGTTTCATTCAAGTGTAGTTGAGAGAACATTCGAGCCTTAGCCAAGCATTTTGATATGACTAGCTTGTAAAGTAATGCAAATGTGCATGTAGAAAGCAAAAAAGCATTGATGGGTTAAATGTGCATATGGAATTTTTTTTTTTTTGTTGAAACAAAATTGTCCCAACCATTGGTTTGAAGAGATTCAATCATTTCATAATAGTTGCTTGGTAAATGAACCAAGCTAGGCCTATTAGGTCTATTTGCAAATAGTACTAGTTGACCAAGTCAAAGGTGGGGTCCAAACCTAAAAGTTTGGAATCTTTTAGGTCTCCCAAAAGGGTAATTAAATCTATGATTCGTTAGTAAGGTTGTTTAATGGGTTTCAAACTAGGAGCAAAATGTGGCTTTGGAGGGCTAATTGAATTAGATTGCCTAGTGAAATCTTGTGAAACAAAGGGTGGGTTTTGAAACCTTCTCAACTTGGATCCAAATGAACTTTGATGTGAGACTACGTGCATATCCATGCCTAGCCTATTGAAATCATCGTTTGTCAATATTTGTAATTATAGTGATTATTCAAGACCCATAGGGTGAAATATCCTTCATGGAGTGTTGGATGTGTCATTGTAACTTGTTGATCAAAAGGAAATGGTGATGAAATGATAGAAGATCCATCCAAAGTGGTTAGTTTGTGTATAGGGGCTTGACAAAAGTGGTTGTGGATTAAACAAACCTAGTTTCCGTGTTGTTCTACATCAAGATAGGGTTAGCACCTACTTCCTACTATTCATAAATATCCCCTTTCATCTAGAGATTAGGCCATTACCTTATGATATATAGTGGATATGATCACTTCACCTTGTGAATCCTAGAAAAAATTCTTTAGCAATCTTTGATCTCCATCCTTCATCATCTTATTAATCCAATCTCCTTGTCCACCCGATTCGGTTCCATCAAACATCTACCTCTAATCCAAAGTTAGTCACCCATTATTCCTCTCAATAAGAGCATCAAATCCTAAATCAGGAAACATCCCTTGAGTATCAAAGTTATCAAATCTATTTAGTTCTTGCTTATAAACTTTGTCTATCTTAACTAGAAATGATATATCAACATTATTCTATCTTAAGTACAAAGATACATAATGTGATATTCCCAATGTCATTAAATAATTTATTCTTACAATTTTGTATGCATGGCCATGAGATTTAGTTTCATTGCTAACATGTGTTGGTTGTGTTACCATTTCTCTAAAGCCATATATAAGGTCGGATTAGATGGTGTAGGTATGTGAATTTTATACTTTCTTTGTATGTGTGAACTACCAATTGAAGTTCAATACTCTGCCATTCTCGAAGTGAAAGACCCTCTCTGATTGCCATCAGCAACTTTGGTAGAAGTAACTCCTCACCCTATTGTGCTCTACTCTCAATGCGAGATCATTGTAATCTGAAGTGCTATCATTATTGAATCAAATCTAAATTTCTATTATCGGTGTGAACTTGCAAAATCATGGCAATTCCATTTAGTAATTTGTGTATAATCATTGTGGCATACATTAATCTTCAAGGTTGATGAAGGGTTGGCAGTTGTATGGCTATCATTGTACAACCTAGCTAAGAGGAACATTGGTCGTACGGCCTAGTGGTGCATATTGTACTAATGACACCATGTCCATAGTAAGGCATCCTCGAGGACATGTAATTGTGCATCTAGAACCAAGTGTATTGTACAACATCTCCACAGTCCTAACATGGTACAATGAAGTCCAACTAGTTAAGGCACAAATTAGTCCTATTGTATTGATTGTACAGAAGTTGCTATAGATTCAATGCCATAAATCTAAGGCAAACTAAGATCATTGTTGGGTGTATTAGGTTGTTGTGTCGAGAAGTTGGTGTTGACTACAGTAGACTTGTTGTCTCTATGTCCATATGGCAGTGTGGGTATTTGGAAAATAGTAGGTTGCACGAGCATTCAAGTGTACAAGATCATATGCATGGAATATGTCTTTCATACTATCCAAGGTTGAAAACATTAAAGATAATCCATAAGCTAAATAATTTTAGTATCTAGATTTTTAACCTCCAAACTTCTATTATTTTTTATCTTCCAAAGCTCATCATCTAATCCCCACCCAATACATCATCTAATCTCAATTCAATACCTACTTTCAAACATCGTGAACTAGTTTCACCAAATCATTATGGTAGTTAAAGCATCTATGTAAAACTCCATTCCTCAAATTATATAATTTAACCCAATCTCCAATAATCACCTTTCATCAATAAAATCTTATATCCATATCCTGTTCCAACAAGACCAAAATTTGTGACTAAGAAAAACACTAATCGTATTGAAGATGATAATTATCTTATAGACTATAAGCCCTGAGATGATAATAAAAGTCTTGATAATTTTCATAACACTATATTTGGCAAATGTTCTTCAAGTTTCCACATGTACAATATAATTCCTTTTTGCCAACCAATGAATAGCACAAATTATCAAATAGTATGTCAGCAAACCACCCAAAGTAATGTTATATCTAAACTAATGCACATTGCTCCATACCAACACATCCCTATTGATCTTGCCTATCCTACCAAGTATGCTATGAACCCTTAATCTAAACCTAAAAACCTTCTAACATAAGACAAAAATGATCAGCAAATCCTTTGAACTTATGGTAGTCAAGATTCAACAAGATTCTGACCTATCATTAATTAGGAGACAAGCTCCCTCATCTAACAATCCCACGTCATGCCAATGCCGACCTCTAACACCTTGGAGGTACCAACCTCTCTTCAATGCAGTTACCTTAATTCTTTTGAACCATTAAATTTTATACAACTACAAAAATTTTGAATCCCATAATTCAAGGCATGCTACCATACATCATCCTCCAAACAAAGAGAATACTATACCTTCTATTTGATCCAAGATACCCTTCCATGTCAAGATCAAGGTATTTTGTCCATTTTATCTCATAATAAAGATTGAGGCATTTGTATCACTCCATCCACTGATCCCAATCCAAATCGTGACAAAAATACCCTTTCTATCTCATCTCGTAAACCCCTTATCAAGAATAATTTGTCAATCACAGCCCATTTAAAGATATTCCTATAACTCATAAATCTCTCCTTTCTAATTGATCACATGACCACCTTCCATGCTATTATCTCCTTACCAAGATCAAGAAATCACTTGCATCATGTCCAATGATAATCAAACACCTTAAGAGAAAGATATCTCTTCCATCTCAACCAATTATGTTATTGTAAATTAAGATCAAGATATTCACGCTCCACCACATTATCCTATTCCTAGTCAAGATCAAAGCATCATTTCATCCCAATGCAATGATCTCACTCTACCTAACACTCCTGATGATCCCTCTTCAATTCAAGATCATTGTGTGTCTTCATCTCCATAGCTTGATCCTAATCCTCTACAAGCTATTCATGAATTGCAAACCTTAAAAATGTGTTCCTCAACTTTCATCCAATCTAAACTACTGCATGAGCCTATCTATACTTCCATGTTATATTCTCCAAACCAACTTAAAATTACCAAATCAAATTCAATTAAAATTGCCATGGCCTTAGCTATCAAGCTCATTCTTTGGGCATTTGCATTCCTTCCATCCATCCCAAATCCCAAATGCCCACATTGAAATCCAAACATCTCCATCTCCCACCTTTCAACTCTATTAGGCCCTTCAAATTTCATATACTAGTCCATCTCTTTCATCCAAATATTTCAGAGACAATTCCTTCACCCTTCGATCAATCTTGGCTCCATGCATTTCATCACCCATCATACCTAGAACAAAATCCTTTCCTCCTACCATACATCAATAGAAACAAAGGCTCCCATTTTCCTCCTATCACACATCAATATTACCAAAGCCTACATTAACCAATGTATAAGACCTCTATATCATTTATAATTTATCCACAAAACTCAAAGCTCGTGGAAACAATTGGAATGCCAAATCAATAATACATGAATTAAAAAATGAGACATAAGAAGATCAACATCAACACAAAATGATGAACGAAATCCAAATATGATCCAAAATGAATATAAAAATAAATAGCACATTCGAAGGAAGAGGTGACAAAGGCCTATAAGAAAAGAAAAAAAATGAAAAATACACAAGCTCAAAAATCAAAAGCCAAAATTAAAAATAATGCTAGATACCAAATTAGTTAGAAAAAATAAGTCACAACAAAAAATCCAAATTGGCATTCAAACTTGCTAATCTAGTAGCATCTTCCACTCCTATTTCTTTTTATCATGTACCTAAAATTAACTCATCTTTAAAATTCATTTTCGATCGTTATGTCCCAAAATCTAAATCCGCCTTTCCATCTAATTTGATAAATACTTTTTCTAACTCCACCTCCCCTCAAGGTATGTGCTAATAATAGTCTTGAAAATATTTCCATCTCTTCATCTAAAAGTCTTCCAAGAAACATTTGTCCCTCATCATCCACCATTGTCATTTAATCCAATTCTTTGCATAAATCCTTATACATCTCCTTTTCCCAATACATTTAATCCCCCTTTCCATCATTGTACCAAGTTTTATGATCATATGTTCAATAGGCAGGGTCTATTGTAGCAAATATTTTGGGTAATTTTATCTACAAATACAAACACTTCAGCTCTCCATCACCAATCCTCTTGCACTCTACACTATGGGGAAACTTCATCCATGCCACATCCTATTTGTGCACATCCTACCATACCATTTCGTACAACCTATGTATCCATCGTCCAATTTTAGTCCATCCCCTTTTTCCACTTCTAAGCTTGACACATCTAGCAATCTTCATAAGCATTCCATGTCTATATACCAGATGTTACCCACTTGATCTCAGTTGAGCATATCTTTCATCTTACACCCTCATTATTTGATCATTCATTAAGTCCAATCATCCTATATAGCTCAGCCATCCCTCCCTTTCTTTGATCTTGATAAGGTTTGGAGGAAAATATCCATGCATTCTTGCATATATTTTTTATGTCCTCAATAAATATCTCTTTATCTTCTTTTTCCATCCTATGATCATTATCAGGCAAGGAGAAAAATGCATACCTACATAAATACATGTCTATCCTATTCACATCATAATATCCTTTAGTCATCCATTCCAGCCATATCATTTCCATGTAGCTTCCTCTTTTTCACCTTTCATGAATACAATCTTGATGAAGATTAAGGGAAAAGTATGTGTGCATGCTTTGGAGAATCCAAACCTTATTTCCTCCACCATTCATGCCCTTTATGTTTTGTCCTCCTGTTTCAATATTCCTTACAATCTTCTATCCCTGATTGCACTACATCTAGTGTGCAACATCTATTTCCTTTACAACATAGTTCTTAGAGTTCCCTCCTATCCTCCTCCTCCCAACACCATCCATCCAATCAATTCTTTGGCCTTCTATCAAAACCAATTCTCCATCCTTCATCTTCTACCATGGATTGGTTTTCCCTTGTCCTTAGTTTTCATCTATTCCTCTATCCTAGGCTCTAGCAATCATATCCTCTATGCAATCATATTGAATAGTATTCTATCTAATACATTTATCCTTCATCCACCCCATCCAATGCAATCAATCCTAATCCATGTAATTCAATCTTGAAATTCATCCCACCATCATTAAGCAATCCATTTATTTAAATTCAAATCAAGTCAAGATCCATTTGACAATTGTAAATCAATTACCATTATAGGGACGTATCCTTACCAAATTCAAGTGTTTTTGTATCGCTAACAACACCTAATCCAAGTGTTGTCCATACCTAACAACACCTTAATTCAACCTATCTTAAGGCATTAATTTAATAGTCTTTATGTATTCAATTGAAACATTGACTATGTTGTTATTTCCTAAGACATTAATTATGTAAATATTCATTATTTTAAATTATTTTTCCTACCACTTCAGCCCATTAATTAAACGATTATTTATTTAATTAACTTCTTAATTCACATTTATCCCTTTATCCTTGTCTATTCAATCCAAATTAATATTCTTTTGAGAAGTGTCTCATCTTGCCCCCATCACACATCTAACTAAGTGTTGTTTAAATTAATTGACCGTAGACCTTTTCTATCATATAACACTTGTCGCATGACCACAACTTTGACTTACTAATTTTTATCAATATAAGTCATCCATTCATTAATCTAGCCTATCCCTTGATTATTCCTATTGGTAATTCTCTTAACATGCATACATCTCATCCTACGAGGACATTTTTGTTTACCCTAATGCTATGTTGTCCAATTTTCAAATCATTTTAGATAGCTTTCTGCTACAATAATTTCTATCTAATCTAACATTAACTATACTCATCACATCAACCTACCTATTGATCATTCAACATAGCAATCCTCTAATCATGCTATGTAATGTCCCTGATTTAGCACATTCCTGTAGCCAAGGTTGGTTAGCTCATCATCGCAACCCTCGTGAGTTGACAATGAGATTTGAGGGTCTTCATTGTAGACTTTTTATTTATAGTAAGTCTGATTTTGGTTAGTTTCTATTTTTGGCAGTGCATTGTGGGTGCAATTGTTATTTTCTTTTTGATATTATTGGTGAAGGTTTGAAGTTGAAACTATGGCTTAGGTACTGTGGATTAAACTCTAAAAATTATCTTGAGGTTCTCCATTACTGTCAATACTATTTCTTGCGAGACATTTGGTGCTGAAGGTTTAAGGCAATTTCTATTACAATTGGGCATGTCTTCACACTGGGAGTTTGGCATCTAATCACCCTATTTTGGGTGAGTTGTCTCTGCATTTTAAAAAGCCATTTATCTATTGGGCATTGGATTTTACTGTGTTACTAGGCCTGGGGTATATCGGGAAGTTAGTGACTCATCTACATGTAAATTTGAACCCTTACTATTGCTCATTGGTAGATTGAATTGGGACAAATACCATTCACATACACTGGTGATTGATGACACAATTGGGAGGTGGATCGGGCTGTGTAAAGCCCTGTTAATTTTCTGTTGTAAAGAGCCAGCTTTGGCATCACCTTGGACTATTATGGCTGACTGTTTAGGGTCTGAGATTTTGTGATATTTGGTCCACTTTGTCCATTGAGAAATCAGTTCCAGGTTCACACTATTATCGGTATAATTCTCTGTGTATTTGCAACACTTATAGATAAAGCTTAAATTATATTCTCTTTAAATTCCATCCTATCACATTGTATGCTTCATGAGTTCATATTTCAGTATTTTAATTTTCTATATACACATATTTGCAAAACCACACAAAAAAATTAACTTTGCACTTCATGAGCTTAGATAGAGGATAAGATTTGGGGTACTGTAAATGCCATTAGTCCCGTAAGCAACCACACTCAATCAATTACTTAAATGAGAAAACCAAGTGGAGTTAGGGTGTTCTATATTTCAACTGAACCAAATAAGAAAAAAGGAATTTAGGTGAACGTCTAATTTGTTTAATACATTTATCTTCATTATTATTAATTCTCTAATATATTTAGAGAAGGGAATTTGAGAATAGGTCACCTTACTGATTTAGGCCCCCAATTTGATTCTATAAGTGTTTGGGATGTTACTTCATCCCTCCCGAACAATATTCAAAATGGTGTCAAAAATAAGGCAAGGTAATAATCCAACCCTTTTTAGATGATGTGATAAGAACTGTCACTGACACAATGTCATTTAGTTGTGTTGGTATTCCTCATAACGAGAACTTGAGGCATGAGATTATAGCTTTCTACTTGATTATTCTTGGCATGGAATATCCTCTTTACCTTTTTTTGGCAAGAACAGTAGTGGTTGTTGGTTGATTTCCCATCCCATCCTTTTCTACCTTCGTACTTTTATTTTGTAACTTCTGGACTCATGAGAGGAGGCTTGTTATTGACAGAGCCTAAAGACTTTAAAAGCATAAAACAAGATAAACAGGTCTAGTCAATCCTCAGAGAAGAAAATGTTCTCCCTAGATTGAAGCATTGGAAGATTCTAACACCCTGATTTACTATAATTGTTTGATTCAAGGAAATTCAAAACTATTTATGTGAGAAATTCCTTCCAAGTCTTCATAGAAATGATAGATCAACCTATGGTCTCTCTCTAGAAGGGTTTTATATTCCAAAGAAGGTGAAAATGAATTACAAACATGTCATGAATAGATTCCTTAAAAGTGGAAAGAAGGTTACTAGACTACAAAGTGTGTTAGACAGAGATAATTTATTTGCTGTCTACAAGCAAGTTATTGAGGTTCTGATGAGGTACCCATTTCTTAAGAACAATGGTCTATATTAAGTATACAGAATTATAATGTGATGTCCCCAATGTCATTAAATAATTGTCTTATAAGGTTGTATGTATGGCCATGAAATTTAGTTTATTATCTCTCATGCCCTTTTCATTTTTATTGTCGATGTGTGTTGGTTGTATCGGCCATTTTTTTAATCCTTTGGGAAGTTTCTCTGAAGCCATAAATAAGGTTGGATTACTTCGTGTAGGTATGTGAATTTGATATTTTCTTTGTATGATCGAACCACCAGTTCGAGTTTAGTGCTCTACCATTTTGGAGGTGAAAGACCCTTTCTGATTAGGATCCAAAAATTTCGGTGGGAGTAACTCCTCACCCTATTGTGCTCTACTCTCAATTATGGATCATTGTAATCTGAAGCGCTATCATTACATAATCAAATCTAAATTCCTAATGTTTGTGTGAACTCGTAAAATCTTCGCAATTCCATTTAGTAATTTGTGTATAATCATTATTTCATACTCTCATATTCAAGGTTGATGAAGGGTTGGTAGTTGTATCTATCATAGTACACCCTAGCTCAAAGCAACATTAATCGTATGGCCTCGTGGTACATACTGTATGGGTAGAACGAAGTCCACCCTATGACATTCTTGGAGGCATAACATTATAAGAAGACCAGCCAAGTGAGGCAGGAGTTAGTCCCATTCTGTTGGCTGTATGAAGATTATTGTATTTTTTATGCCATAATTTGAAGTGAAACCAAGATTGTTATTGGGTGCGTTATGTTGTATCTGTAATGTCCCCATGTCATTATCTCTCATAGGATATCATTATGTAAAAAATAAGATATTGTTATCCTGATATATTGCTTAGATTATATGCAAGGATGGTTTAGTCCTAATTTGTGCGGTTTGATTTATGCAATTGATATTGATGACTCTCAATATGGTTCTTAAGTTTATGCTATCTATCGGACAATAATGCTTCATAACAAATAATCTTTACCCTGCCAACTATTTTATGACTATGATATATCTGAAGGTACATGAAGTCTTCTATATCATACTTATTTATTAAGTTATCTGCAGAGAACTTCTAATTTGAGATCTAATGTCAACTCCTATATAAAAGGCATTGCTTTACTGTATTGATCCACTATAGAGGATGTATTGAAAAGTGATGTTGAATAGGGATATTTGAATATTTAGATACGTTGAGTGTCTCCTCTATGCTTTCCATCCAATATAACTCTCCTTTATTATCTTATTTCTCTATCAATCTGCAACTTCGGATATGGATAAACATTGATGATATAAATCTGTAGGTTTAAATGGCCCAATTTATTTCTGTTGTATTCACTTGTTTGAATGTGTACGGAGCCTTCTCATTCGCTACCATGATATGGAGTCTTTACGGATTCTATTCTTCTTGCCTCTATAACTACTGTAAACACTTCATATTTCCTCAGTAAATCTTCCACGCTCTTCCTTGATCATACTTAATCTGGCTTCAATGAATATTTGATATCCGTACACCTTTACTGAGTAGACCACGTGAGTATTTATTTGCAAGCTTGGACGGAGGGTTAACTGTGTAGATGCTTAGAACAACAATTGGATTGGGTGACTTGCTCTCAACCTAATGATTTGGTGTGAGTGCCCGATTCTCTGAATTTGTGAGGCTTCCCGTCAATACCTTTAATCTCCTTGGCAGACGTCTAGTCTCTCTTTCCTTATTGCTCCTTCCTTCTCTGCGTCCTCCGTATTAATAGATCCCGTGATGGTGCCTGGACGATATCACTGGTTACTATCCTTCCTCTGTTCTCTCACAGATTTCCTGTTGGTGATCCCAAATTCAAAAGCGACTAATGTGGTTGTCTTCCCATGGTTTGATTGTTTCCCTCGAACAGGAACTGTTGCATTAGATTTCCTCGTGGCGATTTAGAGCTTCCGTTGGATGATCTTCCTCCATCTATTCTTGATACCTCCCCAATTCCTTCTCCTCAATCACTCGTTCCATATATAGGTGATACCTACGGAAGGATAGTCGTGACTATTGGGTCAGTCGTTTTGCATTGATTTAATTTATAGTTATAATTATGTTGATAGCCGTGTATTGGCTACTGATTATGTTATGTTTTATATTTAACTATATTATATTATGTGAAGATATATATTATTCATATGCATTATTTGATATATTCATATTATTATTATTATGTTTATGTATTATGATACTAATTATTGTTATTTATCAAATTTAATAGTAATATTTTATTATTTATTTATGTTATTGAATTATATCATTATATATGGTTCATTATATGGGTACTCTTATAACTATTATAGATTATTGTCTTTATAATAGATTATCATTAAATCTTTATTATATATAATTGAGGGTCATGTAAGTTGTGATTCTAATAGGATAATGTTATTTATCATTTATTAATTAATTCTATTGATAGAAAATAGGGGACATGACAGTCCACCCTTCCTCAAATTGCTTGTCCTCAAGCAATGAAGTAAATCTTGTTTACTCCCAAATCTTTAATCCAATGATCCTAAAATATTTTTACAAATTAAAGTTTATTGGGAAATAACACCATAAAATTTAAATAATACTCAAAATAATTGAAAAGATGAAAACTTATCTTAAATTGTTGTGGCACTTGTGATTCTCCTTTTGCTAGGTGTTACTTCCTTTCTGGATAAGTAAGTCTTCAAAGATGTAGAGTCTTTGTCTTAATTCCTTTCTAAAACATTCATTAGAATGTTATCTTAACTTTAACACTCACTGAGAATGCCCTTGATCCCAGCTTGGTAGAATGTTGTTAACCTTCACACTTCTATAAATGTTCATGATGCTTGATACTCTTTCTGAAAGCCCTTACTTTTGACACTCCTTGAGAATGTCCCTAATTCTTGTCACTTGCTAAGAAACATATACTAGGATATATGAAACATAAAGCATACACAATTTATATATATAATTAGTGTATGAAGACACGATGCAGACACAAAGTATACACATTGATGCATGAAGACACGATGTAGACACAAAGCATGCACATGTTAGACCTGCATCACATGTTAGTACTTTAAAAACCATGATAAGAATATATTCAATCTTGTAAGTCATTAACTTATAAGATCTAATTCCCAATTTAAGCCCTTCTTAAGGATAATTTGTGATAAAATGCTTAGCTCTTGGGGGAGTGCTTCCTGGGGCTCTAATTAATAGAACAACTCTCCACTAAGCACCATCTTCTCACAATGCTTCTCTTTAAGACCTTATGGATAATCAATCTTGATATATCCATCCTTCCTAGGAGGGAGTTCTTCCTCATCCTAGGCCTTATGGATACCCAATCTGGGTGTATCCATCCTTACATATGCATATGATTTTTCTTAACAGTATGTACTATCCTTCAGAGAATACTCGATTCCCTGCCTCACTTCCTTAAGAGTATTCATTTATAGAATATCTTGTGAAGTCATTTAGAAAGATTAGCTCTCTACCTTAATGCTTTATTTTCCTCATATTGGTGACTTCTTCGAGTATGTATAGTCCACTTTTTGACAGGCACCAACTACTTATTTTATTTTAGCCTTTATTTTCCCCGGAGGCTAAAAAGGAAGAAATAAGGGGGAAAAGATATATTAAATTAATTACTTATAAGGTTACTAAACAATGAAATATTAAAAAGTAACTTTATATTTAATTGATTTAATATTAAAGTGACTAACATAATAAAATATCAAAAAGTCACTTAAAAGAATAAAGTGTTGGATTCCTCTAGAAGCTTCTTGGAGTTGCTTGTGAAATCTTTATAGGGAGCCTTTGGGGGGTCATTTTACACGTCTTGAGTTGCATATTCATCTATTGTGCTGAGAGCCTTAGTGCTTGCATACTTGCCTAAGGGTTTGAAGACTCTAAGGTGCCAATTTCGGTTGTGAGATATCAACCCTAGTTGGGAGTGGAGGAATTGGTATTCAGCCAATTCATTTGTGATTAATTGGAAGATAATATTCAGTGATTTTTGTTCAGCCCGTGCATCTAATTTTTGACATCAGTTGGCAAGGAGAAAGGTTTTAGTTTTCACAGCAGATCCAAAAAAGCAAAGTGAAAAAGCAAAACCGAAAAAGCAGTCCAAAAAAGCAAAGCGTAAAAGTAGAGCCAAAAAAGCAGTCCGAAAAAGTAGATCCGAAAAAGCAGCCCGAAAAAGAAAATTCGAAAAAAGCAAAGCCAAAAAGCATGTCATCTCAGCTACTTATTCCAAGTCCTTTTGGTATTTACATTTGGCAATTGTAAATGGATACATTTGACAAGTAATATATGTCTTTTGGTTACCAAAGTATTCAGTCATTATAAACATTGAAGTATTGAAGGGAAATCAACTTAATTCAGCTGTTCAGTTTGTATGCCAAATGTTTGTAAAAACGTCTCATTGCATAGTCATTCATAGGATGCATGCCAAGTGTTTGTGAAAATACCTCTTGGCTATAGGTGTGCATATTACATCAGAATTTCATGTACTTGCATTCGGAAAATAATAAAAAGAAGTTGCATATCACTTTGATTTCCAATTAGTCATTTTGCAATCATTTGTATTCATCAATATCATTGGCGTTCAAAAATCATAGCAAAACAACAAACATCAGCAAACTGAGGTTGCAAGGGAAGTGTTTGACAAAATTCCTAAGCCAGAAAAACAAGGATAAAACTTCAAAAATTGTCAAGGCACTTTACAGTGGTATCAGAGCTAAAGTTCCTACCATCCTGTATGGGTTATGAGAGAAGAGTTTCCAAATTTTCCATTTATAAATCCTTTGGATAAGTTCTATAACAGGGCAAGAAAGGGTTTAAGTCCTTTAGAACTCATGGAAGAAAACAGTACCCAACAAATGCTTAATGCTCTTGCAAGAGGACAACAGGAGTTGAGAGTTGAAATGGCAAGAGGAAGAGACAAACTGTCACTTATCCTTGGACAGCTGGTAGATAACAAAAAAAATAGAAATGATAGGAACCATAATAGGACTAATGGGCAGAATGGACACAATGTGGGTCAAGAAAATAATGACACAGCTCAAAGCAATACTAGAACAGCAAGTAGAGCTACTCCTAGGCCTCTTATGCCTACATTTTTTAGAGAATAGGGTGCTGCAAATCACAACCAGCAAGTAAGAGAAGAGGGATATGGTGATTATTTGAGGGAGTACAACTCTCTGGGTGATGATTTCAAGGCTGCCATGTCACTAGTAGACTTTTGTGGTCTTAAATTGAGAAATAGAGCAAGAAACAATCAACAAGGAGTGCAAAATCAAGACTTGCAGCATAAAGTGGGAAAACTAACCTTACCATCATTTGATGGAAGTAACAAAGGTACAGCTAAAGCTTGGGTTTAGAAGCTCGACACATATTTGCAGCTCAATCCTATGTTGGAAACAGAGGCTATCCAGTATGCCACACTCCATTTGGAAGGTGAAGCACATGAATGGTGGTACCATGGACTTGTCACCTTGGGGCATGCCACCATTACTTCATATTTGGAATTCACCCAGAAGCTCATTGATAAGTCTGATCGTAAGGATCCTGAACTCCACTTTAGGGATTTAGCACAACTCAGGCAGACTAATTTAGTGGATGCTTACATCACAAAGTTCCAAGGGTTGGCAGTTATGGTGAGATATTTCAGAGCAGCAGTTGGTTATGCTCTTCATTGAGGGACTGACAGAGCCTCTTCATGGTTGGGTTAAGGCCTTCAAACTAGATTCTCTCCAGGATGCTATCTAGAGACATAGAATATTCTACATCTAGCATTAGGGCTCCTAGCAAGCCTTTCACATCCCATAAGGATAAGGGGAAGAAGCCATTCCAGAAAAAAAGTAATAAGGAGAACTTTGATGAAGCATATAGACAGGAGTGTCAGCTTAAGGGGATTTGCTATCATTGCAAGCAGAAATGGTCTAGTGGACACTGTTGCCTAGGGAAAGGCAAGGCTCACTTAATTGAGGTGATATCAAATGATGAGAGCAGTTCTGAGGAAGAGGAACCCCAAGGGAAGATAATAACGGTTCAAATGGGGAAAATCATGATGAGATCAAGTTCAACTCTTTCAAAGTTCGTGGGGTCCTACAAGGTCATCAGATAGCAGTATTGATTGACAGTGGAACTACTCACAACTTCATTGATGCATCATTGGTGAACAAGCAACAAATTCCTCTAGACGATTTTGAGGGATTTAGTGTGATGGTGGCTGATGGGCGTAAGATAGCTTGTACTCAGTGGATTTCATAGTTGTCTATTATGATGGGCAACCACACAGTTACAGATGATTTCTATGTGGTTGACTTGGGTGATATCCATGCCATACTTGGGGTCCAATGGTTGCAGTCATTAGTGAAGTACTCACAGAACTTCCAAACCATGGAACTCAAGTTCAGAGATGCTGATGGGCATAGAGTGGTGCTTAGAGGTATGGCATCTAAAGCACCTTAGATTGTTTCAGCTAGACGTATGGAGAGTATTTTCAGGCATGATGACATAGTTTGGGCAGCAAAGTGTGTGATCACTCCTAAGGAATCTACAGATTCAAGACAGCCAGTCCACATTGACATCAAGGAGCTATTGGGCAAACATGACAAGGTTTTTGGTGAGATACCCCTAGGGTGTAATGTCCCCATTTTAGCAGTTGACCAAGTGTGTGTGTGTTAGCCTTGTTCTACATGGTCCCGAGGGCTAACGAAGGGTTTAATGGGATCCTGGAGTGTTTTGGCCTAGTCATTTCTAGTTTGGGCCAAAATGAAGCTGATTTACTCAGTTTCACGCATACTTACTATTTTTAGTAAGTCAGCAAGACACAGTGCAGGTCAATTTTGGTGATTCGATTTGATACTCCTCGATGAGAGCTTTTCGATGAGCTATCACTCGCATTATTCGGAGTTCGATTGCTAATACATTTTAATGCCTAAAGTTTTATTAAAGTAACGTCTAATTTAATTGTAAAATATTAAAGTGTTACTTTAATATTTATTTTATGGTGATGTGTACCCAAGGGAGACATAAGGGGTATTTTAATATATGTTTTATATATTACACATCTTTTATCCCACATTGCCCATATGAGTTGAGCGGACCCTTGGGAATAGAATAAAAGGAAGCATTTGTGGCTTCATTAGACAGGTTGAAAATGAGAAGAAATTGGTGTGTGAGTTGCAACTCCATTCTTGGCATTTGAGGACGTTTATCCTCTCTTGTAACATTCTAGACGTCATTCCCTTGGGGTTTGGCCTTTGGAATTCTTTGTTATCAGCTTCATTATCAGGCACTTTAGTTGCATTTCCGACTACAGGCGGATTTGGTATTTTGCTCATATCTTCTTCACTACTTGTCTGATGCTTATGCCGCTTTGAGAGAATGATATTACGAAGGTAGTGGATTGATTGAAGGACAAAGTACTGTAGCAGCAAGTTCAAAAGCATGGGCTGGAGTATTATGTTAATAATGCTGAAGTAATTAGTGAGTTGATAAATCTGCCATGTATTTGGTTTTATGAATTCTGAAAATAACATTTATTTGGTTGTAGTTCATTTCCACTTTGCATATTATTGTAGTTTCTTTCTTGTTTATGTTGTATGATACCAATTCCGTGCACAAACACAACAAACAAATAAATGTTTGATTTCTAGAGTTATAAGGGGTTTAAAACATTAAACGGAGAAATAAGAGGTTGAATGCAAACTATTTGAAATAATTCTTTTCAAAAATTTGGTTTAGTATTTGGGACATTCAGGGGTGTCCATTACAGTGGTATCAGAGATATAAGTCCTGCCATCCTGTGGAGGTCTTATAGAGAATTTGGAATAGCCGGATAGAGGGAAAAAGTGTTTGATGAAATGTCAAAACACTAAAATCAGAAATAAATAAAAAACACAGGCTAAGCATTTATGTTTGAGCATGCGACAGGGGTCTTATAATTTCCGCGATACCAGAGCAAGACAAAATAGGATTTCAGACTTGCAAAGCAAACAGTCTAGTACATCCGTGCAAGTGGACATTGAATCCAACCATACAGACACAGAGGAGATATTCTTTGATCAGGACAATAATATGGGTGATCGAGATGACAGCAATACATGATTAGGCGGAGGCAAAAATGCTGGTTCAGATTAGGGGGAGGTACTGTTCAAACAGTTACTGGATACATTAGAGTAGGGGCAGCGTATGCATTAGGAGCAGAATAGGCGAATGGACATGATGTTGCAGCTCATGGCTAGACAGATGGGTGTCAATATTAATCCAGGTGATGCCAACAACAGAAACAATAACAATGAGGGAAACAATAACAACGGGAGAAACAATAACCATGGAGGCCAAGGCAACAACATTGGTCCTGAGAATAACATTAATGGTAATAATGGACACGGTAACAATGGGAATGAGGCTGATAACTTTAGACACGTTGCACGCCCAACACGGACTGCTAGCTCAAGACCTCTTCTACCCACTTTCCCACCCAAAGATTCGGTTCAACCAGTAAACAAACCGTAGATTATCGAGTTACAGGATCAGTTCAGGAGGGACTGGGAGGCTAGTGGACCAGAGTTTCAGGCGGATATTTCCCTCAGAGATTATATGGACTTGAGGATGAGACACATGCCTAGAGCAGGAGGGAGGAATCAAAACATTGAGCTGAGGAAGAAAGTTGGAAAACTTTCTTTACCTTATTATGATGCTTCAAGGAAGATGACTACACGAGCTTGGGTGGAGAAGGTAGATACATACTTGCAGCTAAATCCTATGTGAGGAGGAGGCTATCAAGTATGCAGCTATGCACTTGGATGGCATTGCACATGAATGGTGGCATCATGGCATGGTGACTTTGGGGCATAATCAGATTACATCCTATGAGGAATTCACCGAAACATTGATTGAGAGATTTGACACTAGGGATCCCGAGTTACATTTCAAGGAGCTAGCATAGTTAAACCAGTCAGGTTCTGTGGATGCTTACATTGCTGAGTTTCAGCGCTTGTCTGTACTTGTTATTAATATCTCTCCTAGGAGATTGGTGGTGTTATTTTGTGATGGTCTTGCTGATCCATTACAAGGTTGGGTGAAGGGACATGATCCACTCACCTTAGCTGAAGCAACTAAAAAGGCACGAGATTTAGCCCCTTCGATATACAAAGGAAAAAACCATCCAACAGATTCTTCCTACCGCAAGGACCAAGACAAAAAACTGTTTCAGAAAGAGTATAGCAAACACAAAGAAGGATCAAAAGGACTAGACAATGAAACCTTGAATGAACTTCGAAAGAAGAAGTTGTGCTTCCATTACAGAGAGCCTTGGGACTTATCTCATAAATGTTCTATCAAGACTAAGGCAAATCAAATGGAGTATTTTTCAGCAGAAGAGTCAGAGTCAGAGGGGGAGGGTCAGCACTCTGATTCAGATGAGGGTAACACTATAGAGGAGAGCAGCATTCCTAAGGATGATAGATCGTTGGCATGCTTGACAAGGGCCCGAAAGGAAATCACATTTAAGGTCAGGGGTACTATCCAGGGGCAGAAAGTGATATCTCTTATTAACACTGGGGCTACACATAACTTCATAGAAGCACAGTTGGTAGCCAGGAGAGGGTTACAGACAAAGGAGCATGATGGGTTTAGAGTCATGGTGGCTAACGGTGATAAATTATTATGCACTTGAAAGATATCTAATCTTCGCATCAGGTTTGGAGATGGCTATGAGTTGGAGGATGAGTTCTATGTTGTGGACATGGGAGATTATGATGTCATCCTCGGCATGACATGGATGGCTTCACTAGTTGAGTTCACACTCAACCTAGCAAAATTGGAGATGAGATTCTAGCATGAGGGTAGAACTATGGTACTTAGAGGGCTTTCAAATGGAGGTTGCAGAGTAGTGTCCTTGAGGAGAATGCAGAGAATTTTTTGTCATGATGACATAGAGTGGGCGGCAGAGTAACACATTATGCCAACTTCACCAGAGCCACAAGAAAAGAGTCATCCACCAGATGTCCAGAAGATACTTGATAGACATGATAACGTATTTAGCGATATTCCTCATGGGGTTCCTCTTGACAAAGGGATGGAACATGTTATTGAGCTTGAGGAGGGAGCCAAACCAATTATGATTACTCCCTATCGTCATCCTAAGAAACACAAGGATGAGATAGAGAAGGCGATTAAGGATTTGTTGGAGATGGGGCATATCAGGCCCAGTAAGAGCCCCTTTGCTTCAGCAGTAGTATTGGTAAAGAAGAAGGATGGGACGATGCGCATGTGCATCGATTACAGGGCACTGAATAAGAAAACAATTAAAAACAGGTATCCCATTCCTAGGATTGATGAGTTGATTGATGAGTTGCATGGGGCATGCTTCTTCACCAAAATTGATTTGCGATCTGGATACCATCAGATCAGGATGAGAGCAAAGGACATTGAGAAAACGGCCTTCCGATGTCACTATGACCACTTTGAGTTCATAGTTATGCCATTTGGTCTAACCAATGCACCCACTACATTTCAGAGTTGTATGAACCAGGTATTCAGGAAGCAGCTAAGGAGATTTGTCTTGATCTTCTTTGATGACATCTTGGTCTTCAGTAAGACCTGGGAGGAGCACTTACATCATCTAGAGGAGGTGTTATCTATTTTGGAGAGAGAGTCATTATATGCCAAGGAATCTAAATGTGAGTTTGGCATGACTGAGCTCCTTTACCTTGGGCATATCATTAGTGCAGATGGCGTTCGGGTTGATCCCAAAAATATTAGAGCTATTGTAGAGTGGCCTACTCCCACAAACCTTACACAGCTTAAGGGATTCTTTGGTTTATGTGGTTTTTATAGGAGGTTTGTTAAGGGATTCTCATATATTTCTACACCCTTGACAGATCTTACCAGGAAAGGAGCCTTCGTGTGGACAGGGGCAGCACAGAGGTGTTTTGAGCATTTCAAGCAAGTAATGTATTCATGTCCAGTTCTAGCTCTACCGAATTTCACGAAGCCTTTTGAGCTTCATTGTGATGCATTAGGTGATGGGATTGGAGCAGTATTGATGCAGGAGAAGCATCCCATTTCATTCGAGAGCAGGAAGCTCCGGGGAGTTGAGAAAATTTATTATGTCTATGACCAGGAGATGTTGGCCATAATGCATGCATTGGTCAAATTTCAATCATATTTGGTAGGTGGACATTTTTTGATCAAGACTGATCACAACAGTATTAAATACTTCATGAGCCAATGTGATCTTAATGACCAGCAACAAAAATGGGTGACTAAATTGCAGGCTTATGACTTTGACATAGAGTTTGTCAAAGGTAAGAAAAATGTCGTGGCTGATGCCTTATCTCGGAGACCTCACTTATGTGCTCTGGCAGAGATTTTAGGAGATTGGAGAGATCAGATTATAGTAGAGTATGTGGGAGATGCTTGGGCTTCTGGATTGATTTCAGGTACCATACAGGATGATCGCTATGAGGTGATAGATGGATTGATCAGAGTTTAGGACAGGGTTTACTTGATTTCGTCATCACATTTGAGAGAGGCGATACTAAAGGCATTTCATGATGCACCCACAGCTGGACATCTGGGGGTCTTCAAGACCTACAGGCAGATCCGAGAGCGATTTTCATGGAAAGGGCTCAAGGATGATGTTCAGAGGTATGTCAGGGAGTGTGTGGTTTGTCAATAGAATAAGGGAGAGCACACATTTCCTGCAGGTTTATTACAGCCCTTGCCCATTCCTGATAGGAAATGGGAAAGTATTTCGATGGACTTCATCACTGGTTTACCACAAGTGCAGGGAAGGGATTGCATCTATGTGGTGGTGGACCGCTTGACGAAGTTTGCTCACTTCTTTGCTATTTCGTCCACTTACACAGCAGCACAGGTGGCAGATCTTTTCTTTAGAGAGATATTCAGGTTACATGGGCTGCCCAGATTCATTGTCAACGACCAAGATAGTAAGTTTATGAGTGTTTTGTGGCAAGAGTTTTTTAGGTTGTGTGGTACAGATCTTACACCTAGCACTAGTTATCATCTGCAAACAGATGGGGAAACAGAGATTGTGAATAAATGGGCGGAAGGATATTTGAGGAACTATGTAGCTACACAACAAAAGGCTTGCATTAGATGGTTGCATATGGGAGAGTATTGTTATAACACCACTTATCATATGTCCATCAAGATGACTCCTTTCATGGCACTCTATGGTTATGAAGCACCTAGCTTCATGGATTTAGTTTTGGGGGATAGTAGAGTGCCCAAAGCCAAAAACTTATTGAAAGATAGTCAGGACATCCTGAAAGTGCTCAAAGAGAATATACAACAGGCCCAGAATCAACAAAAATTGTATGTTGATCAGCACCGAATAGAGCGTAGCTTCGAGGTAGGGGATATGGTTTACTTGAGGCTACAACCATATAGACAGTCATCGCTCAAGAAGAGCGAAGCTAAAATGTTGAAACCTAGATTTTATGGTCCCTACAGGGTGATTCACAAAGTGGGCAAAGTCGCCTATGAGCTTGAGCTTCCAGAGGGCAATCGAGTGCACAATATGTTTCATGTGTCTAGGCTTAAGAAGGCCATTGGTCAGAGTGTAGTGCCTTCTACAGATTTACCCCTTTTGGATGAGGAGGGGAAGCTTGTGTTAGTACCCGAGGCTATTCTGGACACCAGAGAGAGGAAGCTTAGAAACAGGATAGTGAAGGAGTATTTGGTCAGATGGAAAGACCTGCTGGAGGAAGATTCTACATGGGAGAGTGAGCAGGTTATTCAGCAGGTTGGACTGAGATTGCTTGAGGACAAGCAATTTCAAGGGGGGCAGACTGTAATATCCCCATTTTAGTAGTTGACCAAGTGTGTGTGTGTTAGCCTTGTTCTACATGGTCTTGAGGGCTAACGAAGGGTTGAATGGGATCCTGGAGTGTTTTGGCCTAGTCATTTCCAGTTTGGGCCAAAACGAAGTTGATTTACTCAGTTTCAAGCATACTTACTATTTTTAGTAAGTCGGTAGGACACAGTGCAGGTCAATTTTGGTGATTAGATTCGATACTCCTTAGTGAGAGCTTTTCGATGAGCTATCACTCGCATTATTCAGAGTCCGATTGCTAATACATTTTAATGCTTGAAGTTTTATTAAAGTAACGTCTAATTTAATTGTAAAATATTAAAGTGTTACTTTAATATTTATTTTATGGTGATGTGTACCCAAGGGAGACATAAGGGGTATTTTAATATATGTTTTATATATTACACATCTTTTATCCCACATTGCCCATATGAGTTGAGCGGACCCTTGGGAATAGAATAAAAGGAAGCATTTGTGGCTTCATTAGACAGGTTGAATATGAGAAGAAATTGGTGTGTGAGTTGCAGCTCTGTTCTTGGCATTTGAGGATGTTTATCCTCTCTTGTAACATTCTAGATGTCATTCCCTTGGGGTTTGGCCTTTGGAATTCTTTTTTATCGGCTTCATTATCAGGCACTTTAGTTGCATTTCTGGCTACAAGTGGATTTGGTATTTTGCTCATATCTTCTTCACTACTTATTCGATGCTTATGCCGCTTTGAGAGAATGATATTACGAAGGTAGTGGATTGATTGAAGGACAAAGTACTGTAGTAGCAAGTTCGAAAGCATGGGCTGGAGTATTATGTCAATAATGTTGAAGTAATTAGTGAGTTGATAAATTTGCCATGTATTTAGTTTTATGAATTTTGAAAATAACATTTATTTGGCTGTAGTTCATTTCCACTTTGCATATTATTGTAGTTTCTTTCTTGTTTATGTTGTATGATACCAATTCCATGCACAAACACAACAAACAAATAAATGTTTGATTTTTGGAGTTATAAGGGGTTTAAAACATTAAATAGAGAAATAAGAGGTTGAATGCAAACTGTTTAACATAATTCTTTTCAGCAATTTGGTTTAGTTTTTGGGACATTCAGGGGCAGCAGAGTGTGTGATCACTCCTAAGGAATCTACAGATTCAAGACAGCCAGTCCACATTGACATCAAGGAGCTATTGGGAAAACATGACAAGGTTTTTGGTGAGATACCCCTAAGGAGGCCACCGGACAGAGGCTTTGAGCATACTATTGAGTTGGAAGAAGGGGCCAAGCTAGTGATTACTACCCCTTATTGCCATCCTAAGAAATTTAAGGCTGAGATTGAGAAAGCAATCAAGAAATTGCTTGATATGGGACACATTCATCCTAGCTCCAGCCCTTTCACTTCTTCAGTGGTCCTTGTGAAGAAGAAAGATGGGACCATGAGAATGTGTATAGATTACCGAGCCCTCAATAAGAAAACAATCAAGAACACGTACCTAATACCCAAGATCAATGAGTTATTGGATGAGTTACATAGGGCAGTATATTTTTCAAAGATTGATCTTTGATTGGGTTACCATCAGATTAGAGTGAGGGAACAAGATGTGCACAACACTGCTTTCTGATGCCACTGTGGGCACTATGAGCTCTTGGTGATGCCATTTGGATTAACTAACGCACCTGCCACATTCCAGTCTTGTATGAATCATATCTTCAACAAACAGTTGCATAAGTTCCTCTTTGTATTCTTTGATGATTTTCTCATATACAGTAAAACTTGGGAAGAACACTTGCAGCAACTTGATGAGATCCTTACCATCATGGAGGAGCAGTCCTTGTATGCTAAGGCTTCGAAATGTGAGTTTGGCCTTAGAAAGATTCTTTATTTGGGACACGTGATCAGTGCAGAGGGTGTCCAAGTGCACCAAGAGAAAATACAGGCTATTCTAGATTGGCCCACACCAAGGTCACTTACAGAGGTACGGGGCTTCTTCAGATTGTGCAGTTACTACAGGCATTTTGTTAAGGAGTTCTCATAGTGGGGGGCACCTTTGACAGATTTGACCAAGAAGGGTGCATTTTGTTGGACACCAGAGGTGCAGCGAGCTTTTGATAAGCTCAAGGAGGTGATGAGCAGTTGTCCAATGTTGGCACTTCCTAATTTCACGCAGCCTTTCATTCTAGAGTGTGATGCTTCAGGGGAAGGTATTGGTGCAATATTGATGCAGAATCGACACCCTATCACCTTTGAGAGCCGTAAGTTGAGGGGAGCTAAGAGACTATACTCCATCTATGATGAGGAGATGCTCACCATTATGCATGCCTTGGCGAAGTTCAAACAGTATCTAGTTGGGGGGAAATTTGTGGTGAGGACAGATCATAATAGTCTCAGATACTTCTTAGAGAAAAAAGACTTGAACGAGAGACAGCAGAAGTGGGTTAACAGGACTCAGGCATATGATTTCGACATAGAGTATGTTAAGGGGAAGAAGAACATTGTTGTAGATGCCCTCTCCAGAAGGCCTTCAGTTTTCTCACTCTCTGAGATTTTGGCAGATTGGAAATCCATCTTACTGGTGAAGTACTCCAAGAATACATTTTCTTGTGAGTTAATGGATGGATTGATTCAGGATGACAGGTACAGGATAGTTGATGATGTGATTTACTACAAGGATAGGATTTACCTAGTACCGAAATCAAAATTGAAGGAGAAAATACTACAATCTTGCCATGATACACCCCTAGTAGGCCATCAGGGCTACTTCAAAACTTATAGATAGATTAGAGAGAGGTTTTCATGGAAAGGCCTCAAGGATGATGTGTTGAAGCATGTGAAGGAGTGCGTGACTTGCCAGCAGAATAAGTCTGAGCATACACATCCAGCTAGATTACTTCAGCCTTTGCCCATTCCTGAGCAAAAGTGGGAGAGCATTTCGATGGACTTCATCACAGGCCTACCCAAGGTACAAGGGAGAGACAACATCTTTTTTGTGGTAGACTGGGTCACAAAATACGCACATTTTTTTGCTATTTTGACAGAGTACATGGCTTCATAGGTGGCTGAGCTATTTTTCAGGGAGATCTTTAGATTGCATGGGCTACCTAAGAACATAGTCAACAACAAGGATAGTAGGTTTATAAGTGCTTTTTGGTAGGAGCTGTTTAGACTGACAGGTACTGAGTTGACACCCAGTACCAATTATCACCCTCAAACTGATGGGCAAACAGAAATTGTTAATAAGTGGGTTGAGGGGTACTTGCGTAATTATGTGGCAGGACAACAGCGGGCTTGGATTAGGTGGTTTCATTTAGGAGAGTATTGTTACAATACCACACACCATATGTCCATTGGAATGAGTCCTTTCAAATCCTTGTATGGGTATGATGCACCTTCATTCATGGAGATGGCTTTTGGTGAGAGTAGGGCACCTAAAGCAAAAGATTGGATTCAGGAAAGCCAAGATATATTGAAGTCGCTCAAGGATAATCTAGTAATGGCACAGAATCAACAAAAGACTTATGTAGATAAACACAGGGTTGAGCGCAACTTTGAGATTGGTGATATGGTATATCTATGATTGCAGCCTTATAGATAGTCCTCTCTTAAAAAGAGTGGAGCAGAGAAACTAAGACCAAGGTTCTACGGTCCATACAGGGTTACCAGGAGGATTGGGGAGGTAGCATATGAGTTAGAGCTACTTGCGAGTAGCAAGATTCAGAATGTATTTCATGTTTCATGCCTCAAGAAGGCATTAGGTCAGTAGGTTATCTCTTCCACGGATCTTCCACCACTTGATGAGGAGGGACATTTGGTATTGGTGCCTGAAGAAATCATTGATGTCAGAGAGAGGAAATTGTGAAACAGAGTGATTAAGGAGTACTTGGTGAGATGGAAGGATCTGCCCATAGAGGATGCCACATGGGAGAATGAGCACATTTTACAGCACCCGAGTTTGCAATTGCTTGAGGACAAGCAATTTTGAGAAGGGAGGACTGTAATGTCCCCTTTTTGACAAGCACCAACTACTTATTTTATTTTAGCCTTTATTTTCCTTAGAGGCTAAAAAGGAAGAAATAAGGGGGAAAAGATATATTAAATTAATTACTTATAAGGTTACTAAACAATGAAATATTAAAAAGTAACTTTATATTTAATTGATTTAATATTAAAGTGACTAACATAATAAAATATCAAAAAGTCACTTAAAAGAATAAAGTGTTGGATTCCTCTAGAAGCTTCTTGGAGTTTCTTGTGAAATCTTTATAAGGAGCCTTTGGGGGGTCATTTTACACATCTTGAGTTGCATATTCATCTATTCTGCTGAGAGCCTTAGTGCTTGCATACTTGCCTAAGGGTTTGAAGACTCTAAGGTGTCATTTTCAGTTGTGAGATACAACCCTAGTTGGGAGTGGAGGAATTGGTATTCAGCCAATTCATTTGTGATTAATTGGGGGATAATATTCAGTGATTTTTGTTCAGCCCGTGCATCTAATTTTTGACATCAGTTGGCAAGGAGAAAGGTTTCAGTTTTTGTAGTGGATCCGAAAAAACAAAGCAAAAAAGCAAAGCCAAAAAAGCAATCCGAAAAAGGAAAGCGAAAAAGCAGTCTGAAAAAGCAAATCCGAAAAAGCAACCTGAAAAAGAAAATCTGAAAAAAGCAAAGCCAAAAAGCATGTCATATCAGCTACTTATTCCAGGTTCTTTTGGTATTTACATTTGGCAATTGTAGATGGATACATTTGACAAGTAATATATGTCTTTTTGCTACCAAAGTATTCAGTCATTATAAACATTGAAGTATTGAAGGGAAATCAACTTAATTCAGATGTTCAGTTTGTATGTCAAATGTTTGTAAAAATGTCTCATTGCATAGTCATTCATAGGATGCATGCCAAGTGTTTGTGAAACTACCTCTTGGCTGTAGGTGTGCATATTACATTAGAATATAATGTACTTGCATTCGAAAAATAATAAAAAGAAGTTGCATATCACTTTGATTTCCAATTAGTCATTTTGCAATCATTTGTATTCATCAATATCATTGGCATTCAAAAATCATAGCAAAACAACAAACATCAGCAAACTGAGGTTGTAAGGGAAGTGTTTGACAAAATTTCTAAGGCAAAAAAACATGGATAAAACTTCAAAAATTGTCAAGGCACTTTATACAGTAGCATATTTCGTCTTCCTCTCAATCTCAACAAATTTAATATTCTGCAAGAATTTATCATTAACTGTAAGAGATCACTAAATCGATGATTGGTCTTATATAAATTTGATTGATATTCTTGTTGTGTCCTTTTGAGTTCCATCACAACATTGTTGAATTACTATTCCTCTTATTTGAATCCTTCCAAATACCACTCATTTCTATTGATTTTCTTCCTAATTTCTTGCATGATAACAAGGACATGTCACATCTAGTTTGATCTGAGATGCATGTTATTTGTTTAGATGACGATCAATCCTGAATGAGTAATGCGTTGATGGTCCTCCTATTATTATTTTCCGAAGGACTAGTGTTCACTTCTTTTTCCACAAGTTTGTTAATGTTTTGGTATAATTCAACCATATGTCTATCACAAAGTATCCACCATCTTTTCACGTACTTCACCTTCAGTGATGATTCTTTGTTCTTATATGTTGATCATTATTTAAGTCTCACCCTATAGGATGGCAAGATCATGCTCTAATAGCACTATAATCTCCCCATGTCGTTATCTCTCATAGGACATCATTATGTAAAAAAAAAGATATTGTTATCTTGATATATTGTGTATAGATTATATGCAGGGATGGTTTGGTCATGATTTGTGCAGTTTGATTTATGCAATTGATATTGATGACTCTTGATATGGTTCTTAAGTTTATGCTATCTATCGGACAATAATGCTTCATAAACAAATGTTTTATGACTGTGATAGATCTGAAGGTACACGAGGTCTTCTATATCATACTTATTTATTTAGTTATCTACAGACAACTTTTGATTTGAGATCTAATGTCAACTCCTATATAAAAGGCATTGCTTCACTGTATTGATCCACTATAGAGGATGTATATTAAAAAGTGATGTTGAATAAGGATATTTGAATATTTAGATACGTTGAGTGTCTCCTCTGTGCTTTCCATCTAATATAACTCTCCTTTATTATCTTATTTCTCTATCGATCTGCAACTTTGGATATGGATAAACATTGATGATATAAATCTGTAGGTTTAAATGGCCCAATTTATTTCTGTTGTATTCACTTGTCTGAATGTTTATGGAGCCTTCTCATTCGCTATTATGATATGCAGTCCTTACGGATTCTATTCGTCTTGCCTCTGTAACTACTGTAAACACTTCATATTTCCTTAGTAAATCTTCTACGCTCTTCCTCGATCATACCTAATCGGGCTTCAATGAATATTTGATATCTGTAAACCTTTACTAACTGGGCCACGTGATTATTCATTTGGAAGCTTTGACAGTGGGTTAACTGCATAGATGATTGGAAAAACAATTGGATTGGGTGACTTGCTCTCGACCTAATGATTTGGTGTGAGTGCCTAGTTCTCTACATTTGTGAGGCTTCCTGTCAATACCTTTAATCTCCTTGGTAGACGTATAGTCTCTCTTTCCTTATTGCTCCTTCCTTCTCTGCGTCCTCCGTATTAATAGATCCCATGATGGTGCTTGAACGATATCACTGGTTACTATCCTTCCTCTGTTCTCTCACGGATTTTCGTATTGGTGATCCCATATTCGAAAGCAACTAATGTGGTTGTCTTCCTATGGTTTGATTGTTTCCCTCGAACAGAAATTATTGCGTCAGATTTCCTCGTGGTGATTTAGAGCTTCTATCAAATGATCTTCCTCCATCTATTCTTGATACCTCCCCCATTCCTTCTCCTCGATCACTCCTTCCATATATAGGTAATACTTACGAAAGGATAGTCGTGACTATTGGCTCAATCATTTTGCATTAATTTAATTTATAATTATAATTATGTTGATAGTCGTGTATTGGCTACTGATTATGTTATGTTTTATATTTAACTATATTATATTATGTGAAGATATATATTATTCGTATGCATTTTTTGATATATTCATTTTATTATTATTATGTTTATGTATTATGATACTAATAATTATTATTCATCAAATTTAATAGAAATATTTTATTATTTATTTATGTTATTGAATTATACCATTTTATATGGTTCATTATATGGGTAGTCTTATAACTATTATAGATTATTGTCTTTATAATAGATTATCATTAAATCTTTATTATATTAAATTGAGGGTAATGTAAGTTGTGATTCTAATAGGATAATGTTATTTATCATTTATTAATTAATTCTATTGATAGAAAATAGGGGACATGATAGTATCGTGCAGTTGGTGTTGCATACAGTAGAGCTTTTTCTCATACATCCATATGACATTTTGACGATCCCATTGGCAGCAATTATAAGGTTGCACAAGCATTACGGGTGCAAAAGATCATATGCATGGAATATGTCTTTCATCCTATCCAAGCTTGAAAACATTATAGATTAGCTATAAACTTGATCATTTAAAGATTTTGATATTCAACCTCCAAGCTTCCATTATTGTTCATCTTCCAAAGCTCATAATATAATCCCCACGCAATACATCATCTAATCTCAATTAAAAACCCAAATTCAAACATCGTGAACTAATTTGACCAAATTGTTATGGTAGTTAAAGCATCTATGTAAAACCCCATTCCTCAAATTATTTAATTTAACCTAATCTCTTATAATCACCTTTCATCCATACCCATCCAATCAAAATCTTATATCCATATCCTATCCCAACAAGACCAAGGTTTGTGACTAAGGAAAACCTTAATCGTATTGAAGATGATGATAATCTTATTGACTATGAACCCTTAGATGATAAAGAAAGTCTTGATAATCTTCAAGAGACTATATTTGGTAAATGTTCTCCAAGTTTCCACATGTACAATATAATTCCTTTTGGCCAACCAATCAATAGAAAAAAATTATCAAATAGAATGTCAACAAACAACCCAATGTAATGCCATATCTACATTGATGCATATCACTACATACCAACACATCCCTATTGATCTCACTATCCTACCAAGTATGCTATGAACCCTTGATCGAAACCTACAAACATTCTTCTAACATTAGAAATAAATGATGAACAAATCCTTTGAACTTATGGTAGTCAAGATTCCACAAGATTGTGATCTATCACAATTAGGAGACAAGATCCCTCATCCAGCAATCCCATATCTTCTAACTCCATGCCCATGCCATCCTCTAACACCTTGGAACTACCAACCTCTCTTCAATGCAATTACCATAATGCTTCTAAACCATTTAATTTTATGCAACTTCAAATTTTTCAGTCCCATAACTCAAAGCATGCTAGCATACATCATCCTCCAAACAAAGAGAGAACTATACCTTCTACTTCTTCCAAAGATACCCTTCCAAGTCAAGATCAAGTTATAGTGACCATTTTATCTCATACTAAAGATTGAGATATCCGGTCTACTCCATCCACTGATCTCACTCCGAGTCATTAAAGCAATACCCTTTCTATCTCATCTCATGATCCCCTTTCTTAACAAGAATAATTTGTCCCTCACATCCCATATAATAAAATTCTTACACCTCATAAAATTTTCCTTTCTAAAAAATCACACGGCCCCCTTCCATGTCATGATCCCCTTACCAAGATCAAGAAGTTTCTTGCATCATGTTCAATGATAATCCACCAGCTTAATAGAAAGATATTGTTTCCAACTTAACTAATGATGTTATTCTAAATTAAGATCAAGATATTCACACTCAACCACATTATCCTATTCCTAGTTAAGATCTCCATAGCATGATCCCAATCCTCTACAAGCTATTCATGAATCCCAATAGTAGGGCTCGATGGTTCATCAACTTTCATCCAATCTAAATTACTACATGAGCCTATCCATGCTTACATGTTATATTCCCCAAATCAACTTAAAATTACAAAATCAAATTCAATTAAAATTACCATACCCTCAACTATCAAGCTCATTCTTGGGGCATTTGCATCCCTTCCATCCATCCCAAATCTCAAATCCCCATTTTGAAATCCAAATATCCCCATCTCCCACCTTCCAACTCTATTAGGCCCTTCAAATTTCATTTACCAGTCCATCTCTTCCATCTAGATATTTCAAACTCAATTCCTTCACCCTTCAATCCATCTTGGCTCCCTACATTCCATCACCCATCATGCTTAGAATAAAATCCTTTCCTCCTGCCATACATCAATATTAGCAAAGGCTACATTAACCAATGTATAATACCCCCATATTATTTTTAATTTATCCACAAATCCAAATGCTTGTGGAAGCAATTTGGATGCCAAACAAATAATACATGAATTAAAAATGACATACATCAAAAGATTAACATATCGACTCAAAGTGATAAACAAAATCCAAATATGATCCAAAATGAAAATTAAAATAAAAAGCACAATTGAATGAAGAGGCCACAAAGGCTCATAAAGAAATGAAGAAAATGAAAAATACACAAAAGCCCAAGAATTAGAAGCCAAATTTTATTTTAAAAACTTGGGATCCCGAATTACTCATGAATGAAATGAGTCACAACACAAAATCCAAATTGGCATCCAAACTTGCTAATCTAGTAGCATCTTCCATTCTTTTTTCTTCTTGTCATTTACTTAAAATTACCTCATCCTCCAAATCCATTTTCAATCCTTATGTCCCAAAATCCAAATCCAACTGTCCATCTAATTTGACAAACACTTTTTTCATAACTCAACTCCCCTTCAAGGTATGTGCCAAAAGCGTCTTGACAATATTTCCATCTATTCATCTAGAAGTCTTCCAATACACATTTATCCATCACCCACCATTGTCATTTAATCCAATTATTTGCATAAATCCTTATACTTCTCCTTTTCCCCATCAATTTCATCCCCCCTATTAGCATTCTACCAAGTTTAATGATCATATGTCCAATAGACATGGTCTACTATAGCACATCTTTATGGGAATAATATCCATGAATATGAACATTTCATCTCTTCATCACCAATCTTATTGCACTCTAAACTTTTGCACCAACTTCATCAATGCCACAGCCTATCTATGCACATCCTACCATACCATTTCATACAATCTACATATCCACTATCCTATTTGAGTCCTTCCACTTTTCCACCTCTAAACTTGACAAGTCTAGTAATCTTCATATGAATTTCATGTCTATATACCTTATATTACCAACCTGATCTTAGTTAAGCATATTTTCCATCCTACACCCTCATTATTTGATCATTCATTTAGTCCAATCATCCTACATAGCTCAATCATCCCTCCCTTTCTTTGATCTTGATATGGTTTGGAATAAAATATCCATGCATACATCCATGTATATTTCATTTCCTCAATAAATATCTCTTTATTTTAATCTTTTTCCATCATATGATCATTATTAGGTAAGGAGAAAAAAGCATACCTACACAAATACATGTCTATCCTATTCACATCATAATATCCTTTTGGAATGGCCTATTCACATCATAATATCCTTTTGTCATCCATTCCATCCATATCATTTCCATCTAGCTTCCTTTTTTTCACCTTTAATGAGTTTAATCTTGATGAAGATTAAGGCAGAAGTATATTTGCATGCTTAGGAGAATCTAAACATTATTTCTTCCACCAATCATATCCTTTATGTTTGTTCCTCCCATATTATTATTCCTGTCTGTCTTTGTTAGCCATATCGTGAGTCATCATATTTTAGAATTTTCCTAAATTGCCCATCTAGTTATTAAAGCTTCCTATCGTCACTTCGTGTTCTCCTAGTCATCGAAAACATTGTACAAAGCCTTGTGAAGCTTCCCATCATTCCTTGTGTTTGTCTAAACCTCTTTGAACCACTTCGAACCTCAGTTCAAAGTAGTTCAAAGCAGTTCAATCAAAGGGTTCTATGCTGACCGTTTGCTTCTGCAAGGAATTTGCATAAGACTACGGAGTGTTCTTTTGAACTACTTCGAACCCCTTTGAATCTTGGTTCGAAGCAGTTCAAAGTAGTTCTACCACTAAGGCTCCTTGGAGGAAATTGATTGTGGATTGTTAAAAGCTGCCATTTTCCAATGGCATTAATCACCACGTCAGGAGGTAATAATTTATAGGAGTGCCTTAATTTCAAGCGTGGGAAATTGTCATCATGATTTAAAGTGGGAGACCTTTCACCAAAAAGAAGGATTGGGTGTCAAATGAAGTTAATCATTGTCAGTATAGCCACAAAGAGAAGTATTTAATGAAAAGGTCATGTCAAAAGATTTCAAACATGTGAACCTAGCCACAGTTGATTTGTTATGAATGCCTCATTATGAGGCTATACTTTCGCATGTATGTTCTCTTTCCCTTAAAAAGAGCATATATTTTCATTTTTGTTTATCGTGCGAAAAAGGGATTTGAAGAAGGAGCTACTAAGGGACAAGAAAAGAGGTCATTTTTCTCAGCAAGTCGTAGGTGAGAACACAGAAAAACCTTCTTTTTGTTCTACCGTCTATGTGCATTTCAAGATAGAATCAGTTTGAGCCTTGCTTTCTTTATTTAAGATGAAATCTGTGTTACATTTTTTTGGGAATGTTTTGAGTTTGGAATGCAAAAAACCTATTATTTGTGATACCAATTTGGAAGGTGTTAAACTAGAAAAGTTGCAGTCGAATTTCCTTCAGCGAGCCGACGAGTTGAATGGTTGTATGGAAATTTTGACTAGTGGTCTGATTGAAGCCACAGCTTTCCCTCTTGCCCTATCAAGCCTTGAATTGCTCCAACTCTATATTGAGCATTATGATGTGAGGAGTAAAAGTATCCTAAACAAAGATGGGGAGCCTGTGCTATCAATCTCTAGGGAAACTATTGCCTCAATGTTACATCTACCAGAATGCGCATTCACTACATTTTCTCCTATTCAATCCCTAGTTGAGTACCAAGAAACACCAAGAGAATACCATAACATCCTAGCCAGGAAGTGGACAGAAACTAATTATGGAAGAGGTTCAAGGCTACCTAAGATAGTCACAAAAGATCATCTAAAACCTCATATTCATGATCTTGTAGTACTGTTACACTGAGTTAAGGGTTCAGTCGATGTCTTCCTTTTTGAAGAATAGATGTTTTGTTATGTAGAGATCATTTTAAAGGGGGAACAATGGATGGATTGAGCTGAAATAATTGCTAGCTCATTAAGAAAATAGCTTAAACATGCTAAGGAATCTAAGGAAAATTTCTATATGGCCTCTTATCTCACATACTACATTGCTTGTGTTAGTAATCTTACTTCCCTACCTCATGAAATTTGGAGTGAGAAAATAACAACCTATCAATATTGTCCCCTACTTCAAAAAGATAAAGTGTTAGAAAATTTTAGAAAAGTATATGATGTATTGATAGAAAGTGTACATCTATCTCCGAAAAAGGCACCCATGCCCAGATTGTCCTCAGAAGCCTAGAAACTGATTCAAAACTGTGGAAGCTATCATATACAATTCCCTAAGTTCACCTATTTGAGAGTAGATGGGTTCGAGGATGAGCCAATGAAGTTACCACGTTATGCACTTGACTGTTTTGTTTTAGTTGAAGTCTACAGGTAGTTATTCTCTATCATTAAAGATAATCTACCTCAAGAGAATTAGGAGTCAGTGTTTCCTATCAAACTTGGTTCTTTGACTTGTAGCAACATGACCAATGCCTCAGTCATAAGAAGTAATTTGCTTGGTTTTAGTTTTGGGTCTTACCAAGGAAGAAGAGATTTTGATAGTAAAAGATTTGCGGCTCAAGTTCTTGGACTAAAGGGTCAGTCATCCACAATTCCACACTTGGAAGACTTATGCAGGATTGTAAAGATGAAGAAGTGTTAAAAAGAGACCACTCAAGATTAACACTTCAACAAATTAATTCCCTCAAATTGAAATTTCAACTAGGAGTAGTTGAAGATGGTTCAGACATTGTTGAACCAGGGTGGGAGGAGGCTAGTGAGTCAAGGTGACTGGAAGTGGATTGGAATCAGGAAGAAGATGACATAACTCTAAGAACTAGATCCATTCTCACCTATACAGACAATTGGCTAAGGAGGCAAAGCATGAAAGTAGTCAATGAACCATCTCTAAAGATGGTTTCTTTTTTTGAACCACTGACCTCTAACATCCAAGTTTCATCTCCTGTTGCAGGTGGTGTGTCGACTCCTGGTAAGTAGAAAAGGATACCAACTCATACACAGAACACGACTTCTCAAACCAGATCTAAAACCAAGTCTGAAGCTCTCATGCAACAAAAGGAAAAGATGTTGACCCAAGGACAAGATTCAGGTGATGGTCTTGGTTTCTCAGACAATCCTGATGGTGACATGCAATTCACTAAAGCTCCTAGAGTGGATCAACCTAAATTCATGACCTCTACCCGGGATACTCAAACAATCTCTACTAATCCCATTGTTCCATCATGGTTATCTAACTCAGACAATAAGAAAAGGAACTTGCAGCCAGTATGTACACCTGTGAAAGATATTGTAACTAAGTATGTAGCTCGTGGTTCCAAGGATAAAAAGCTAAAAACTAATGCTCATTTGCTTAAAGATCCAGCAACTGGGAAAATCATAATGGAATTGGCCACATATAAACAGAAAACTAAATCTGGAGAAATTGACAGCGAAGGCTTTAAGGTAATAACTTCTTCAAGTTTTTTGTTGATCATATGTTGACCCAATCGGAGAAGGATAGCAGAGAGAAGAAGGAACTCAAAGCCCTAGTGGTGACCATGGCCACTTATATAGATTCACTGATGAATCTTGGGGCTCTACCAGTTGTCCAGACTCCTAAATCTTTAAATCCTAATTCTACAAACAGCTAGCAACTGGTTAAACAGATGCAAAAGGAGAAGTTGCTTTTGGATGCAATGCAAGATTGGATGAATTCCATCGTTAAAGAAGGTAACAAATTCATCCTAGATTTTACCACTATGTATGTTGAAGGGGAAACACTCTTAGGTGAAATTGAAACCCTTACTCCAAGATGGGAAACCGAATGGAGTGGGTGTTAGGCTGTTGTGTTCCAAGTGACTAAAGTTGAAAAGCATATTGCTCAAATTCCTAAGTGAGAACCCTATGAAAATTGTAGATTCTTGTATGTTGTTCATTATGAAGAATAATATAGGCTAGAAAGAATCAATCTACAAAGAAGCTATCAAAGAAATGCAATCCATTGAAAACAAGATTGCTAGGATGCATGAGGAACTTCTTAAGGATATGAACATAGTGAATCCTATAGGAATTCTACAATTTGATGATGGCAATATGGATTTTGAAGCATTAACAAAAAGCTTCAATGATGCTATTGCAAAGATTAAAGACAATGAATTGCCTATCGCTAGTGATTTCACCACACTAGCAAATATTGAATCCATGTTATGTTTAAACAAGAACCTCATGTCGTGGCAGAGTCTAAAGATCAAAGAATGCAAATGGCAAAAAGATGCTTGTAGGTCTAAGCTACTGATTTTGAAGAACCCCCATTCTTAGGCAATGTAGGAATTTATGAACACCTTCAGAAGCTGGAAGCTAGTAAGACAAACTGTGGGTGAGGGGGAAAAGGTTGGCGATGAAGTCTGATCAAGATAGTTACTTCCAATTGTGTCTTTTGCAACCGTTTTAAAACTGTTTTTTTATTTTTCCATAACTGTTTCAACCAAAATGGCTGGGTTTTAATGGAGGGCTTTTGGATATGTAAAAAGGCTATAAATGTTGGGAAAAATACCAGGAGCATATGCTTGTTATTGCTGGCACAATTGTGGGGTGGATTGGGTTTTGTAAGCCCTGTTTATTTGCTGTTGTAAAGAGCCATCTTTGGCGTCACCTTGAACTGTTGTGGCTGACTGTTTAGGGCCTATGATTGTGTGATATTTGGTCAGTTTTGTTCATTGAGAAATCAATTCCAGGTTCACACTATTATCATTATAATTCTCTGTGTATTTGCAGCACTCAACTGATCAAGCTTAAGTTGTATCCTCTTCAAATTCCATCTTGTCATATTGTATGTTTAATCAATTCATGTTTCAGTATTTTAATTTTATATATATGTTTATCTTCATTATTATTAATTATCAATCTTATCTTCAAAAGACTTTAAAAAATTCTCACATATATTTAGCAAAGGGAATTTGAGAATAGGTCACCTTACTAATTTAGGCCCTCAAAACTTATTCTATAATTGTTTGGCATGTTATTTCATCCCTCCCAGACCATATTCAAAATCGTGTAAAAAATAAGCCAAGGTATTATTTCTTCCCTTTTTAGATGATGCGATAAGAATTGTCATTGACACAATGGCATATACTCGTGTTAGTATTCTTGATAATGAGAACATGAGGCACTATATTATAGCTCCCTACTCAATTATTCTTAGCAAGGAATATGCTCTCTACCTTTTTCAGTCAAGAACAGTAGTGGTTTCTGGAATCCCACCCTTTTCAACCTTCTTAATTTGACTTTGTAACTTTTAGTTTTAATGAGAGGAGATTTTATATTGACAAAGCCTAAAGATTGTGAAAGCATAAAACATGATAAAGAGGTCTAGTCCATCCTCACATGAGAAAACATGTCTTGCTAGATTGAATCAATGGAAGCTTCTAAAATTTTGATTTAATATAATTGTTTGATTCAAGGAAATTTAAAACTATTTATGTCAAAAATTCCTTTTGATTCTCCATGGAAATGATAGATAAACCTATGGCCTCTCTCTAGAAGAGTTTTATATTCAAAAGAAAGTGAAAAAGAATTACAAACATGTCATGAATAGATTCCTTAAAAGTGGCAACAAGGTTAGTAGGCTACAACAAAGAGTGTTAGACAGAGATAATTTATTTGTTGTCTAGAAGAAAATTGTTGACATTCTAATGAGGTCCCTGAAGTGAAATATCAACCCTTTCTTAAGAACATTAGTCTCTCTTAGTTATAAAGAATCACAATGTGATGTCCCCAATGTCATTAAATAATTTAGTCTTAGATTTTTTTACAAATGGCCATGAAATTTAGTTTATTAATATATTATCTCTCATGCCCTTTCTATTTTTACTATCGGCATGTGTTGGTTGTGTCAGCAATTTTTGTAATCCTTTGTGAAGTTTCTCTGAAGCCATAGATAAGATCAAATTAGTTGGTGTAGCTATGCAAATTTGATATTTCCTCTGTATTTGCGAACTACTAGTTGGATTTCAGTGCTCTATTATTTTGAAGGTGAGAGAACCTCTCTGATTGCCATTTGCAATTTCTGTGGGAGTAACTCCTCACCCTATTGTGCTCTACTATCAGTCCGAGACAATTTTAATCTGAACTACTATCATTACTAAATTAAATCTAAATTTATATTCTTGGTGTGAACTTGTGAAATCTTGGCAATTCCATTTAGTAATTAGTGTATAATCTTTGTGGCATACTCTGATATTCAAGGTTAACGAAGGGTTAGTAGTTTTACAACTATCATAGTACACCCTAGCTAAGAGAAACATTGGTCGTATGGCCTAGTGGTATATATCGTACGAGTGGGACAAAGTCCACTGTATTGCATCCTTGGAGGAAAAACACAATATGAAGAAGACCGGCTAGGCGAAGCACTAGTTAGTCCTATTGTTTTGACCATATAGAGGTTAGTGTAGTTTTGATTCCACAATTTGATGAACAACCAAGATCATTGTTGGGTGTGTTACATTGTTGTGTCCAGCAGTCGATGTTGTGTGCAATGGAGATTTTGTCCATACGTCCATGCGGCAATGTGAGGATCCCATTGGCAACAAGTAGAAGGTTGTACAATAATTCCGATGTAATAACCCCAACAGGTTTTAACACAAAGTCTTCTCTAATTCACTTGTTTGACAATTCATCAAACATTTTGCAAGCAAGAGATATATTGCATATCTAAATTTTGATTACTTTCTAATGACAACCAACAACAAATGTTTCTTGTATTGTTTTTTGAGTCATAGAGCATTGACTATAAATGAGAAAATATGCATCTAGGGCAACATTTATGAAGTAAAAATTCTGATATAAATCAGATTACAAATGATCTCTAAATTCTTCACATGCACTAAAAATTTCAAATCTATACTCTATGCATTACAAATGAAATAGATGGGAATCTGGAAAACTGCTCAAGGGAATCTGGATTTTTCCTGTAGCAAGTTCTTGTAGCAACAATAACATAGTAGTGAATTACTATAGCAAAGTTCCTGTAGCAATTTACTGTAGTGGCGGTACTATAGCAGCATTCCTGTAGCAATTTACTATAGCCGTGTCACTATAGCAGCATTCTTGTAGCAACAACCAACTTATTCTTTCTCCACAAATTTGGCACAATGAAGAGACTAATTTGTCTTCTCCAACAGTTACAACCCTTCGGAAGATATTTCACCACCTCAATTATGAAAATCAATGGGAATGTTCATTCCCAACAATTAATGTAACAATTGCAGAAACCCTTGGCTCCACAAGCTATCCAGAAGAGTAGATGGCAACACATTCGATGCTCAACAATGAGGCTGCCCTCCCTATTTATTCTTTTTGTCCAATAGATGGACCTCCTTCCAGAAGGTTCTTTTTGATTTATTTAATTACTTTAGTCACTTTTAATTAAATTAATTAAATATAAAGTCACCTTTTAATTTTAATTTATTTAATGACTTTATAAGAAATTAATTTAATCAATTTCTCCTTATTTTTCCACAGCCTTCAAAGAATGTAAAGGCTAAGAACTCCACTAAAAGGAACAATTTGGTGTCCTAACGCCTTTTTGAGACATGACACATGAAAAACATTATGGACTCTACTCTCTACCAAAAAATTCAACTCATAAGCCACCTCTCCAACTCTCTTGATCACCCTAAAAGGCTCGTAATAACATGGCTTAAGTTTTTCGGCACCACTCTTCTTGAGAGTGGACTGGTGGTAAGGTTGCAACATCAAATATACCATATCACCTACCTCAAAAGTTCGCTCAGTCCTCTTCTGATCAGCATACTACTTCTATTGATTCTATTCCTTAGTGATATTATCCTTAAGAGCCTTCACAATGTCTTGGTTCTCCTATAATAAGTTTCCAGCACTGGGCACTCTACTATCTGATAGCAACAAATCCACGAAACTGGGTGCCTCATATCCATATAATGCCATGAATGGTGAGATCTGGATAAACATGTGATAAGTGGAATTATAACAATATTCACATAGATATATCCACTTAACCCAAGCCTTTTGTTGCCCGACTATGTAATTCCTGAGGTATCCTTCCACCCATTTGTTCACTATCTCTGTCTGGGGGTGGTAGCTAGTACTCGAAGTGAGCTCTATCCCACAAAATCTGAACAACTCCTACCAAAAGAGACTCATAAACCTACTATCCCTATCACTGAAAATGCTTTGAGGTAAACCATGCAACCTAAATACCTCTCTAAATAATAAATCTGCCACCTGTGTAGCAGTGTATGTAGTGTTGATTAGGAAGAAGTGGGAAAACTTTATAAGCCAATAAACAACAACGTATATACAGTCTTTACCTTGGGCTATCAACAGTCCTATGATGAAGTCCATGGATAAATACTCCCACTTCCTGTCAAAAATTGGAAGTGGCTTAAGTAAGCCGGCTGGGTAAGAATGCTCCTGTTTATTCTACTGACAAGTAGGACACTCTCTAACATATTGCAACACCTCATCTTTGAGCCCTTTCCAAGAAAAATGGTCACGAATCTACCTATAGGTTTTGTAAAAACCTGGATGTCCAGCCATATGTGAGTCATGATAAACTCTCAACACCATCCTCTTCACCTCTGAGCCTGGCACCAAATAAATGCGCCCTTTGTAAATGATGATCTCATTCACAAGGGTGAAATCACTATTCTAGATTGATCCGTCTATGAATCCTGATGCCAATGTAACCTTTGCATATTCTACAAGGATCAAATGTCTCCAATCCTCTGATATATCAGTCATCAAGCCCAAGTGTGGTCTTTGTGACAAGGCATCTGCTACTGCATTCTGTGTCCTCTTGAAATAGGTAATATCAAAATCATATGCTTGTAATTTACTTACCCATTTTTGTTGCCTGTCATTAAGATCTCATTGCCCCAGGAAATGTTTCAGGCTATTGTGGTCATTGATAAGTAGGAGATAATTTACATAGCAAGTCAAATTGTGATATTGCTATCAGGATTTAACTGTGTGATTTTTGAGTCAAACTTGTTGACCCATATTTCATGAGTAGTGATTCAATATGAATCCATCTCTCATGAGAATAAATGGAACACTTAGCACTCATTGGATCTAGGTGATGGTCACAAGGATGAAGCATCGGGACTTCCCAAGAGGTCACCATCCCAGTACTAAGCGCGCTCAAGCTAGAGTAGTACTGGGATGGGTGACCTCCCGGGAAGTCCCAGTGCTTCACCCCTGTGAGCATCACCTGAGTGCTAAGTGTTCCATTTATTCTCATGAGAGATGGATTCATGTTGAATCACTACTCGTGAAATATGGGTCAATGAGTTTGACTCAAAAATCACACAGTTAAATCCTGATAGCAATATCACAACATATTGTGGTCATTTTTTATGCTAAATTTGCTACCCACTAAACATTGCCTGAATTTGGCCAAAGCATGCATTATGGCCAACATTTCCTTATCATAAATGCTGAAGCTCCTCTCAGGCCCCCTGAGCTTCCTACTCTCATAAGCAATTGGATGCTTGTCCTGCATAAACACTGCTCCAACACCTTCGCCAGATGCATCACAATGCAACTCAAAAGGTTTGCTAAAATCTAGTAATGCTAGCACTAGACAAGAAGTCATCAACTCTTTGAATTTTTCAAAACACTCCTGTGCCTCAAGAGTCCATAAGAAAGCCCCCTTTCTCATCAAGTTCGTCAAGGGTGTTGCATGCCTGGAATATCCACTAACAAACCTCCTGTAGAATCCACACAACCCCAAAAATCCTCTCAACTATGTTAGGTTCACTGGAGTAGGCCACTCAATAATAGCACAAATCTTTTTAGGATCCATGCGTACTCCCTGAGCACTGATAATGTGACCCAAATATAATAACTCTAATAATCCCAAATCACATTTGGACTCCTTTGCATACAAGGACTCCCTACTCAGAATGCTCAACACGGTGTCTAAGTGTTGTACATGCTCATCCCATGTCTTAATATACACCAAGATGTCATCAAAGAAGACTAACACAAATTTCCTCAACTGTTGCTAAAAAACCCTCTTCATGGTGGACTAAAAAGTAGCTGGAGCATTAGTTAGCCCAAATGGCATAACTACAAACTCAAAATGGCCACAATGACACCTGAATGTCGTCTTCTCTATATCCTACTCTCTAACTCGAATTTGATGATGGCCTGATCTCAAATCAATTTTGGAGAAGAAACATGGTCCATGTAGCTCATCTAATAATTCATCAATCCATGGGATGGGATACTTGTTTTTGATACTCTTCTTGATCAACGCCCTGTAATCTATGTACATCCTAAGAGTAACATCCTTCTTCTTGACCAAAACCACAAGAGAAGCGAAAAGAGACTTACTTGGTCTAATGTACCCCATAGCAAGTAGTTCCTTGACAGTTTTCTCAATCTCATCCTTCAATCTCTTTGGATGCCTATAGGGTGTGATCATGATGGGTTTAGCACCCTCCTCTAACTCAATAATATGCTCAATACCCCTATCTGGTGGTCTACCTGGTGGAATGTCATTGAACACCTTAGAGTGTTTAACTATAAGCTCCTGAATAGCAGGAGGATATTCAGTCTTCAGCTGTCCCTCCTATGATGGCATCAACATGCACTCTGCTTCCCACTCTACCTGATCATGTCAAATCAATCTAGCCATCCTCTGGAAAGAGACCATCATAAGATCACTGTCCCTGATTGCCTTAAGAATATGTGTCTTCCCATTCACTTTAAACCTCATCTCCATCTCCTTGAGGTTAAGAGTGAATTCACCAATATCGTGCAACCAACTCATCCCAAGGACTATATCTGTATCTCCCATAGGCACAACATAGAAATCTGCCTTAAAGTCATAATTATTAACTTTCAATGGGAGTCCAATGATCTTACGATCACATTTGAGGACATAGCCATCAACAACCCTCACTCTAATTACCCAAAACTCCTTTGTTTGTATGTCATGCTTCTCCACCATCCTAGCATCAATGAAATTATGAGTGGCACCTATATCAACCAAAGTTATAACTCGCTGTCCAACAAGTACTCCTCTCCTCTGGAATGACCCTTCCTGCTTAATACTAGTGAGATGAGCTTCCCTAAGTTGCCCATCTCCTCCCCCATCCTAGGACTCCATTTTAGACAAGTTTTCAGCCTTTTCTTCCTCTTTTTCACAAGCTATTTCCTCTATATCAGACTGCTGATCTGAATTATCGAATTCTAATTCCTCATAGTATGCCCACATAACTCTGTTAGCTTTGCCCTTTGGCCTAAGAGAACAATCATGGTTTGTATCATAGGGTCCCCTATAGTAGAAACATAATTTTTTCTTCCTCAAATCATTTAATGTTTCCCTGTCAAAAGGTACTTTATCTTTAGAAAAATCAGTTCTCTCTGATTTTTTATAAAATGGTTTGTTATCTTTACTAGAAGATGCTCCTTTGGACTGAAATTTGTTTGTTAGGACTGCATGTTCCATACTTCTTGCCTTTTTCATAGCTTCCTGTAAAGAAATATGATCAAATGCCTTTATCCAACCTCTCAGTGGTTCAGATAGGCTTTCAATGAAAAGAACTATAAATCTATGCTCTAAAATGTTTGGCACCATTGCCAACCACTGAAATTCACCAATGAAATACTCCAAGTTGCCTGTTTGTTTTAGCTATGCCAACTCCCAGAAGTAAACCTCTAGATCTTTCTTGTCAAATCTTTCAACCAACCTATCCACGAAGTCTTGGTACTCTGTCACTTGATGATGCTGAAGTGTCACCATCCCATGGTACCATCAATCATGTGGTACTCCCTCCAAATGCAAAGTGGTGTATTTGATAGCTTCAATCTCTATCATTGGCCTCAATGCTAAAAATGTGTCAAGCTTATGAATCCAAGCTTGAGTTGTCATCTTACCACCTCCATCAAATGTAGGCATAGTAAGCTTTGCCTATAGCCTTCTTCAACTCACTATTTTGACTCCTAGGCCTCCTATCCTGTCTGAGTGACTAGTAATGTTCTCTCCACTGATTTACACTATTTTATTGAAATTGGACAAATAGACAATCCAACGCGATGCAGCCCAACTGGGCAGGTGTAATGTAAGCCCAAAGTTACCAAAGTAGCACTACTACATTAAAAAAATACAAGAAACATCAAAAAGAAAAGGAAAAGGAAAGTTTTCAAGAAAGGATACAGAAAACACTCAAAATAGTAAACAACAATTATTCAAAAACAAAATCATGGGCAGAATGACTTCAACATTTTGATTGCATGACCAAATTAACAAGGAATCCAAAACGGACAGGGAAAACTAACCTGGAGCTGGGGAAAAATATGATGAATATCTCGGTTCTCTATAATGAAAGGTTGTGTTTCACTCTCTTCTGCAGATCCATATGTTCAAACCTGCATCCAAGGTGTTTAGCGCTCTTAGAATAAAATCTTTTAATTCACAAATAGTTAACCCAAGAACTCATTGATTAACCTTCTCTAACGCACATAAAATTCAAAGAGAAGTAAAATCTGCCTGAGATTGAAGGTTTCCATTAAATATTTACATAGTTAACTTAATACAAATATTCTGCCATAAACCCAAAGCTGCACCCAAAAAGTGTTAAAGAAAATTAGACTAAAATTTTCAATGAAAAAGTGGGTAACTGGAAAATTCATTACTGAATGACGTATATTGCAAACAAAACCCAAAATGGATACAAAGCCCCACCTGGAAGTAGAGGCTAATAGGAAGAGTTCTTCGTCATCGGTTAGCTCTGTCATGCAACTTTCGGCAGACCCATATCCATACGTTAAAATCTGTTCAGAATAGGCAAATCGAAAAATCATTGTTTCTAATCAGTACTCAAAACACAATTCAAATTAGCCAGAAAACCCCAGCTGAACTTAGAAGCTAATATGAAAGAATTCTCTATATCTAAGAAAGCTACCCTACCCTTCTCTGAAAATTTATATGTTCAAATTGAAATTATACTCACATTACACAAATTTGGCAAAAATCTTCAAGTTATGGTTAATAACTCATACGCAAACAAAATTTAAAAGACAAAACAAAGCTCACTTGAAATTGAAGCTAATATGAAGAAAAGGAAAAGATGAAAGACCTTGACTGACTTGAAAATACAGAGTAATGAAAGCATCGACAGGCCTGAATTGGTTTAAAAGACGTGTACAGCCGGTAGCTAACCGTTAATGATTTTTTTTCGAAAAAAAAGCGTAACAGTTTTTTTTTTTTTTTTTTTTTTCTAAAATTCGGATATCCCCATGATTATTCAAATGATTGTAACAATGTAAAGGAAGTGCATTTTCGTGGCCTTCAGGCTTGCTTACAAACACGTGCGGCACAGGTATTGGCACTATAGCTGTTGCCGAATAATAGTAATAGGGATCATTTATAAAATATAATTATATTATTATTATTATTTATATATTGCATAATATATATTTATGATTAATCTCATTAATTGTTTTATGAAAAAACATGAAAGATTTTGTTCAACAAAACACATTTTTAAGTTGGTAAGACAATAATGACTATTATATTTTATTTTTAAAGATTTTATTTGCAATTAGAATTCATTGTAGTTCAAGTATGGAACAAAGATAAAACGAAAATTTAAAAAAATCATTATTAAGCATTAGATCAAAATATCAAACGACAATATTAAGGATTAGTATATGTTTATTGTAAAGTTTTATTTGTGAGATGGAATCAATTGTCAAATAAATTAAGGAATATAAAGTGAAAGTGTCAACTAGTCTCAAGTGTCAATATTTATAGCATTGAGATTTCATTAGATGTAGAAGCTTACAGGTACTCTATCTTCTAATTAAATTTGTTGTATTTTTAGTTGGTTTAGGTGTTTGTTATGCAGACAATTTTTAGATAATTTTTTGGGACAAATAAGGATATCATCTTGTTAAAGGTTTTAATGGATATCGATGGTTTCAATTCAATGAAGTTTGAACCAAATTTGACTAAATTATGATTGGTCTAAGATTGGCAACATCAAGAATTAGTTGGATATTTGAGCAACTCCGAGGACCATCAAAACTCCTATTGATTCCTAGGTTTTGGTCTAGTGCCAAGAGTTTTTAAATTCTTGCCTCAATTAGCAACATGTTCTAGCTTCAGTTCAAATCACCAATGAAGTCCACAATATAAAGGAAGTTTGAACTTTAAGAAGTTTCTAGAACATTGGAACTCGTCGATGAGTTCCTAGTTTATAATAAAGCTCTAATGAAGTTATAATCAAAAAATCTAAAGGGTGATTAATGAGTTCCCTAGAGCCCAATAGGTCAGAACCCCAATAAATTGAAATATTAAAAGAAAAATCATAAGTTTGTTTTTCTAGTGAAGGCAAAAATTCAAAGAGTCCAGAAGGACTACTAAAAGTCTTTAATCCTTCAAAAAAGCTTGCATATAAGGGAAATCATAATAAAATATAAGGCTTGATAGGTCAAAACCCCAATAAGATGAAATATTAAAAAAACTTAAGTTTGAAGTTCTAGTTAGGACAGAAGCCCAAATAGAGTGGAATGACTACTAAAGGTATATAAGGGAAATCATAATATAATCTAGAGCCTAGAATATCAACATCCTCATATGAGGTGTGCTTCCATCATTTATATTCGATAGTAGTATGGAAATAGTTTGTAACAAAATGTGATGTCGATAAAAGATTAGAGGGACAAACATCAATACTAAGGAAGTATGTAATGTCAAAAAAGAACTCAATTCCTCATAATTCATTCCTAAAGAGAAAGAAATTATCAATGAAGTTCCTATCGTAGGAAAAAGGGCTTAATAAAACCCAAATTTTGATTTGAATATTCTTCATGGTTGTCACATGTCTACAATGATTAAATATATATGTGTAATTCATTTATATGATGCTTCAAATCTATAATTCAAATGTTAAAGCAACTAGAAATGGAAAGAGTGTGATGCATTAAAGGTTCAAAATTTTGGAGTAAGGACAATGGGTTTTGGGTTTTGTCTATACCAATGTAGTCTTTTTGAGGGCATGTATACCTAAGTTACAGAAGTATATTTTGGATGTAATTAGATGGAAAACTAATTGATTGAATTTTTACACATTATATGTGTGTTGCACGTGAATATAGTGATTTGAAGCTTGTCGTGATTGTGAAAATAGTTATTTGATGGTTTGTATTTTATAGGTCAACTATTTTTTGGTTGCAAGGTTGAACTATTTGAAAAAATCTATTGATCCTATTTGCATCACCATGTGCCATATTTGAATGGATGCTTTAGCTTGGGGGTGGGCATGGAGCAAATTCAAAAAAATATCTCTCATGCTAGAGGTTGTATTGATTCTATATTAAGGTGCTATCACTAAAAAAAGTGGACCATATTAATTATGATTTTAGAACATGAAATTTTGTGTGAAGAACATTTGTTAAATTAGTTGTAATCAATTCACGTAGGATTTTAAAATGATGGAAAGTGACAACTTATAAAAGGAAATTTTTGAAATATCTGGCATCATTTTTTGAGAACTATTTTTTGTAAGCATCTTGAGTAGTAGAGATGTTTTGTGAAATCTAGTATTGGTGCCTAAGTTTACTACTCGTACTAGAAAACTTTCAGGGTAGAGGCAATGGATTCAATTGATCCACTAGTATAGGAAGTTCCAGATTGATAGACAACTCCATAAGTTTGAATAAAGAAATAAAGAAGAGTGCTAAAGTAAAAAAAAATCACAGGAAGATCAAAGTCCTATAATTTGACTTGAAAGAAGACAAGATGGCGAAGGTCAAGGAATTAGGGCTTGACATCTAGGGCGAATTCATGTGGTGCAATGACACGAAATTCATCCTATTTTATTAGAAAGATTAAGGGAGGATACATCATTGTTACACAAACCATGTGTGGTGACAAAGGAGATAATTAATGCTATAATAAAGCAATAACTTAATTATTATCTTGACGTCAACTCTTAAATATCACTTTATGCATTAGTGATATTTAATAATTATATTAATGATTAATGATTACTTTTTAAAGTTTCTTATTTTAGGTCACCTAGTCTCTTATATTGGGATTGATCATTTTATATTTTATTGATTCGTTTGATTTGATAGTACCATCTTTCATATTTCTAGAGCCCCAAATATTGCTTTGTTATTCCATTATTTTTGGTGACAAATTATCTTCACATGTAGGTTATCTTGGCTTCATGAAGTTGGATTGACAACTTCTACATGGTATCAAAGCATTGACTTGTTGCAACTTATTTTATTTTTTTGAACAATTTATTTTAAGCGTATGTGTGGGATCATGGTATACCGAGCTATGACCTCGAGTGACAATGAAAAATTAAAAAATTAGGGTTACTCAACTTGACGTAAAAAGTTGAACATCTTATCAACATTATATCAAAAAATAGTAAGAAGAGAAATTGTAGGAAACTGAATGTAGTTTCTAAACTACTAGCCATTTTCTTTAAAAAATATAATCTAAGAGTTAAAAATTATAGATTTTAATGCAATAGCATGAAAATTTTAGTAAAAAGATTTTTAAAAAAGTATGCGTATGTTAGACCACCTTAATCACAATCAAATAATAATATTTTTTCACAAGATTCTAGATATAATTAGTAGACTCATGCTCTGATGTAACACATTTTTGTGTAGTATTTTTGCAACTAAATAATTAATTATGAATTTCCCGCTACAACTTTTTCATAATAAAAAAATCACATGTCTACCCACCTTAACTAATTCTAAGCTTTACAAAATTGAAAATTTCTTTTCTTATAATAGGCAAAGCATAGTGATCCCTATTTTAGGTTTTAAAAAGGATAAAAAATTCAAAATTAATAGTTATTTTTTAAGTAATCTATCAATTGGGACTTTATAGGTAACTCAATAATAAATAAATTAAAATTAGTTGTGGAACTCAAAGTTTGACAACAATTATATTTATGGAAAGTTGGTAATCTCTTTAAGAAACCCTTTTCATTTCATCAATTTCAGGTGAAAAAAAGGTCGTCAACTATAGAACTGAACTCTAGAGATTGGAAGAAATATGACATACACATTTTGTTAGATAAATGAGAGGCAAGGTGAATTAGTTATGTTTAGTTATCATATAGTCCCTTCAAACAATTTTAGTACCAATAAAACATCATAAACATTATCAGCAATCACTCGGTGTAACCATTCAACTTACCATTTAACTATTTCAATCACTTTGTTTCAAACTTATTCATTCAATATTCTTTGCATTATCGAGTGTCAATAAAATAACTTAGTTATTAACGACCATTCACTTAGTTATTACCAAATTGCAATAATATGAAAAACATGTAAAAAAACTTGCATAGTAGATTGTAGATTGTGAAATACAACTCTATTTCTTACTTATCCATGTTATTAGTTTTTCTTTGAAAAAGAAAGCTCCACCACACATGCTTTTCCTATCATCCATATTACCATCCCAGTCAGCATCTATATAAACTTTAAGATTAAATCCATCCTCTTGTTTATACCATAGGCCATAATTTTTAGTTCTTTTGAGATGTCTAAATACCCTTTTTGTTCCTATCACATTCTTATTAATAGGTCTCAGTACAAGTTTCCAAGTATTATTTTTCTCAATCTGATCAATCTTCTCATTCATAGAGTTTATCCAATAATCACTATCGAATGCATGCTTTATTGTTCTAGGTTCAAATCAACAATCAAACAAGTATTATCTCTTAACTTACTTCTTGTTTGTACTTCAATAGCTCTGTCTCCAATTATCTATTTAGGGGAATAATTTTTTCTCACATATTTTCCCAATACAGGTTCATTCCTTTGATTTTCAATATTTCCTTCACTCATTAGGGGTTGAACTTCTTCCTCTAGTTGAACTTTCTATTGTTCGAGTATAACATTTTGTAACTCGGGTGTCCTTGATCGATGCTCGATGGATCTAGGTTGTAACTCAAGGAATGTATCAAATGCCTCTTCATAGACATATACAAACTTTTTTGTAATCTTCAGGTTTCTTCTTACTTTCCACATCATTCCTCTCTACAAACTCGTCAAATCTTACGTTTGCACTTTCAATCATCTTGTTAGTAGATTTTTCCAAACATTTATAAGCATTTCTCTTAGATGAATAACCAATGAATATATCTTCATCCCTTTAACATAAAATTTACCATTCCTTGCATCCTTGCGAATATAACACCTACTTCCAAAAAAAATGAAATAACTTATATTCAGTGTGTGACCATACCAAAGTTCATAGGGCACCTTATTTGTTCCTTTCTTCAATTGAACTCAATTCAGAGTATAAATATCAGTACTAATTTCTTCTCTCTGAAATATCTGAGAAACCTCCTTTTCAATCATCAAAGTCCTTGCACAATTCACAATTGGCTTATTTCTCCTTTCAGAAATACCATTATTTTGTGGTGTTGTTGGTGTAGACAACTATCTCTTTATACCATTTTTAACACAAAAGTTAGTGAATTCAACAGACATAAACTCACCACCTCTATTAGATTTTAAACATTTCAAAGATTTACTAGTTTCCTTTTCAACTCTAGCTTTATACCATTTGAACATATCAAAAGCACGTGATTTCACCTTCATGAACATAACAACCATCATTCTTGAATAATCATCAATAAACAATATTAAATATCTATACTATAGTAACTGTCAACACCAATTGGACAACATAGATTAGTATACACCAATTCCAGAATATCATTTGAAGTTTGTGTCTTCCTTGAAAAAATAAACTTTGTCATATTACTTAGCTAACATTATTTACACATAAAATTTCTCTAGTTTTTGCATATTTGGTAAGCCTCTTACTCTTTTTATTCCACTAATTTTCACCATGTTCTCAAAATTTACATGACACACCCTTTTATTCCATAACAATACATCTTCAATTATAGCAAATAAGTATGTCTCAATTGTAGTATTAAGATAGAATAAGTTACCTTTTGTTTATATTCATGTTCCAATCAAATTACCTTCATCATCAAAGATATTGACCTTTCTATTACGAAATCCCATCTTTTGACCTGAGTTAGTCAACTATGCAACACTCAAAAGATTATACTTTATTTCCTTGAACCCAATATGCATCATCACGTCTAAACAACGTATCATTCAATAGTAGTTATCCTTCACCTTTCATGGGGAATGAAACATCATTACCTAACTTAACTGTTCCACCATAATCAATTTCTCCAAATTTATCAAACTTATTTAGATCACCAGTCATGTGGTATGAGCATCCACTATGAATAATCCATGATTCATTCTTACTAACATGTGAGATAAGGGTAGTTTCACTCTCATATCTTTCTCAATTTGGATCTTTCTAATTGCAACATAAACCATCTAAACCACTTCCTTGTCATCATCCAAACTAGACTTTGTATGCTCTTCTTCAACATGTAGCATGACTTCTTTCCTTTGTCTTTGTAGTCCCTGTTCTTTCTGTACTTGAAATATTTCTTGTCATTTATGTCACTCTTACTTCTTTTGGGATATTTTGAAGCAAAGTGACCAATCTCATTACATTTTTAAAAAATCAAGGGAAATTTAACTTTGTATTTACCTTTACCTCTTAACAACTTTCTTGCAAGCATGCTTCAAATTTCATCTAGATCATTCTTAGGTTCAGATTCATTTTCATCTTTAATCTTCTTTTCTTTCTTGGAACTTCCAATGGTTAGAGAATATTTAAGTGTATTTCCAATTGGAACCATACTATTTTCATAATTTTTCAACTCAACTGTAGTCAACCAACTAACTAAATTGTTAAGTGTCAATACATTACCAAGCATGGCTCTCACTTCTTGAATTGTGGAAAATTTGATAACATAAACATGTAGAAGATTTTTTATAACTTTACTTACAATTTCAAAGTCACTAATAGCACCTCCATTAGGTTTTATTGTGCTTACAACTTCTTTGATTCATTTTGTGTACGTGATCGACATTCTCACCTTTATTAATTCTCTCATGATCAGAATTTCCTCTAAGACTTTCTATTTTGGCTCTTCTCATATTATCATCTCCTCCATGTACATGTGTTATCTCACAACTATTTAGTAGTAGTGCAATCCTTGATATCATCAAACACAACATCATTGAGTGCATATGCAATCTCAATCATTAGGATATTGTGATTTCTCTTCTCACTTATTTTCTCCATAGTTAGATGACCAGAAGGCATAGTGTACTCATGTTCCAACCAATATGTGACATTGTCTCCAATTCTAGATCAATTTAGCTTCATTCTATCCCTCCATTATGAAAATGTATCTTTGTTCACTCATGGTACCTCTCTCTTATACATCTTTGATGTTTAGCTCAAGTTCCTTTAAACTTCTTTCTCCAAGCACTTTTCTCTGATACCATTTTTTAGATAATTGGGGGGGGGAGGGGGTTGGTGGGGGGCGGGGGGGTGGTTGAATTAGTCATGTTTAGCTATCCTACAATCTCTTCAAACAATTTTAGTACCAATAGAGTATCATAAAAATTATCAGCAATTGCTTGGTATAACCATTCAACTTATCACTTACCTCTTTCAATTACTTTATTTAAAACTTATTCATTCATTATTCTTTGCATTATCAAGTGTCAATAAAATAACTTAGTTATTATCAACTATTCAGTTAGCTATTACTGAGTTGTAGTAATATGAAAAATATATAAAACAACATGCAACACAAATAACATTCACACATTTGACACTATGGTTTTTAACATGGAAACCCTATGAAGGGACAAAACACCTAAGACTAGCAACTCAAAAGTTTCACTCTTCTAAAGTGAGCTCGGCTAAGAGACAACCTTGTTAAAAATTAAAATACAATGTTAATGTGACCTTGTTAGAGGATTTCACCAAAAGATCATCTAGACCTTATCACTCGTTGATCATGTTTAAAGAGTGGTCTACTCTAAAGGACTTACAAACACCACTAATCGATGTTACTATATAGGATTTCATAGACCACTCATTTTTCCAAGATTTTTTGTTACAATGGTTAGAATGTAACTATAGAAATTATCTGTTAAGTATATAAACTACCTTTTCTTGTTCAAATCTCTACTATTCATTCTTTCTACTCCTGATCTTTGTCCTCTTGATCTATTTTCTCTATTCTCTTGACTGGTTGATTCACTCTTTCTTACTTCCAACTCTAATTGGTTTTACTGACTCAACTCTCATCTTTCACTTCCTCCAATAATTTGCACTAGCAAAATAACAAATTAAAATCAAATCAACATCCAACCAGCAAGATGATCAACAACCTAGAATTGTCTTGATCTCCTCCTTAAATAGTCATCTCTTAGCTTCCAGATTATTCCTTCTAATGTCGGTTAATCACCATCGTTGATCTTAGATTCAATGCACTTAACCACATAGAAACTAGAACTTTGCATAGAATTTTGTGTTCATCTTTATCTTTATTCAATCACCATCATCAATTCCTTGTTGAATTTCCTAGTTGTTGATCGTGTAACAAAATTTTACTTTATGCCTTAGACCATCTCAAGCTTTCCAAATTTCTATCAAAAGTCAGTCTTAATTCTAATTCCCCAAACTTGTTCTTCCATCTATTACTCAGTAAACATAACATTCACTTGGGTGATATAGTATTCAATCAATACTAGACTCACTCGACTAGTACAGAACTTCCCTTCTGATTTACCAATCACTTAGGCAACACTATAGTCACTAGGCGAATACAGTCTCCCTTAATTAACTTTGTCACTCAGTTAAGCTTGTGTTCTCCAATACTTCACAATATTACATGATTGTAAAACAATCAAACCAACATTACATTATCACTGTCCAACTCATTCAAGTGCCCAATGAATACCATACTTATCAATTTTTTCTTCATCATACTTTCTTCAAATCCTCTTCATCAATCTAATGATATAACACTCTACTGAATTA